>OU896708.1:68635912-69235912 GCA_918026855.4 Phaedon cochleariae | reverse complement strand
CAAAACCTCATCAGCAAAGTGTTCCCCATGTCGTCGGCAGACTTCGCCATGTTGTACAGCATGGTGGAACGTTGGAAAAAATTGGAGCTCGAAAGGATCACCTCCATGCATTGTGGTGCTTCCAAGATAGCCGAATGCTATCTCCTCCTGGAGAAAGAGATCGATATACTTCGGTCCATAGAAAGCCTACGGAACAAAGTAACCAAGGACTTAGAAGTCAAGAAGGTTCTTGCATTCTTCAAAGCCATAGGGAACCCCATAGAGTGGTACAGCGACTACAAAAGCTTGCACATCCACATGGACACTCTGGAGAACCAAAGGGGCAGGGAATATTTCGCCTTGTACAAAAGCCTTTGTGACAAGAAGCTAGACTGCAACGAGAGGCTGAAGGTTTACGCAGAAATCAAGGATTACTTGAGAGATCACGACTGCAACGAGAGCGTAGAAATATCCAAGCTCATCGACAGAGTTTGCGAACTTTTGGCGAGAGGCATGGAAGCAAGACACTTGAAGGGGTTGGAGAAACGCATAGAAGCCATGGTGCTGCACCACTTCAAGCTGGTGGAGTGCAACGAGAATGTCACCAAATACATGAGGAAACTCAGAGAGAAGCGCATGGAGAAGAACCTCGTGTTTTGCCTGAGGTGTCAACAGCTGAAGGCAATAGAGGCTTTCAACTTGACAGCCCAAATGGACTCGGTGAAGGTCTGTTCCAGCTGCAAATGGATGGACAAAGCAGAAGAGCCTTGGGTCGATCTACTACCCTACCGGTTCATCTTGAAGCAAATCAGGAACTACGAGAGAATCCACCATGCTGCTTCTTCTGTGGCTTTCATCCTGCAGGATAAAGACATACACCACATCATAATCACCATCTGGCACGGACATTCGGCTCTATCGGAGTGCAATGATGTCTACCAGCTGAGGCTTCCCAGGTGGAACTTAGAGGAAGAATGGTCGCCTTGGAACTGTATTCTTCTGACGGCCGAAGAGGCCAAGGCTCATTTGAAGGTCCACGATCTGGACGAGGTTTATGAGAACGAGTTTGTTAGTCACGTTTTCAATAAGCACGCGCTGGCTAAGAAACATTTCACTCAGCTCAAGAAGTATGATAGGCATTTTACTCGCATGGCCGAGGGAGATACACGGCTCCATGAAGATTCCGAGTATTATGATAGGCCTGTACAAAATTGTTTGTTTGATTTGTGAAATAAATTCAGAAGTATCAGAAACAGTGTTGTCGTTCATTTCATACTATGGTATCGGGATCACCCCTCTTTTTCCCCAAACTTTCAGACGAGCCACAAGTGTCACTGAAAGTCTATATGAAATATAACCCCAAATAATATCAAGAGAGCTTCTATTAGGATACAGGAACATTTTACAAGGTAAGTTGAAGTAACATCATCATCATCATCATCAAGAAAAGTCAGATACAGGATTATCTGCATTAAAAAATCAAGTTGCCATAGATCATGAATCGAAAAATTAAAGTCATACTCATTTTTCACTAGAGTGGTTCAGTAATAGCTCAAGAAGTCAATCAATATCAAACAATAACTACTTTTTTAAATAAGTTGTTTATCAAACCATTACATATGCGATTGAATAGTTAAATCCCTTTCCCCATATTAACAAAATAAGTCTCAAAATACTAGGTGGTACTGATTTTTATCTTTGTTAACTTCAATATCAACATCAACACCTGCTGATTTTTTTTCATTAGGAACTTTTTTTTATTTTGATATGTAATGTATGATCAACCATGTGAAAATATCAGGCAAATGACCAGATGACACTGCCCCACATTGAATCACGTGGTGTTCCTAAGTTACCCTGGTTGGCCTCTACCAAGAGGTTTATTTTCAACAAACACTAAATTCATCAAGTTGGTATACATTTTTAAATTGATGAAAAATATGTTCCTACCGAGGTTTCTACGGCAATAACATAAAATTGCTCTTGTTTTACTATGTTTGATAAATCAATGAGGTACTTTGTATGTCATCAATTTCACTTCTGTATCTGATATCACAATGACCTCATTGTGTTATTATTTCACAAGATCTCATCTCCCATGGAATGTCAAATTTCAAGCAATGACAGCTCTGTGTAATAGATGAGTTTTAGGAGATGGCTACAGAATGCTAATTAAGTGACTCATTCTATGGTCGTTAAAGCAATATAATATTTGACACAAAATTAAGGAAAATGGCATAATGACCTTAGCTGACGTTAGACGAAAAAATTCATAATACTTATATAAGAAATAATTTGATCATTTTATATAGTTGACAAAATTCACAGAAGCAAACTATCAAATCACACAGAATCGTGTTTTTTGTCAGTCATCTGACAGTCACCTTTGTTGAAACCAGATTCCATACCTGAGGGATTGACCAGGAGGGTATACATATTGGATCAATCATATTGGTATTGTCAGGGTGAAACAAACCTTACATTAAACATATAGTTGGCATGATAAAAATCCAGGAGAAAATGTTTTAGAATAAATTTCAGTAAGTAACAAGCATTCACAAATGAAAGAGACAATACAGAAGACAACATTAAATATATAATAATAATAAATTAAAGAGAACATTTATGGGTTGTCTCAAGCTTGGAATTAAGGTTAAGTTGGATCTGGCATTTTCATAAAGTGGTTGGGAAGACTATATTTCACTTCTTGTATACTATGAGAGAATACAAGAAATCAGAAGTTATGTGAATGTGAGGCTTACCTATTTGATTCTTTTTCACCAAGTTTTTTTGTCGAGGTTTCTGCCAAGAAAACTCCTTTCACAAAATCATTTGGGCTGGTTGTTTTACTTATACCAATGGACTTACCATTATTGAAACCCAGTCAAAACTGATCAATACTAACTACTTGTTTTTTGAAATCATGCACCAAAATACCAGAAAAGAATAATTCCAGGCAAATCATAATGGTACCCAGTAAGGTACTAAGGTGGAGGCATAGTTGAAGCCTTCTATGACCTCCATACAAATCTACTAGACATGGGAATTTATTAAATGATAAAATACACCATCATTTAGGTAAAAACGTAAACATTCTCATCTCACTAAAGTCTTCACCATTTTATGAAATTTTGTGCAATAGGATCAGACAAAAATGCCATTATAAAAGTATGACAGTACTCATGGTTCATTGGGGAAGAGGGGAAGAGTGTTTTATTGCATGATCTTTGGCTGGAGGAGGAGTCTTCACTTTCAACTTTTTACCTCGTTTTCTACGATTTCACGAATGATGAATATCATAATATCCGATCTCAGGTTTTCAGCATCCTAAAAACTTTTAGAACTTACAAGTCACAACTCACAACATAATATACAGATACATACACACCACTTTCCATTCTCTTTAGTCTTTTGGAGTCAAAACAAAACTCTCAAAAGTCAAAACTCAATTGACAAGTAACTGAGCACTAACAAAATCAAAATAAACAATCTCTTGTTGTTTTGTTGACTTGTCCGTGAGTCCGTATACTTGTCAGTTGTCATTGTCACTTGTCGGTTGTCACAATACAACAAACGTCTAACCACACCTTCTCCACCTCCACCTCTCTTAACACGTTGGCTACCATATGAGTCTCATGTGATGCACACTCTCATCAGCTCTACAAACCACCGTAAAAAATCGCATACTTCCTCTCTGTACCAAGTGAAGAATCAAACTCAGAACGTAGCCTTTCGCTACAAGATGTCGCTATATTGTATTTTGAAGCAGATGCCTTCATCTCGATAGAGTTTGCTGAAAGATCACCGGTGATTCACATGGTACATAAATGAACCATTTCACCATATGATTGTAGGGAACTCCTTATATTTTGTTGTTTTTTCTTCGATTATAAGCGCCTTTATTCAATCCTTCATGAGCAAATAATGGACAATTAAGACGAAAAACGTATTTCCAGGAGTACGCAAAAATTCAAAGATGGCAGCAAAACATACAAAATTGGTTACCACCTTTTACGCGGAATGCCTGGAGAAACCTTCATACTGTTTGGACTGTTTCCAAAAAAAAACATTAGTATTTTCTTTGTACAATGATTATTGATAAGATTATTTTTTACTTATGAGTGTAACAATTTCAATAAAAAATTGACAAGAGAGTGAGCGGTGCGTCTTTTCATCAGAATAATCCAGTCAATTTCTATAGGCATTTTCCAGATCTATGTGTATCACTGGTGATACCCACTTCAACCCGATATTATTTGGTTCATACCTGTACCATACCCACAATCTAATTCCTTCGTTTGTCCACGACTGTTGTATAAAATAGTCATAATACATGTACTTCCTCAAGCAAAACCATAGCCATTTTCCACACCAGTGAATAATAGCGGTGAATAATCATTATTCACTGGTCTAGAGTTCGTAGGGTACGCGATATATTTTTGTATTTAGCAAGCATTTATCAGTACAGTTAGGCTATAGCCAGGCACTTTAATTAGCTAACTTCATTTGGATCATGTTAAAATCATAGAAATATCTTCATATACCTACTCAGTATTACATTAATCTGTTTTTATAATGTATGTATACTCGAAATAAGATAATGTTAGTATCAAAAATAGACTATATCGAAGATGATCGAGTACGTAAGCCATTGACATGTATGACTTGACAAGCTCATCATAAATAGTTGTCATTGTTGAAACGTCAAATTTCAACGACGCGGTGCTTCAGTTATAATTCCTAAAAAATGGATATTGATAGTGACGAAGAGATATTGTGTACTCCACCAGAGATAACAGAAGCTGCAAAAGTCACGTCCATGAATTTGTTGCCGGAGAAATCCCGAAATCTGTATGTGTCTGTGTACAATACCTTCATGGACTGGAGGGCGACTAAGAAAATTCATTCATTCTCAGAGTCAGTTTTACTGGTATATTTCACGGAATTAGCTGCAAAATATAAGCCATCCACATTATGGACACATTACTCGATGCTTAGGAGTACGCTTAATATAAATCAAGGAATCAATATAGAAAAATATGTAAAACTGCATTCACTTCTAAAACGGAGGTCTGAAGGCTTTCATCCGAAAAAAGCAAATACATTTTCATCTGAAGAAATAAACAAATTTTTGATTCAGGCATGTGATGAGAAATATCTTGCAATGAAGGTAAGAAATCAGCTACATGGAAAAAACTTGCTTGAATATCATTAATGAAATAAAATTCTTTGTTATCAGGTCACAATGATAATGGGAATAATGGGTGCATGCCGCGCAAATGAAATGTATAACATGAAAATAGAGGACATAAAAGACCTTGGATCAGCCTATTTAGTAAACGTGCCATTTACCAAAACAAAAATCAGCAGAAAATTCACCATTACTGATAATTTTTACATGATTTGTAAAAAATACATCGATCTCCGTCCGGCATATGTAACTTCTCATGTATTTTTTCTAAATTACCAAAATGGCAAGTGCACTTCACAAAGGATCGGTATTAACAAATTCACAAAAATGGGGAGACAAATAGCTGAGTTTTTGAATCTGCCGAATCCTGAGAAATATTCTGGACATAGTTTCCGAAGATCGTCTGCAACCTTACTCGTCGATGCAGGTGGGGACATAACAACACTGAAGAGACACGGAGGCTGGAAATCCACATCGGTAGCGGAGGGCTACATTGACGAGTCAATTAAAAATAAAATGGATACAGCTAAAAAAATATCAAGCTCGATACAGGAGACTAATATTTGTAACTACCCAACTGATAATCTCAATCATATTAGTTCTATAAGCAAACAAAATATTGATTTAGATATAAACTCCCTACCTTCTTTCAATATTACCCATTGTACGAATATAAATGTTACAATCAATTTGAATAAATAGGCCCCATAGTTCTAGAAATAATTAATATAACAGATATCTTCAATTTTTAGTTTTCCTATTGTCAAATAAGTTATGATAAAACAGTTGTTGAAAATAAATTCATATATAAAAGACAATACAGTAGTCGTGGACAAAGTTTAGTATTCTACTCGCATATAATGAGCTATTATTCACTCAGGTTAATTATGCCACTCGCTACGCTCGTGACATAAACTTAACCTTCGTGAATAATAGCCCTCATTATATGCTTGTTGAATAATATACTATTATACACTAGGCTTCTCTACAAGCATTCAAATAATATGTGTTCATTATCACTGGTGATACATAAAGTACAGAAGTGAACTATGAAAAAGCATCACCGGTGATACATATGGTACCCTGGGTCAGAATGTTGAAATCAGGCTTGGTAGTCAACGTGTTAATTCTTGAACGTTGCTTGAAATCGTGAAGTCACAAGTCACTGTACGTGTACCTACGTATACACTGTACGAGAAGGCCCACCCCTATATTTACCTTATTTTATCAAGAAAAAAAACCAATATATGGAGGTAGACTGCCGAATAGAGGCCTTTCTATAGCCCTCATCGAGAGTTTTACAGGGTGATCCCTGGAAGCGTGACAAACCATCAATTATTTTTTTAACGGAACACACCTGTTTCCTATATATTTTTTCGGAATTCGGAATCTGTGTTTTTTTGTGATCACAGAAATATATGTATATAGGTATAGTATGATATAATTTATCTTGCTTGCATTATCACAATACTTTCATTTGTTGTCTTTCACGCTTTTAGGGATCACCCTGTAAAATGTCAACTTATTTTTCTTATTTCTTCTCCCAACCTCAAGTAATAATCCAAATCATAAGCCGAGTCAGGTAGATTGTCCAGAAAAAGTATGTATATGTAAGAAAGGATATTTCTCTTTCTTGTAATTCCGTTATTACGTCTTCGGAATTCAGAGAGCCACCGATGGAAAAGTGATAGGTAGACGCCATGTAGACGCTTGTGAATAACTGAATCAAAGAAGATTAACGCTATACACGAGCGTTAATCTTCTTTGACTGAATACCCTGCAGCCAGCAAGCCAAAGCATGTGAACGCGCCTTTAGTTTTCGTCAGAGTAGTTCGTTCATACTGATGCTCGTGGCGCCAGAATTTAAACAACCAAGCCAACCAAGGCTTTCGGCAAAGAATAATAGTAGGTTAGTTGCTTTCGGGATTGATGTGTTTTTGTTTTTAGACCAATCAGTAGCTGTGGTGTACAAATCAATGTTGGTTGAGAAAAATGCATAAAAATGTCGTGCTGATCGGAAGAAAAAAAGCGTGCGGCACCTGGAGCCCGATTATCGAAGTATTTGAGGGTGGAAAATTGGAATTCATATTCGTTTCAGTGATGAGTATATTTTCATTTGAGCGTGTGAAAGTTGTATTTTTTCAAGATGGTAAGTGTTTTTGTATAATATATATGTATATGGAGGCCTTTATCGCATGTGGTTCGTATTTTGCTTCCGTATATTTCCATATATTATTATAACGATAAAACAAATTTGAAATTCGCTTTCTTTACCTTACAGAGGATCTAGATGGATATATTAATATAAACAGTTGCGAAAATATTCGCAATTTTGTTGTGAGTTAACACAAATATTTTGAAATTTCATATTCATTTAGGACGGAATTATCCAATTTGTTAACTTATACAGAGGTACTGGAAATAGGTAATGAAATGAGTTGCAAAAACATTCGGCATTTTGTAGAAATTCATTTATAGGTATACGAAACTATTCGAAATTTGTATACCATACTTCAACACATGAAATTTAATGCAATCTTACCTATGAATCGAAATTTGAATCATATCTATAAATAATATAGTTTGAATACCATAAATTATCAGTATGACAACACATCGTATCAAAATTCGAAATGTTAAAAAGAAAAAAGAATGTATACTTCGGTACTAATAGCCATATACAGGGTATGTCACGACGAGCTTAGGTACATTATCTTTATATCGAGAATCAGTCGGGAGAAATCCATGAAAATGTGCATGCTAATATTTCAGAATTCCCTCCTCTTCATTTGAAATATGTTCGACAATGCAGTGATGTTTCAATTTTTATTTTAGTGAATGATTTATGTAAGTGCGATAGATATTTAATATCTCTATACAAATAATTACTGAAAAGTGAATTTAATTGAGGAATACTGCATTTACTTGAAATTTTGGACCGACCACGAGCAAAAACTACAGCAATTCTTAAAAAAAATATCTTGTGATGATTCAGACTTGAATTTGATGTAGTTTCGGAATTTCTAGTAATTTCCCAATTTTGATTGTAATGAGTCGGTAATGAGTATTTTTTATTTATAAAAGTTGGGGTGTGTTAGTTTGGTAATATCATTTTATGTCCCGATGACCAATGTTCGGTTGTTCTGTCATTTCAGAAATGTAGTATTCGGTCTGTATATTACAGATTTTATTCAATAAAAAGGCCTAACTCTTTTTTTATTGGTCAACCATTGTTTTCAAAATGAAAACCTTTTTTTAGTTTGTGGGCGAGAGATAATTGTCTGCTCATTGACCAACATTTTTTCTGCTTGCCTGTCAGACAGACAATGGTCCTAGTTCATGAAAGCTCATTTGTTTCAATAGAATATTTGTTGAAATGCATAATTTCAGGTCGAAGTAGTTGTTGGTTCTTCATTTGTTCGATTTCGGTGTTCCATTTTGCACTTCTACAAGAGGTGGAGGTATGTAATAGTAAATAGTATATTACATAACAAGTGTTGTAAAAAGTAATTCATGGAAACAGAGATGAAATGTCACTTTCTTTCCGTCACAGAAAAACACATTTCAAATTAAAAAATTTCGACGAATACTATAGAAAATCCAGGGTGAGACTCTCTTTCCACCCAAAGTTCTACACTAGCAATTCTGACCTCATATCTGTACACATTTCCGTGTAGAAGGCACATTCACGCGGAGTTCAATCATTTAAATTGCCTCTAGGTGGCGTATTTTTCTTTTTTTTTATGATTTTTATTCAATTTTCAAGCTCAAATCTCTCGGTAATCAGTCTTATTCCATATGGAAATATTCGTTAGCCTCTATCTTATTGATTTGCTGAATATATTATTAACTCATTTCAAAGACACCTCGTATAGATAAGAAAATGAACGAAAATAACCTTAAATTTCTGTTCATTACACCCCGTATACCTATACTATCGATATCGGAATTAGTCGTACTCGTTCGGGAGTTGATATCGGTTGAAAGGATGACGTAACTTATTAGTCATTCGAATGATATGAATCAAACCAATCAGCAGTCTCGTTCTACACTTCATCGCGTACAGTGGGTTAAAGTGATTATAAAAAAAGAACTCGGAAGTGTTTAAGTGTGGACAATTGTGATTGTGAATTTAGTGATAAGTGTATTTTCATTTGAGTGTGTGAAAGTTGTATTTTTTCAAGATGGTAAGTGTTTTTGTATAATATACATATATGTATATCTAGGCATTCATCGCATGTGGTTGGTATTTTGCTTCCGTATATTTCCATATAACGATAAAACAAATTTGAAATTCGATTTCATTACCTGTTTATACAGAGGATCTAGATGGATATTAATATAACAATAAGTTGCGAAAATATTCGCAATTTTGTTATGAGTTAACAAAAATATTTTGAAAATTCGTATTCATTTAGGACGGAATATTTCAATTTGTCAACTTATACAGAGTTGCAAAAACATTCTCCATTTTGTAGAAATTCATTTATAGGTATACGAAACTATATTCGAAATTTGTATACACATGCGAAATTTATTGCAATCTTACCTATATGAGTCGAAATTTGAATGATATCTATAAATAATATAGTTTGAATACCATAAATTGTCAGTATGACAACACATCGTATCAAAATTCGAAATGTTTAAAAGAATGTATACTTCGGTACTAATAGCCATATACAGGGTATGTCACGACGAGCTTAGGTACATTATCTTTATATCGAGAAAATCAGTCGGGAGAAATCCATGAAAATGTGCATGCTCATATTTCAGAATACGCTCTTTTCATTTGAAATATTTTCGACAATGCAGTAATGTTTCAATTTTCATTTCAGTGAATGATTTATGTAAGTGCGCTAGATATTTAATATCCCTGTACAAATAATTACTGAAAAGTGAATTTAATTGATGACTACTGCATTTACTTCAATTTTGGACCGACCACGAGCAAAAACTACAGCAATTCTTAAAAAAAATCTCGAAAAATATATCTTGTGATGATTCAGACTTGAATTTGAGGTATTTTCGGAATTTCCAGTAATTTCCCAATTTTGATTGTAATGAGTATTTTTTATTTATGGAAGTTGGGGTGTGTTAGTTTGGTAATATCATGTTCGGTTGTTCACACTGTTGTCATGACATGACCATAGATTAACGACTGACGGTCTGTATATTTCACATTTTATTTAATAAGAAGAATGTCAAAAGGCTTAACTCTTTTTTTATTGATGGTCATCCATTGTTTTCAAAATGAAAACCTTTTTTTAGTTTGTGGGCGAGAGATATAATTGTCTGCTCATTGACCAACAATTTTTCTGCCTGTCAGACAGACAATGGCCCTAGTTTATGAAATCTCATTTGTTTCAATAGAATATTTGTTGTAAAATGCATTATTTCAGTTTGAAGTATTTAAAACATCACCTCAGACAAATGGCAATTTTGATATGATTGTCTAATTTCAAGTTAGTTGCTGGTTCTTCATTTGTTCGATTTTGGTGTTCCATTTTGCACTTCTACAAGAGGTGGAGGTATGTAATAGTAAATAGTATATTACATAGCAAGAGTTGTAAAAAGTAATTTATGGAAAGTGACATTTTATAACCTGTCAACAGAGATGAAATGTCACTTTCTTTCCGTCACAGAAAAACACATTTTTGTACACTGTTCGAAAATGAGTGAAACAAATTGGATGAAATTAGACAAAAGTGCATTTTACATGCTTTCGGTGACGAAACTCAGAATAAATCGTAGAAAGGTAGAAACCACCCTCGTCCCATAACATTTTTTTCAGAACATTCTTAGGGGTGGTAATACGTTCTCAAAATTTCTGAGCGAGATGAATGATTTATTATCTTCATTTTGTCACCCTTGTGAAAATCGCTAGTTGAAGTTTAATATATTTAATGAAAAATTTTGTTGGCAGTGGAAATAGGCAGAACATTTTATTTTTAAATTAAAGTTCAATATGATGCCCACCTTCATCAATATGAATGCCAATTCGTTTGTTTCCACTGCCAAATAATTTTGAAATATAGTTTTGTCAAAATTTTTCTAAGAATATTTGTTAGCATTATTTGAGAAAACATTTTGTTCCTTCCATGCTCAAAAAAAATTAAGAACCCTATTACCACGACCCCTTAAAGATGTTCTGAAAAAAATGTCAGGGGGTGAGGGTGGTTTCAACCCTTCTACAAATTCTTTCACATTTCTTTGATTACTGAAAGAAGGTTCATCCTCTGAAATGCACTTTCGTCAAATTTCATCCAATTTGTTTCACTCATTCTTGAACAGCGAACAAAAATTAATATATATTTTTTATGTGAACTTTGAACTCGTTACACGGACAAACGGTACATTTTTTCACATAGATAAATTGAGTCCAATCAACTCATTTTGAACTGTATTACACGTGGTGGCTCTGTGTCCCAGCAATTTTTCGTTTCGTTGCCCTGTCGGTTTTGTAACTATCGATTATATATTATTATACAGAATGAAAATATCCTGTCTGCGTAAAAAAATACTACATTTTCTAAGAAATCTAGACTAACTCAGCCTTATATACGGGGTGACAGGTGACATTGACATGAATACAAATATTTCAAACTAAAAAATTTCGACGAATACTATAGAAAATCCAGGGTGAGACTCTCTTTCCACCCAAAGTTCTACACTAGCAATTCTGACCTCACATCTGTACACATTTCCGTGTAGAAGGCACATTCACGCGGAGTTCAATCATTTTAATTGCCTCTAGGTGGCGTATTTTTCTTTTTTTTCTGATTTTTATTCAATTTTCAAGCTCATATCTCTCGTTAATAAGTCTTATTCCATGTGGGAATATTCGTTGATTTGCTGAATATATTATTAACTCATTTCAAAGACACCTCGTATAGATAAGAAAATGAACGAAAATAACCTTAAATTTCTGTTCATTACACCCCGTATACCTACTATCGATATCGGAATTAGTCGTACTCGTTCGGGAATTGCGAGAGGAATTGATATCAGGTGAAAGGATGACGTAACTTATTAGTCATTCGAATGATATGAATCAAACCAATCAGCAGTCTCGTTCTAGACTTCATCGCGTACAGTGGGTTAAAGTGATTATAAAAAAAGAACTCGGAAGTGTTTAAGAGTGGACAATTGTGATTGTGAATTCAGTAATAAGTGTATTTTCATTTGAGTGTGTGAAAGTTGTTTTTTTTTTTTAAGATGGTAAGTGTTTTTGTATAATATATATGTATATGGAGGCATTCATCGCATGTGGTTGGTATTTTGCTTCCGTATATTTCCATATAACGATAAATCAAATTTGAAATTCGCTTTCTTTACCTATTTATACAGAGGATCTAGATGGATATTAATATATCATGTTGCGAAAATATTCACAATTTTGTTATGAGTTAACACAAATATTTTGAAATTTCGTATTTATTTAGGACGGAATAATTCAATTTGTTAACTTATACAGAGGTACTAAAAATAGGTATTGAAATGAGTTGCAAATTCATTCATAAATATATATAAAACTATTCATATACAGGGTGTTTCGAAATTCGACCGACAACGCTTCACAGGTGGTAGCTCTCGTGATTTAATAAATAATGAGGCAGGAACATAAGCCTCTAACGTGCTTAGTTATCGAGATACAGGGTGTTAAAGTTGAGAAATAAAAATAGTTTTTTCGCAATATCTCAAAAACGGCTGATTTTTTTTTCATTAAAATTCGATGAGCAAATTAAAATTGAGAATCTCCATTTCCAGACGTCGAATTCATATTTGACAATTGATCCAGTGGCGCCATTAAGGGGGTATGATTGCATGATTTTCCAAAAAAACATGTGTTGCGATATGAATTTTGGAAATTTTATATGATTATATCAAAGACCATTCAATTTTGAATTAAAAATGCATACTTGATGGATCTCGATAGAACCCACCATTTTCGAGAAAAAACGAAAAATGTAAATAGTATTTCAATCACTTCATTCCCAATCGATCAATCAGATAAAGAAAATTCACCCAAAAAACCACAACAATATTGAAGAAACTATAAATAAGTATTTCGGAAACTAAGTAGATATCCTTAGTAGTCCTCAGTCCCACAGGTTATTTTCGGAGAATATATCTCAGTCAGCGAACTATTTTTTACTTTTCAGGACTTCTGAGGATGGCAATTCAGTTGCCGAAATACGTATCAAGAGTTTTTTCAATACTGTTGTGGTTTTTTATGTGAATTTTTCTCATTTGATTGATCGATTTGAAATGAAGTAATTGGAAGACTATTTACATTTTTCGTTTTTTCTCGGAAATGGTGGGTTCTATCGAGATCCATCAAGTATGCATTTTCAATTCAAAATTGAATGGTCTTTGATATAATCATATAAAATCTTCAAAATTCATATCGCAACACATGTTTTTTTGGAAAATCATGCAATCATACCCCCTTGATGGCGCCACTGGAAGAATTGTCAAATATGAATCCGACGTCTAGAAATTAAGATTCTGAAGTTTGATTCGCTCATCGAATTTGAATGCAAAAAAATCAGCTGTTTTTAAGATATTAGGGAAAAACTATTTTTATTTCTCAGTTTCAACACCCTGTATCTCGATAATTAAGCATGTTAGACCTTTATGTTCCTACCTCATTATTCATAAAATCACGAGAGATACCATCTGTGAAGTGTTGTCGGTCGAATTTCGAAACACCCTGTATACAGGGTGAGTCGGGAGGAACGCACCAAACTCCAGGTGTGTATTGTACACGTAAAAATAATTTGAAAAAAAAACCATATGTTCTGATACGATTCTCATTTGTTTTCATGTCAAATTTGAATATATTTGTAGCATTTTATGAGAATTTCACTGTACAGTTGTTATGACATGTGTTCGTGTCAGTGTCAGTGTGTAAAATGCCACACATCTATCCAAATTTAGATTGAAAACAAATGAGAATCGTATAAAAACATGGGTTTCTCAAAATAATTTATACATGTACAATACACACCTGGAGTTTGGTGATAACTATTCGAAAATTTGTAATCCATTCTTCAACACATGAAATTTAATGGAATCTTACCCATGAATCGAAGTTTGAATAATATCTATTAATAATATTGTTTGTGTACCATAAATCTTCAGTATGACAAAACATCGTATCGAAATTCAAAATGTTAAATATAATGTATACTTTGGTACTAATAGCCTCGCTAATAGCCATATACAGGGTATGTCACGACGAGCTTACACTATCTTTATATCGAGAATCAGTCGGTAGGAATCCATGAAAATGTGCATGCTAATATTTCAGAATACGCTCTCTTCATTTGAAATATTTTCGACAATGCAGTGTTGCCGCTTCTACTAGAAAGTATTAGTAGCAACATTGATATTTCCTCGGATATTTCGAATGGAATACCCTGTATTTTATTGCATTTTCAGATTCTCCCTGGAGATCTGATTTCATCAATATATCACACTTGGGGTGTATCGAAAATCATTACAGAGATATACAGTGTCATTCATAAAGTCGGCATCATATGGAAAAAACTTTCATTGATGACTTATTTTGGAATTCGAGTTGGACGTTGAGTTTTGTTTCAAAAAAGATTGAAAATAGCCAACTCAATCGGGGTTACGTGACTTTCGCTACATGTCAAAAGTGACATTTTTTCAAATTAATCGCTGAAAGTAGGCTTATTTGTTCGAATATCGAAAAAGTTTACTTGAAAAAGTTGTTTCTATTTCAATTTTACACATGCCTCTCAAATTTGATTTTCCTATTGTAACTTTTAGATTTTGATTTTTTTTTAAATTTTTCGAAATTTCTGTAATACTTATTTGAAGAATTGTTAATTCCACGAGACTACTTCATACCAGTAGGTTATTCATGCTTCTCACTTTCAATTAATTATCATCACTGATTATGGACAGAAATATGATTTTCTTCAGAAAATGATAATACCCGCTTCCAAATTTTGTTATGTTTGATGCAAAGTTGATATATCGTCAAGCATTTAGAAACGAAATTCATTTAAACTGATCTTTTCAGAACTGAAAAAATAAATTTAAATGAATTTCGTTTCTAAATGCTTGACTCAAACATAACAGAATGTTGATGTTATGTTTGCACCAAACATAACAGAATTTTGAAGCGGAGATTATCATTTTCTGAAGAAAATCATATTTTTGTCGATAATTAGTAATTGAAAGTTAGTAGCATGATGAAGCTACTGGTATGAAGTAGTTTTATCGAATTTACGATTTTTTTAATATTACAGATATCTCGAAAATTTTTAAAAAATACCGAAATCTGAAAAATGTAATAGAAAGATAAAATCCGAGTCACATATGTAAAATTTAGATAGAAACAACTCTTTCAAGTAAACTTCTTCAATATTCGAACAAATAAGCCTACTTTCAGCGATTAATTTGGAAAAATGTCACTTTTGACATGTAGCGAAAGTCACGTGACCCCGATTGAGTAGACCATTTTTCATCATTTTTGAAGCAGAACTCAACGTCCAACTCGAATTCCAAAATAAGTCATTAATGAGAGTTTTTCCCATATGATGCCGACTTTATGAATGACACTGTAGAGTCTTTAAAATGGAGATTTTTCAACTTTTAGGGCCTTTTTCGTGTCGAAACTATATTCAGTGTCGATCAAAACGTGCTCATCTCAACTTCCGATTCACTATTTAATGATATTTAATCGGAACAGGTACAGGGTGGTTCAAGAGTCAGAATTCTGTCTCATTTGAAAAACTCATCATCAGTCGATATCTTGGAATTCGTACACCCTATAGATATGAAAATAATTGTAGGTGATATAGTACTCATGAAACCCGATAAGTGTTTTTCTGCTTTTCTCCTTTGACTGTCTAGCTATATTTCTGGAATTTGGAACATCAAATATGCTTGCTAGAGGCCACTTCCTTACATTTTAGGAAATTGTTTTCATCTTCCGGTTTTCCTGGGAATGACATCAACTTTCGATTTCCAAATGGAAAACCTTGTATTTTATTCCATAATAGGTTAGAGATTATAAGGACGAATTCAAAAATACCGGTTCCGAACTATTACGAAGATATTCACGTTCGAAGTTTCCATAAGACCAATGGGTGTGACTGCGCAATATCGAAATTTTTTTCTCCGATTTGAAAATTTGAAAAATAATCTAAAATGATTTTTCAGAAATGTTTTTCCCGTTGCATCAGAAAATACAGGGTTCTCGGAACAAACGATCTACAGAGTACTACTTGAGTATTTCAAATGGAACACCCTGCATTTCATTGTATTTTCAGATTCTTCCTGAAGAGCTGATTTCATCAATAAATCACACTTGGGGTCTAGCTGAAATGATTACAGAGATTTAAGGTGTTCAATTTTAGGATTTTTTTTGTCGAAACTATTCATTATTGGTAAAAACGGCTTCTATGTCCCCATCTCAGCTTTTGATTTACTATCTACTCACATTTAATTGGAACATTTACAGGGTGGTTCAAGATTCAGAATTCTGATCACCCAGTATCTGTTCCAATTATTAAATGTCAGTAGATAGTAAATCAAAAGTTAGGACATGGACATGAGAGCCGCTTTGACCGATAATATGGATAGTTTCGACATAAAAAAATCGTAAAGTTGAAAAATCTCGATTTTGAACACCCTATATCTCTGTAAACATTCCCGCTAGACCCCTAGTGTGATACATTGATGAAATCAGCTCTTCAGGGAGAATCTAAAAATACAATGAAAAATATGGTGTTCCATTTAAAAAAATCAAATAGTACCCTGTAGATCGTTTGTTCCAAGCACCCTGTATTTTCTGATGTAGCGGAAAAACACTTTATCGAAAATCATTTAAGGTGGCGGGACATTTTTCCATATAAACTAGTTTTGGTTCAATGTCGTGAGCAAAATAAAAGCAGCAAGTTGGAGTTTGTCAATCGACATTCTGAAAGAAGGCGATGTTTATATTCAATTTGACACATTTTTAGAAGAGAATCAAATACCTGTAAAGGGTGATACAAGTTTGAGTGATGTCGACTGCGACAATATTTGAAAAAGTAAGACCCAATATACTATTACATTTTTGGAATCTCCATGTCGAGATGAAATCGAAAATACAGGGGGTCTGTACAAAATGATACCATTAGACTCCTGAGACAAGAGTAAGATGATTGAATCAAACTAACCTCTATACCAAAACGCTCCGTTAAGTCGCTACAGGGCGTTGGAATTGAATTTTCATTCTATATTTAAGTTTTCATAATATATATTTCAGTTTCTTATTCCATGTAGCTTGAATGATTTCAAATCTTGATATATTTTGAATTCGAGATATTAATACCAACTATGTTCTAGATCGACGAAGCGACGTGTTATTGATCGACGGAAAAATTGCACAAAAGAGGAAACCAGACCAGGAACCAACGACCGGTGATGAATTTCACATTCCTATTTAAGAATTTCAATCAATTAATTTCATTTCGAATATTTCTTCCAAATTCAATATTTAGGGGTAGGTTCATGAGGGGTTAGGTATATACAGTGTTTCTCATTTAGAAAAAAATTGTTGGCTATCTGTTCCGTTCATTTTTTGAGTAATAGAAGATTATGTCGCGTTTCAGCAACGAAATTTGAAGAAGTTTTCTCTACTATTTCAGTTTTTCATTCCATGTAACTTTCATGGTATCAAATCCTTATATATTTTGAATTCGAGAAATTAATACCAACTATATTTCAGATCAACGAAGCGAAGTGTTGTTAATCGACGAAAAGATTGCACAAAAGAGGAAACCAGACCAGAAACCAACGACCGGTGATAAGTTTCTCATTCCTATTCACGAATTTCAATCAACTCATTTCATTCCGAATATTTCTTCCAAATTCAATATATATAGGATCCTGATGGGTAAGGTATATACAGTGTTCCTCATTTAGGAAAAAATTGTTGGCTATCTGTTCCGTTCATCTTTGGAGTAGGTAATGGAAGATTATGTCGCGTTTCAGCAACGGAATTTGTAAAAGTTTTTCTTAATATCCCAGTTTCTTATTCCATGTAACTTGCATGATTTCAAATCATAATATATTTTGAATTCGAGATATTAATACCAAGTACGATTTAGATCAACGAAGCGAAGTGTTATTAATCGACGGAAAAATTGCACAAAAGAGGAAAGTTCAAATTTCAATATATTTTGAATTCGAGATATTGATACCAACTATGTTTTAGATCAACGAAGCGATGTGTTATCAATCGATGGAAAAATTGCACAAAAGAGGAAATCAGACCAGAAACCAACGACCAGTGATAAGTTTTTCATTACTATTTAGGAGTTTTATTCAATCCATTTCGAATATTTCTTCCAAATTTATTATTTGTTATGGAAGGCGATATATCATAGAACATTTTTTGATAGTCACCTTTAAGTCTCAATGGTGACACGACAGGTACCCTCACGAGGGGAGAGTATCAACCCTTGGCATCGGTAAACCCTCGTTGCAACCGGGGTAGGCGCCTGATGGGTTAGGTATATACAGTGTTTCTCATTTAGGAGAAAATTGTTGGCTATCTGTTCCGCTCATTTTTGAGCATCAGGAGAATATGTCGCGTTTCAGCAACGGAATTCGAAACAGTTTTCATCAATATATCAGTTTCTCATTCCATGTAACTTGCATGATTTCAAATCTCAATATATTTTGAATTCGAGATAATAATACCAACTATGTTTTAGATCAACGAAGCGAAGTGTTATTACTCGACGGAGAAATTGCACAAAAGAGGAAAGTACAAATCTTAATATATTTTGAATTCGAGATATTGATACCAACTATGTCGTTCTAGATCGACAAAGCGACGTGTTATTCAACGACGGGAAAATTGCACAAAAGAGGAAACCAGACCAGGAACCAACGACCGCTGATGAATTTCTCATTCCTATTTACGAATTTCATTCAATTCATTTCATTCTGAATATTTCTACCGAATTCAATATTCAGGGGTAGGTTCCTGATGGGATAGGTATATACAGTGTTTCTCATTTAGAAAAAAATTGTTGGCTATCTGTTCCGTTCATTTTTTGAGTAATTGAAGATTATTCCGCGTTTCAGCAACGAAATTTGAAAAAAGTTTTTTCTAATATTTCAGTTTTTCATTCCATGTAACTTTCATGATATCAAATCTCAATATATTTTGAATTCGAGATATTAATACCAACTATATTTCAGATCAACGAAGCGAAGTGTTATCAATCGACGAAAAGATTGCACAAAAGAGGAAACCAGACCAGAAACCAACGACCAGTGATAAGTTTCTCATTCCTATTTACGAATTTCAATCAACTCATTTCATCCCGAATATTTCTCCCAAATTCAATATATATAGGATTCTGATGGGTGAAATATATACAGTGTTCCTCATTTCGGAAAAAATTGTTGGCTATCTGTTCCGTTCATTTTAAGAGTAATAAAAGAATATGTCGCGTTTCAGCAACGGAATTTGAAAAAGTTTTTTTTAATATTTCAGTTTCTCATTCCATGTTACTTTCATGATATAAAATCTCAAATTATATTGAATTCGAGATATTAATACCAACTATGTTTTAGATCAACGCAGCGAAGTGTTATTAATCGACGAAAAAATTGCACAAAAGAGGAAAGTTCAAATCTCAATATATATTGAATTCGAGATATTGATACAAACTATGTTTCAGATCAACAAAGCGACGTGTTATCAATCGATGGACAACAAAAGAGGAAACCAGACCAGGAACCAACGACCAGTGATAAGTGTTTCATTACTATTTAGGAGTTTTATTCAATCCATTTCGAATATTTCTTCCAAATTTATTATTTGTTATGGAAGGCGATATATCATAGGACATTTTTTGATAGTTACCTTTAAGTCTCAATGGTGACACGACAGGTACCCTCACGAGGGGAGAGTATCAACCCTTGGCATCGGTAAACCCTCGTTGCAACCGGGGTAGGCGCCTGATGGGTTAGGTATATACAGTGTTTCTCATTTAGGAGAAAATTGTTGGCTATCTGTTCCGCTCATTTTTGAGCATCAGGAGAATATGTCGCGTTTCAGCAACGGAATTCGAAAAAGTTTCCATCAATATATCAGTTTCTTATTCCATGTAACTTGCATGATTTCAAATCTCAATATATTTTGAATTCGAGATATTAATACCAACTATGTTTTAGATCAACGCAGCGAAGTGTTATTAATCGACGAAAAAATTGCACAAAAGAGGAAAGTTCGAATCTCAATATATTTTGAATTCGAGATATTGATACAAACTATGTTTCAGATCAACAAAGCGACGTGTTATCAATCGATGGAAAAATTGCACAAAAGAGGAAACCAGACCAGAAACCAACGACCAGTGATAAGTTTTTCATTACTATTTACGAGTTTTATTCAATTCATTTCGAATATTTCTTCCAAATTTATTATTTGTTATGGAAGGCGATATATCATAGAACATTTTTTGATAGTTACCTTTAAGTCTCAATGGTGACACGACAGGTACCCTCACGAGGGGAGAGTATCAACCCTTGGCATCGGTAAACCCTCGTTGCAACCGGGGTAGGCGCCTAATGGGTCAGGTATATACAGTGTTTCTCATTTAGGAGAAAATTGTTGGCTATCTGTTCCGCTCATTTTTGAGCATCAAGAGGATATGTCGCGTTTCAGCAACGGAATTCGAAACAGTTTTTATCAATATATCAGTTTCTTATTCCATGTAAAAAAAAAGTGTTTAAAAGTGTTTTTAACCGCCAGCTTAGTTGCAAAGCAACCCTCGAAAGTTAGAGACTTGTGTGAGTTAAGAAGACTTGCATGATTTCAAATCTCAATATATTTTGAATTCGAGATATTAATACCAACTATATTTCAGATCAACGAAGCGAAGTGTTGTTAATCGACGAATAGATTGCACAAAAGAGGAAACCAGACCAGGAACCAACGATCGGTGATAAGTTTCTCATTCCTATTTTCGAATTTCAATCAACTCATTTTATTCCGAATATTTCTTTCAAATTCAATATATATAGGATCCTGATGGGTAAGGTATATACAGTGTTTCTCATTTAGGAAAAAATTGTTGGCTATCTGTTCCGTTAATTTTTAGAGTAATAGGAGATAATGTCGCGTTTCAGCAACGGAATTTGAGAAAGTTTTTCTTAATATCCCAGTTTCTTATTCCATGTAACTTTCATGATATCAAATCTTAAAATATATTGAATTCGAGATATTAATACCAACTATGTTTTAGATCAACGCAGCGAAGTGTTATTAATCGACGAAAAAATTGCACAAAAGAGGAAAGTTCAAATATCAATATATTTTGAATTCGAGATATTGATACCAACTATGTTGTAGATCAACGAAGCGATGTGTTATCAATCGATGGAAAAATTGCACAAAAGAGGAAACCAGACCAGAAACCAACGACCAGTGATAAGTTTTTCATTACCATTTACGAGTTTTATTCAATTCATTTCGAATTTTTCTTCCAAATTTATTATTTGTTATGGAAGGCGATATATCATAGAACATTTTTTGATAGTCACCTTTAAGTCTCAATGGTGACACGACAGGTACCCTCACGAGGGGAGAGTATCAACCCTTGGCATCGGTAAACCCTCGTTGCAACCGGGGTAGGCGCCTGATGGGTTAGGTATATACAGTGTTTCTCATTTAGGAGAAAATTGTTGGCTATCTGTTCCGCTCATTTTTGAGCATCAGGAGAATATGTCGCATTTCAGCAACGGAATTCGAAACAGTTTTCATCAATATATCAGTTTCTCATTCCATGTAACTTCAATATTTTGAATTCGAGATAATAATACCAACTATGTTTTAGATCAACGAAGCGAGGTGTTATTACTCGACGGAGAAATTGCACAAAAGAGGAGAGTACAAATCTTAATATATTTTGAATTGGAGATATTGATACCAACTATGTTCTAGAATCTAGATCGACAAAGCGACGTGTTATTCAACGACGGGAAAATTGCACAAAAGAGGAAACCAGACCAGGAACCAACGACCGCTGATGAATTTCTCATTCCTATTTACGAATTTCATTCAATTCATTTCATTTTGAATATTTCTACCGAATTCAATATTCAGGGGTAGGTTCCTGATGGGATAGGTATATACAGTGTTTCTCATTTAGAAAAAAATTGTTGGCTATCTGTTCCGTTCATTTTTTGAGTGATAGAAGATTATAACGCGTTTAAGCAACGAAATTTGAAAAGAGTTTTCTCTAATATTTCAGTTTTTTATTCCATGTAACTTTCATGATATCAAATCTTTATATATTTTGAATTCGAGAAATTAATACCAACTATATTTCAGATCAACGAAGCGAAGTATTATTAATCGACGAAAAAATTGCACAAAAGAGGAAAGTTCAAATCTCAATATATTTTGAATTCGAGATATTGATACCAACTATGTTTTAGATCAACGAAGCGACGTGTTATCAATCGATGGAAAAATTGCACAAAAGAGGAACCAGACCAGAAACCAACGACCAGTGATAAGTTTTTCATTACTATTTAGGAGTTTTATTCAATCCATTTCGAATATTTCTTTCAAATTTATTGAACAAACCAGACCAGACCAGAAACCAACGACCGGTGATAAGTTTCTCATTCCTATTTACGAATTTCAATCAATTAATTTCATTTCGAATATTTCTTCCAAATTCAATATTTATGGGTAGGTCTCTGATGGGTTCGGTATATACAGTGTTTCTCATTTAGAAAAAAATTGTTGGCTATCTGTTCCATTCATTTTTTGAGTAATAGAAGATTATGTCGCGTTTCAGCAACGAAATTTGAAGAAGTTTTCTCTAATATTTCAGTTTTTTATTCCATGTAACTTTCATGATATCAAATCTTTATTTATTTTGAATTCGAGAAATAATTACCAACTATATTTTAGATCAACGAAGCGAAGTATTATTAATCGACGAAAAAATGGCACAAAAGAGGAAAGTTCGAATCTCAATATATTTTGAATTCGAGATATTGATACCAACTATGTTTTAGATCAACGAAGCGACGTGTTATCAATCGATAGAAAAATTGCACAAAAGAGGAAACCAGACCAGAAACCAACGACCAGTGATAAGTTTTTCATTACTATTTAGGAGTTTTATTCAATCCATTTCGAATATTTCTTCCAAATTCATTATTTGTTATGTAGGGCGATGTATCATAGAACATTTTTTGATAGTCACCTTTAAGTCTCAATGGTGACACGACAGGTACCCTCACGAGGGGAGAGTATCAATCCTTGGCATCGGTAAACCCTCGTTGCAACCGGGGTAGGCGCCTGATGGGTTAGGTATATACAGTGTTTCTCATTTAGGAGAAAATTGTTGGCTATCTGTTCCGCTCATTTTTGAGCATCAAGAGAATATGTCGCGTTTCAGCAACGGAATTCGAAACAGTTTTCATCAATATATCAGTTTCTTATTCCATGTAACTTGCATGATTTCAAATCTCAATATATTTTGAATTCCAGATATCAATACCAACTATGTTTTAGATCAACGAAGCGAAGTGTTATTATTCGACGGAAAAATTGCACAAAAAAGGAGAGTACAAATCTCAATATATCTTGAATTCGAGATATTGATAATAACTATGTTCTAGATCGACGAAGCGACGTGTTATTGATCGACGGAAAAATTGCACAAAAGAGGAAACCAGACCAGGAACCAACGACCGGTGATGCATTTCTCATTCCTATTTACGAATTTCAATCAATTCATTTCATTTCGAATATTTCTACCGAATTCAACATTTAGGGATATGTTCCTGATGGGATAGGTATATACAGTGTTTCTCAATTAGGGAAAGTTTTTGGCTATCTGTTCCGTTCATTTTTTGAGTAATAAAAGATTATGTCGCGTTTCAGCAACGAAATTTGAAAAAAGTTTTCTCTAATATTTCAGTTTTTTATTCCATGTTACTTCCATGATATCAAATCTCAATATATTTTGAATTCAAGTTATTAATACCTACTATATTTCAGATCAACGAAGCGAAGTGTTGTTAATCGACGAAAAGATTGCACAAAAGAGGAAACCAGACCAGAAACCAACGACCGGTGATAAGTTTCTCATTCCTATTTACGAATTTCAATCAACTCATTTCATTCCGAATATTTCTTCCAAATTCAATATATATAGGATCCTGATGGGTAAGGTATATACAGTGTTTCTCAATTAGGAAAAAATTGTTGGCTATCTGTTCCGTTCATTTTTAGAGTAATAGGAGATAATGTCGCGTTTCAGCAACGGAATTTGAGAAAGGTTTTCTTAATATCCCAGTTTCTTATTCCATGTAACTTTCATGATATCAAATCTTAAAATATATTGAATTCGAGATATTCATACCAACTATGTTTTAGATCAACGCAGCGAAGTGTTATTAATCGACGAAAAAATTGCACAAAAGAGGAAAGTTCAAATCTCAATATATTTTGAATTCGAGATATTGATACCAACTATGTTTTAGATCAACGAAGCGACGTGTTATCAATCGATGAAAAAATTGCACAAAAGAGGAAACCAGACCAGAAACCAACGACCAGTGATAAGTTTTTCATTACTATTTAGGAGTTTCATTCAATCTATTTCGAATATTTCTTCCAAATTTATTATTTGTTATGGAAGGCGATGTATCATAGAACATTTTTTGATAGTCACCTTTAAGTCTCAATGGTGACACGACAGGTACCCTCACGAGGGGAGAGTATCAACCCTTGGCATCGGTAAACCCTCGTTGCAACCGGGGTAGGCGCCTGATGGGTTAGGTATATACAGTGTTTCTCATTTAGGAGAAAATTGTTGGCTATCTGTTCCGCTCATTTTTGAGCATCAGGAGAATATGTCGCGTTTCAGCAACGGAATTCGAAACAGTTTCCATCAATATATCAGTTTCTTATTCCATGTAACTTGGATGATTTCAAATCTCAATATATTTTGAATTCGGGATATTAATACCAACTATGTTTTAGATGGATCAACGAAGCGAAGTGTTATTAATCGACGAAAAAATTGCACGAAAGAGGGAAGATCAAATCTCAAAATATTTTGAATTTGAAATATTGATACCAACTATGTTTTAGATCAACAAAGCGACGTGTTATTAATCGACGAAAAAATTGCACAAAAGAGGAAACCAGGCCAGAAACCAACGACCGGTGATAAGTTTCTCATTCCTATTTACGAATTTCAATCGATCAATTTCATTTCGAATATTTCTTCCAAATGTTCCAAATTCAATATTGAGGGGTAGGTTCCTGATGGGATAGGTATATACAGTGTTTCTCATTTAGGAGAAAATTGTTGGCTATCTGTTCCGCTCATTTTTGAGCATCAGGAGAATATGTCGCGTTTCAGCAACGGAATTCGAAAAAGTTTTCATCAATATATCAGTTTCTTATTCCATGTAACTTGCATGATTTCAAATCTCAATATATTTTGAATTCGAGATATTAGGTAATACCAACTATGTTTTAGATCAACGAAGCGAAGTGTTATTATTCGACGGAAAAATTGCACAAAAGAGGAGAGTTCAAATCTCAATATATTTTGAATTCGAGATATCGATACCAACCATGTTTTAGATCAACGAAGCGACGTGTTATCAATCGATGGACAACGAAAGAGGAAACCAGACCAGAAACCAACGACCAGTGATAAGTTTTTCATTACTATTTACGAATTTCAATCGATCAATTTCATTTCGAATATTTCTTCCAAATGTTCCAAATTCAATATTGAGGGGTAGGTTCCTGATGGGATAGGTATATACAGTGTTTCTCATTTAGGAGAAAATTGTTGGCTATCTGTTCCGCTCATTTTTGAGCATCAGGAGAATATGTCGCGTTTCAGCAACGGAATTCGAAAAAGTTTTCATCAATATATCAGTTTCTTATTCCATGTAACTTGCATGATTTCAAATCTCAATATATTTTGAATTCGAGATATTAGGTAATACCAACTATGTTTTAGATCAACGAAGCGAAGTGTTATTATTCGACGGAAAAATTGCACAAAAGAGGAGAGTTCAAATCTCAATATATTTTGAATTCGAGATATCGATACCAACCATGTTTTAGATCAACGAAGCGACGTGTTATCAATCGATGGACAACGAAAGAGGAAACCAGACCAGAAACCAACGACCAGTGATAAGTTTTTCATTACTATTTACGAGTTTTATTCAATTCATCATGTTGGTCGCTATGACAACCAATATTAAACCTCCTAATCTGGCGCAAATAAAACCACATAAAACTATGTTCAACGACATCAACCTATGTATTTCATTAAATAGGTGCTTATATACATACAGGTGGGTTTCCGTAAGTAGGAGGTTAGTCCCTTATATGGCTTGCCTTTGCCTTGCATGGCCTTGCCCTGTAGAAAGGCGCGTATACAAGTGTAGGGGCGTGAATGGGGGTATATAATCACCCCACTCCCCGTTGATCGAAGAAAATTCAGTGTTTCTATCGAAATTTACATTAACTACCTATACTAATTCCATGTTATAATTCGAAGAAAAAAAAATCGTTCTACACCTTTGTAATCAAGAGTTGAATATGCTGAAAGTTTTACGGTAGCTACAGCAGTTTGCCTTTCATATAATATGATATACCTTATCTACAGTAGACATGAACGACTCCCTACTATTACACGTCCATGCTCCCTACTCTCCTCGTAATCACGATGGCCTACATCGTGCTCGTAACCTAGTTAGGTCCACGGCTCACGTAATAATAATAAGTATCTAAGTAGCTAGGTGGCTAGGTGGAGGTATAATAGGTACCTAATGTTCCTAAACATTCATAATTTCCACCTGCTTTGAGTCTGAAGTGGTGTTTCTAAACTTCCCAACTATCGGAGTCTCCTTGGACATTGAATAAGCCTACTTGATCCAGTCATCCATGTTCCATGGCTCGACAAACGATCAAACGAATAACGGGCTTCGGTCTGAGATCGTTTACACGCTACACGCTTCAAGACTAGTTCCAGTGTGCCACTATACTATTTTCAATCAACGGTTCTACCATGGTTCTACCTTTTCCGCTAGCGACGATGCCAAGTGGAACAGACAAAAATCCACATGTGTTGTAGGTAATTCTTGCGGCTGTACAGACATTCCCATCAGATTCATAATAAATCATTTCAAACGAAATGCCTAAACAGGCAATTTCAGAAAAGAAGTTTTCAAGTTTCGCTCTTTCCAACATAGGTACAGAGAAATTCCACAGGCTAGACCAAGGGCATCGATATGGGAGGGGTAATGGGGGAAAATTATCCCCATCCCCAAGAGAATTAATTTATAAAATAGATGATACATATTGACGACGTTTATGGGTGTTAGATTTGTGACCAACTAAAACATTTTAACATATACATTGTGTTTCTCAAGTACGCGTAAAAAATTCAGGAACATGTTGCTGACGTTTAAATAAGGAGAAAAGTTTGTATAAACATATGTCCGCAAGTTATCCATTCTGAGATACAGATTGTCCAATTTTGATTGTTATTTCAGTTTATTGTGAATGAATTCCAAAATAATCGTGATATTCGGGTATGATACCATTTCACTCCATCACGATCATTTCTGAATTTACTCTAAGAGAACAGGAAAAACAATCAAACTTTAGCACTTTGTATCTCTGAAATGAATAACTTGCGGACATATGTTTATACCAACTTTTCTTCTCATTTTGACGTCAGCAACATGCTCCTGTGATTTTTACTCGTATTTAAGAAACACCCAGTTGAAATATTGTCAAAAACAGGAATTATCTGAAAGACGTTTCGTCCATTTTCATTTTTGAAAATGAGCGTTCTCCAGTGCAATTCCATGTTATCAAAACCAAACACATTCTCAGTGCAATTTCAATGTTCGGGAATGTAAATCTCGAAATTCCATCTTCAAGAATGTCGTATTAAAATACCTCAGTATATTGTTTTTTTCTCCATAGTCCTCTTTAATGAAAACGCGGAAGTAGTAGTAGTTTTATTGATCCATTAAAACGAGTTTACAAAAGCCATTGGACAAGTTAAAATACACGAAAATTACAAATACACATTTAAATAACTTACAATAAGGTAAAATTACTGAAATAAATCAAAAACATTACATATACATCAGTTCTGTAAAAAAATGATAAAAACCAAAAAAATTCATCAACTGTATATGGGCTAATTTCATGTCGTAGGCAAATGGAATCTGTTTTGGTTCCTGTTATATTATAATTATTGTGGATATGATTTTTTCTTAATGAAATTATCTTCATGATTGTGTACGAAAACTAGAATTTCCATGATATTAAAACCTGCTAAAGGTAATATTTTGAACTTCTTGAACAGATTTCGGCATGACTCTAGAGGTGATACTTTCGCAATTATCCTGATAATTCGTGTTTGTGTTGAAAAAACATATCGTGCTGATGGAGGTTTTCTTCAGACAATAAGTCCATAGCTGAGTCTGGATTGAATTTCTCGAAAATAATTTAGGAGTAAGCCTGAATTTATCAAGAATACTTCTCAGGTTTCTCAACAAATAACAAATTGTGTTGAAATTTTTGTTGAGTTGAGTGCAATGTGCACGAAAATTACGTTTACAGTTATGGACAAGTATTGCCCCACTCAGCCATTGGGATACTCTATCAAGATGGGTAGTAAATGGCAACAACTGCTAATCAGGGCCATTTCGACAAATTGATATCTTCAGATTGAAGTAAACAAATATAATTAAGATATTTTTCAATATTAAAGAATAATATAATCATATTCAGTGGCGGATCTACGATTTCTGGGGCCCTAAGCTTGATAATTCTTGGGGCCCTTGTGGCCCCTACCCATCGTTTTTTCTCCCCCTGTTATTTCTTCTCACCAATTTTCCAATCTAACATTTCCTGACCAAATAAAAGCGAAAAATGCATAATGAAAATATATAGGATATAAGGAACAAAAAAAAGTGCATTCATTGATATGGTTTAGGATATAATAACAAATAAAAAAAAATCAGAGCCACATGAAATAAAATGAACGTAGCTATAACACTGACTAGGATCAGATACGTTCAAAATAAAAGAACTAAACCGTAACGAAATTACTAGGAGAAACATACTACGATATCACTTCCAATTTTCTGATTCACGAATCTGCGAATACTTTCATTGCACCATCATAAATCGAACTGCTCATCAAATCACTTTCGATGGAAAGCATTCCCAAAGTTTGTTATGTTCTCTCTTCGGAATTAGGTACACAATTTGATTTGATTATTGATAATTTTGACAATAAACGCTCTCCTCCGCAATTGGTCACTGATGGCAGTGTTGAAAACAAGTTCAATGTAGTATTTTGCATTGAAAAACACGTCCATCATTCCTTCAGTATATAGGGTCCCGCCGATTTCATAGGAACATTATTACTATTTCCTCAACGGTATACGTTTTGCAGATGAAAAAAGTTGCCGTTCCTGAAAAATTGGAATGAAAAAACAGAAAATCACATGTTTTTTTTTTTTTCAGTTTGCAAAATGCCATATCGAGGAAGTTATTGAACTTTTTTTTTCCTTAACCGGCCCACTGTCGCTATGAGATCGGCAGGACCCTGCTTATGGTTTTCAACATTTTTGGAATGTTGCCGCTGCTTCTAGGTATATAAAATAAATACCTATTGCTCAAAAGAGAAATTCATTTCTATCATTATTTCATCTATACAAACGAATGATATGGGAAAATAGTCATGCAATGCCAGGGCCCCTCGGGGGCCCCTGCAAGGGTCGGGGCCCTAAGCTTGAGCATACTAAGCGTACCGGTGAATCCGCCACTGATCATATTTCTACAAAGTACTAGGGGTAAAATAACGAACATAACTTTTCCATAAAAAATAATATGTTCACTAGTGTTTACCCCGTCGAATTTCAAAAGATTTTTTGTTCTCTATTGTAGGGGCCCCTTTATTGTGAAGGCCCCGGGGCTGTACTGCACTGGCTTTCCATATAACCCACACTTTGGGTAAAATCTCCCTACTATGGCAACGTCGCTATCAGGTTTCAGTTTACTGCTGGCGCGGACAACTTTACCTTTTGAACTGTTCGTTAGGAATTCTCGTTGGCGTGCGGCGAATAACACGGTGTCGATCTCGAACAAGACGCGAAAATCGTGGAAAACCCTCAGTTCTATTAGTGGAAAATCGGTCTGATGATGACGGAAACGGTGGTAAATGTGCAGGAGGCGCCCAACAACAACGCGCCCAACAAGCAACAGCCTGCTGCCTCCGGTCAGCCACAATCGGCTGTGGCCTGGATCAGGATTAATTTGAATTACTTCAAGACGACTCCAGGAATTCTTAAACTCGTGGAATTCGTAAGTCAATTTTGCCGCATGATTGATTAGTTTGTATAAATTGTATAATAGGCAATCTCAAAATGAGATGTGATGAGCGATAGGTAGTATTATTTTTCTCACTTTTTCTTTAAAATACTCAAACGACGTTTCCCAACAATTTTTGAGTATCTCAGTTATTAATATTATGAAGTCTCGTTTGTTTTCAAATAATAGTACTCAGGTGTGCAAGTATAAGTGTATTAGTAGACAAATATTCTTTTTAATAAGCGATAGAGGTACAGCGAGGTATACCTTCTCATATCCAACAATAATAATAAACATTATTCATAGTTCGGTACAAGTTTCGAACTAGGTAATAGTTTCGGAAGTTGGGAGTTGTGATGGTTGATTCCCTATTTTCGGTGAAAAAGTGGTAATTTAAATACCTAGGGATTTTAAGTTTTACTTTACTTTGCAATAAAAGCTGAATTTAGAAATGTATTTTCAAAATATCTGTTGCAATTGTGGCTTCTATTATCGAATATACGCTCCACAATGACGATGCTTTAAGCTTTCTTTACTTTTCCAAGAAATCTGCTAGCAGTATCTTTTCTTATGTACATTTTTTTACGTTCCGTTCTTTGCATCATTTGATAAACTCTGATTACTGTTTTTTATATTGTTCTTCAGATTTTCTTGGTAATAATAGGCCTTGCCTTATTCAGCTTGTTGAGCTGCCTTTACGATTTGTTCCATCGCGATCAACGTCTTTCAAACGGTGTGGCGTGTTTGACTAATATTTATTTATTTATGTTTTATTTAATTACTTGTCATAACACACCAAGATTTTCAGTTGCCGATGACAATCATGATCTGGTTCACCATATAGTTACTGAAGTCGTTGATATGGTAACAATCAGCCCTTTCGATGATGTTTTAGAAATATAGTAACTACCGTTTAGTATAGCATTTGAATTTTTTTTTCGGTGATCGGGCTATAAACTTTCTGTCTAAGGATTTAAAATACCACTTTATTTCCTAGGTGTATAATGTACTATTCTAATACCTAATACCTCCAGTTTGAATTGTTCGACATACTTCATTGCCGAGCCCATATGTGTGTGTGCCTATCCTACATAAATAAGTACGTAATTTCAATTTCAATGAATGACTGTATTCACATTTTACATATAGTTCTCAATCAGTCAACACAAGCTATATAATATGTCATAAAAATGAGGCGGTTCTAGAATCAAATTTTCCGGTAGGAGGCCATGACATTTTGAAAAAAATTCGAGGGATCACTTATATAGGGTTATTACATTTATTTAATTTGAAAAATCCGAAAACGGGACGTTTAAACCTCTAACAAATTTTGAATTGAACATTATAGGATTCCAAGTTGCAAAAACTTGTTCTTCAAGAGGTAGGTAGGTGAATTATACGGAATAGGAGTGTTTTTTTGGTTAAGGTCGAATGAATTTGAAGTATATATAAGGCTTTTGTCTACATATATTTTGACGTTGCTTAATGAAGAAAAAATTGAGTAAGTAGGGGGCCGAGGCACTCTCGAGTTGACAAATATTGAATCAATGCATGCGCACTCTCACGTTGAATAATACCTACTTAGATACCGAAATGTTCAGATTTAGAGTAATTAAGTATGTCCATCTTGCGGCAATCAATAACCAGTTTCAAATGCTCTCATTACATAATCAAATAATGTTTTCATAATGAGTCTATCGTATTAAAATTTCCAAGCATGATTATGTATCACCAAATTTTCTATAGCGAAATCGACCACTCAACTCAACTCCTATACGAAAAACTTGATTGATAGAACAACCCACTATATTGAAAACAAATTTACAACCATCAATATAGCAGCGAATAACCATATATACCTAATTCGTGTTGGTGTGGCGGTGATAAGTTTCAAGTGAAAACTGAGTTCAAGACTGAAAATGCAATGAGATCAATTTTTATCCACTGATTGAATTTCTTTGTCAGGTTTCTTGTAGTAAGATTTTCAATCGCATCAGTAACATTTTGGAGCAAATCATCTGATTTGACCTTACTACAAGTATATTGAAATAATATTCGATTAACCTACAGACAGTATTTATAGAAACAAGGATTGAAAGTCCCATGAAAATTAGAGAATGTCGCCTATAAACATCTCACTCTTGCCACAGTTTAAGGAATAAACTGTGCTCTTGCTCTCGTATTATGGCATTCAGTCGTACAACCATTTGACATATTCATATGCATTTGAAATGCTCACTTTTGTGTTTGAACGTTTCCGAGAACGTTTCCTCGATGCCTAATTCAAATATCGCAGTGACCTCGATAGGGACAGAATCTGTTCTTTCATACCGAGTTTCATACGGTACATTTGTCCCAAAAAAGAAATGCAGCCACAGTCTCGACGGAATATATTAATAATAATTGATTATGCAAGTGTTACACAGGATGTCCGAAAATGTCGAACATCTAAATTATTTGAGTCTGATGTTTCCGGAATATCGAATATATAGATATCTTCTGGTATTTTCACAAAATAATGGTAAAAGAAGTAACAACTTCTTTTTTTATGTTCTGGTTCCCACGAAGGGACATCCTGTAATGTTCAGAGAACATCGTGAGAACCAAGGGATATAAGGTAGGAATTGGTGTTCTTCTTATATGTCTGGAAGTTATTTGCCTCGGGGAACACCCCCACATGTGTTCCAGAGCCTCGCTGTTTGTTAAATGAACGAGTCTTTGGAAAGAGATGTTCTGCAGGTCTCCAAGGTGACCACGAAGGGGTGCAAAGCCTCAACTCGACGGGTTATTCTCGCGGGGATTTCCAGGGTGGGAATAATTGTTGAAATATCTATTAAATAGAGCCAGGCCGCCAAATTTACTTCGGTGTTCCAGAGAAGTGTGTGAGTTTGTGAGCGAGGCATCAACCACGAGACGAATTGCCCTTTTTTGGACAGAATCCAAAAGTTTCAGGATATGTTTGGGTGCTGCACTCCAAATATGGGAACAGTATTCCAGGACAGGTCGGATATGTGCCCTATAGATCCTAAGCAGCTATAACTGGAAGTGAAATAGCACCTGGCCCGAAACAGAAAACCAAGTTTTTGGGATGCACTTTTAGTAATTGATCTCACGTGATTTTCCCAAGAAAGGTCATTGCTGATAGAAATACCAAACATCGAAATGGATGTCTTCAAAGGTATGGTTACTCCTGACAAGCTTATATTGGGCACAGTGAGATCGGCTTTTCCAGAGAAAAGGCATGCTTGTGTTTTGTTTCTTCCTCGTTCGTTTCTGATTTGCCTGGCTGGTATTGGAGTCCTGGAAAAGAAGGCGGTATGGAGGATACTATCATCCGCGAAGCTGTGTACTGGACATGAAGTTTCTTCCAACAAATCGTTGATATGGAGTAGAAATAGTGTTGGTGCTAGAATTGATCCTTGCGGAACACCAGCACCTCCAATAACACTTAGTAGAAAGAATCCATTCATCATCTTCAAGAACAAACAAAACGAGTTAAACACCGCCTTTGATCTTTGATGATACAAGGTTGGACAAATTACAGCAGAGTTGAACTGAAGTTACAGTGAAATATCGTGAGAATCGTTTTGAAATCGCATGGTGCTAAACGGATATAGTCGGTTGCCACATTTTCTGTTTTTCTGGAACTCTCATCAATTTTCTTCATTATGCTTGAAACAGCCTATATGTCCATATAATTTTCCGAATTGGGTAAGGTATTTCAATAAAGGAATTCAACGATACCGGATTTGATGTTGGAGGTATACATCAAACACTCTTCAATTTACCCTATGACTGGGACGGAGAAATGTCGAACTAATCATTTCTCCCCACAGCTAAAAGTATGGAAAATAAAGTCCTTTTATTAGGATTGAAATCGGTTCTGAAATGTTGAAAGGCTAACCCGTTAACGTAAAATCTTCTATGAAATCCATATTTTCTATTTAAATGCAAATTCCGTAAGTTATAGTCATAGACATTATAGTCGAGGTTATATGCAGTGTGGAGACCTCAACTGAAATAAATTCTTCAGCAGGGTGGTGAATATTTTTTATGAAAATTCCCGATATATCACAACGATTTAATGTATTCACCAACCTTTTGCAAGCAATATCGAGAATATATCCCTCCAGGGGTAGCTGGAACCACCCTTAACAAGATTTTTTCATATCTAACCGTATGGCTTGTCACCACTCATTTGGAAGCTTTCGTCGTCATGGGATCAACGGCAGAAATATCTCCCACTCACCTGATCGAAGAAAAAATCCCGAAACTTGATGCCTATATATACCAGAAGAAGTGAATGATATATCCGAGGATATATCAGAGATTCATCTTTTTTATATTTTTATTTTCAAAGATTCAATGAGCATTATCAAAACAGTCATCATCATCCCTGCACTCTTTCAGAAAGTTATCGATAGATGAATAATTATTAATTCACCTCCTCAAACAAATTTTGAAGCATAGGTATTGCAGAGCTATAATTTATTTCTGATCCTTATTCATTCTTATAACATAAGCTTGAATATTCTCAACCTTGCATTTGAGTTTGCATAATGATGGTATAGAATTCTCGGGTGAAGTTTATTATTTACTATTTTATCAAGTTGTGTCATAAAAGGTTATAAATAATGATTATATAATAGGTTGAGAATTATTCTTGAAAAGTAACTGATCAACAAAATTGATTATCATTATTAACGTATTTATTCAAGGTCAACTATCGGTCTGATCATTCGAGAATACCTCGAAAGATAACTCGGAAAATACCGAAAATACTATAATAATTTAATTGAGACTTCATTACCTATCAGAAATTATTTTCATTTTACTTGGTTCTTTGGGATTTTCTCTCCTCGTTTCTATAAAATAAAAGTATTCGTATTATTTCAATATATTTGTAGAGGGACAAATCAGATGATTTGCCCCAAAATGTCACTGCGTTTAACAAATTTTTCTATCAGGGAGTCTAAAAGAAAAATCCAGTAGCTTGTCAGTGACAATTTGTTTGAAAAAATTTTTGAAGGAAAGAAATATATTTGTGTGGTACTACCTATATGAAGCAGGTTCTAACTCATTTTCGGCAAAATATCAATATACGGGGGTTTTGCTTAGCGGGGCAGTATGTGACAACGAGACAACGATTATATTGTTTTCAAACAACTGATATACTTACGTATATTTGTTCAATTTGTTCTAATAATATTCAAATTGGTCGTAATTAACAGGGAGAGGGTTTAATGGCAACAAACAATTAACGGAGTAAAGCCAAGGCTGAAATTGTTACATAGTTCATTTGAGTCATCCTAATTATTGTACCTACTAATTGTATTTTTAGATTCAACGTCATAGGGTCATCTCATAGTGATAACCTTGGTAACCTAATTACCTCACTAGTATTGGACAACAACACGAAAAAAACTCATAAATAATTATGATAACACTTCTCACAGGTCACACATCTCTATCAAAAGCTCAATCAAAGGCTACCTGAAACCTGAAATGATGATGAGTTTTGGTTAGAAATTGAAAATAAGGTACTTATACTCTCCAACAAAAAACATACGCTGGTCGGTGTCGGTTCATGCCTTTTCTCTAGAAAAGCCGATCTCACTGTGCCCAAAATAAGCTTGTCAGGAGTAATCATACCTTTGAAGACATCCATTTCGATGCTTAGTATTACTATCAACAATAACCTTTCTTGGGAGAATCACGTGAGAATCAATTGCTAAAAGTGCATCCCAAAAATTTGGTATTCTGTTTCGGGCCAGGAGCTATTTCACTTCCAGTCAGCTTATGATCTATCAGGCACTGAACCGACCTGTCCTGGAATACCGTTCCCATATTTGAAGTGCAGCATCCAAACATACCCTGAAACTGTTGGATTCTGTCCAAAAAAGGGCAATTCGTCTCGTGGGTGATGCCTCGCTCACAAACTCACTCACTTCTCTGGAACACCGTAGGAAAGTTAGCGATCTGGCCCTATTTTATAGATATTTTCATAGACGATACTCTTCTGAAATATCAACAATTGTTCCTCCTTTGGCAGTCCCCGCGAGATTAACCCGTCGAGTTGAGGCTTCGCATTCCTTCGTGGTCACTTTGGAGACCTGCAGATCATCTCTTTCCAAAGACTCTTTCATCCAACGAACAGTGAGGCTCTGGAACACATTGCCAAGGGAAGTGTTCTCCGAGGCATGTAACCTCCACCTCACCTCAAAGTGTCAATTATATTATTGCTTCAGTGGAAGTCCCTTTTTTCCACTGGCAGAAAAACCGCCAAGCATTTAAATTTTTTGCATATTGCATATTTCCAATATCTTTCAGCATAAATTGAACAACTCAAACGTTCATCTTGTGAGTGCCAAAATGTTACCTCCATTAAGCTAGCAGAACCACTTCGAATTTTTCAATTTTTTCTTCGGCCATAATTTTAGGCTAATTTAAGGCTAATTTATTACCCTATTGCCGAATTTATTGCTCTTCGATTTATGTAAAAAAACGTGGGTTCTGCTAGCTTAACGTTAAGCTAGCAGAACCACTTCGTAAATAAAAGTTCAATCACAAAACTAATTATGCCATAATTTAAGGCTAATTTTAGGCTCCAATCCTAGCCTATTGCCAATTTTTTCGCACATTGTTTTTTTTAAAAAATCATGGGTTTTGCTAGCTTAACCGTTAAGCTAGCAGAACCAAATCTCAAATAGAGGGAATGTAAAAATATTGAGTACACCATAATTTAAGGCTAATTTTAGGCTCTTCGTTGAACCTATTATCGATTTTTTTGAAAATCATTTTTTGCAAAAAATTTCCCAAATCCAACATGAACATGACAAACCAGTGGCAAACCAACAAAAACTTCAATCACAAACCTGATTATGCCATAATTTCAGAATAATTTAAGGCTCTGATCCTAGCCTATTGCCAATTTTTTCGCACACTGATTTAAAAAAAAAATCATGGGTTTCGCTAGCTTAACCGTTAAGCTAACATGTGAACATGACAAACCAATAGCAAACCAAACGAAGTTCAATCACAAAACTAATTATGCCATAATTTAGGGCTAATTTAAGGCTCTAATCCTAGCCTATTGCCATTTTTTTCGAACATTGTTTTTTTTTAAACAATCATGGGTTTCGCTAGCTTAACCGTTAAGCTAGCAGAACCAAATCTCAAATAGAAAGAATATGAGAATATTGAGTGCACCATAATTTAAGGCTAATTTTAGGCTCTTCGTTGAACCTATTATCGATTTTTTGAAAAATCATTTTCTGCAAAAAATGTACCAAATCCAACATGATCATGACAAACCAATAGCAAACCAAAAAAACTTGAATCACAAACCTAATTATGCCATAATTTCAGGCTAATTTAAAGCTCTGATCCTAGCCTATTGCGAATTTTTTCGCACACTTTTTTTTTTAAATCATGGGTTTTGCTAGCTTAACCGTTAAGCTAGCAGAACCAAATCTCAAATAGAAGGAATATAAGAATATTGAGTGCACCATAATTTAAGGCTAATTTTAGGCTCTTCATTGAACCTATTATAGATTTTTTGAAAAATCATTTTTAGCAAAAAATTTGCCAAATCCAACATGAACATGACAAACCAGTAGCAAACCAAATAAAAACTTCAATCACAAATCTGATTATGCCATAATTTCAGACTAATTTAAGGCTCTGATCCTAGCCTATTGCCAATTTTTTCGCACACTGTTTTTTTAAAAAAATCATGGGTTTTGCTAGCTTAACCGTTAAGCTAGCAGAACCAAATCTCAAATAGAAGGAATATAAGAATATTGAGTGCACTATAATTTAAGGCTAATTTTAGGCTCTTCGTTGAACCTATTATCGATTTTTTTGAAAATCATTTTCTGCAAAAAATTTCCCAAATCCAACATGAACATGACAAACCAATAGCAAACCAAAAAAAAATTCAATCACAAAACAAATTATGCCATAATTTCAGGCTGATTTAAGGCTCTGATCCTAGCATATTGCGAATATTTTCGCACACTGTTTTTTTAAAAAAATCATGGGTTTTGCTAGCTTAATCGTTAAGCTAGCACTCGAGCTAGCAGAACCAAATCTCAAATAGAAGGAATATAAGAATATTGAGTGCACCATAATTTAAGGCTAATTTTAGGCTCTTCGTTGAACCTATTATCGATTTTTTTGAAAATCATTTTCTGCAAAAAAAATTCCAAATCTAACATGAACATGACAAACCAATAGCAAACCAAAAAAACTTGAATCACAAACCTTATTATGTCATAATTTCAGGATAGTTTTAGGCTCTAATCCTAGCCTATTGCCAATTATTTCGCACATTGTTTTTAACTCGTTTTTTAAAAACAATCATGGGTTCTGCTAGCTTAACCGTTAAGCTAGCAGAACCAAATCTCAAATAGAAGGAATATGAGAATATTGAGTGCACCATAATTTAAGGCTAATTTTAGGCTCTTCGTTGAACCAATTATCGATTTTTTAAAAAATCATTTTCTGCAAAAAATTCCCAAATCCAACATGAACATGACAAACCAAGAGCAAACCAAAAAACTTCAATCACAAACCTAATTATACCATAATTTCAGGCTAATTTGAGGCTCTGATCCTAGCCTAGTGCCAATTTTTTCGCACACTGATTTAAAAAAAATCATGGGTTTCGCTAGCTTAACCGTTAAGCTAACATGTGAACATGACAAACCAATAGCAGACCAAACAAAGTTCAATCACAAAACTAATCATGCCATAATTTAGGGCTAATTTTAGGCTCTGATCCTAGCATATTGCCAATTTTTTCGCACATTGTTTTTTAAAACAATCATGGGTTTTGCTAGCTTAACCGTTAAGCTAGCAGAACCAAATCTCAAATAGAAGGAATATAAGAATATTGAGTGCACCATAATTAAAGGCTAATTTTAGGCTCTTCATTGAACCTATTACCGATTTTTTTGTTAATAATTTTCTGCAAAAAATTCCCCAAATCCAACATGAACATGGCAATACATTAGCAAATCAAAAAAAGTTCGATCACGATTCACGAAACACATTATACCGAAATTATATTCTATTCAATGGAAGTTACTAATCATAATTACAAATTTCAGTGCTCTAATGTATAGGAATGTAAAATGTTGGTAAAAAATCTCGTAAAAAATACAAGTTTATGAATACGAATACATCATATATTTTTGCCTTTAACTGTTCACCAAAATAAGAGACCATTAGTGTGAATACTCAGTGATAAAATTAATAAAATATAATGCGGAACTGCCTCGGGCACTGCGTTCGGCTTCAACGTCTCGGAACGACGGGGAATCACGGAAAGACGGGGAATCACCGCAGCATAATTCGCTGTTGCCGGTGAAGCGCCAGCGTGGCCATATTTTTATACTGATCGAGGTTTTATACTGATCAATAAAATTTTAGAAGAAAAAATATCGATACATTATATATATCAGGATAAATATCGTCACATAAATATCATGATATTTATCAAGATCTATATCCGGATATTCATCACTGATACCTAAATATTTTATCCTACTAACCTTGGTTTTTTCATCTAAAGAAATTGCATCAAGACTATAAGAGTATCAAGACGTTCTTAAACAAAACACTCATTCTTAAAGCTAATCCGCAGTCATTTGCAAAAAACAAGCTTTTTTAAACAGGGTAACAATAATGGAAAAGTCTACGAATATTTTCAACATTATATCTTGCATACCTAATATCTTGAATCATGAGCGTATTTCTCACAGAATTGACTGAGCCATCATTATATCCGAGATTATATCATCATAAAAAAATCAACTACATTCTTTTCACTAAACAATTTCATAGAAGTAGGAAGGCGATGATGGAAACCTACTTCCAGTTTTTTGCATTTTTTTCCATAGCCCCTACGATGTATTATGCAATGTGATGCATATTATTATGTAAGATGCAGAAATATTTCATCACATGGCGATTCGGAAATATTCAGAAAATATTTGTCATGTTCATGTTGCAATTGAGAATTTTTTTGCAGGAAATAAGTAACGAAAAAATCGATAATAGGTTCAACGAAGAGCCTAAAATTAGCCTTAAATTATGGTGCACTCAATATTCTCATATTCCTTCTATTTGAGATTTGGTTCTGCTAGCTTAACGGTTAAGCTAGCAAAACCCATGATTTTTTTAAAAAAACAGTGTGCGAAAATAATTCGCAATAGGCTAGGATCAGAGCCTTAAATTAGCCTGAAATTATGGCATAATTAGTTTTGTGATTGAATTTTTTTTTGGTTTGCTATTGGTTTGTCATGTTCATGTTAGATTTGGAATTTTTTTTGCAGAAAATGATTTTCAAAAAAATCGATAATAGGTTCAACGAAGAGCCTAAAATTAGCCTTAAATTATGGTGCACTCAATATTCTTATATTCCTTCTATTTGAGATTTGGTTCTGCTAGCTTAACGGTTAAGCTAGCAAAACCCATGATTTTTTTAAAAAAACAGTGTGCGAAAATATTCGCAATATGCTAGGATCAGAGCCTCAAATTAGCCTGAAATTATGGTATAATTAGGTTTGTGATTGAAGTTTTTTGGTTTGCTCTTGGTTTGTCATGTTCATGTTGGATTTGGGAATTTTTTGCAGAAAATGATTTTTTAAAAAATCGATAATTGGTTCAACGAAGAGCCTAAAATTAGCCTTAAATTATGGTGCACTCAATATTCTCATATTCCTTCTATTTGAGATTTGGTTCTGCTAGCTTAACGGTTAAGCTAGCAGAACCCATGATTGTTTTTAAAAAACGAGTTAAAAACAATGTGCGAAATAATTGGCAATAGGCTAGGATTAGAGCCTAAAACTATCCTGAAATTATGACATAATAAGGTTTGTGATTCAAGTTTTTTTGGTTTGCTATTGGTTTGTCATGTTCATGTTAGATTTGGAATTTTTTTTGCAGAAAATGATTTTCAAAAAAATCGATAATAGGTTCAACGAAGAGCCTAAAATTAGCCTTAAATTATGGTGCACTCAATATTCTTATATTCCTTCTATTTGAGATTTGGTTCTGCTAGCTCGAGTGCTAGCTTAACGATTAAGCTAGCAAAACCCATGATTTTTTTAAAAAAACAGTGTGCGAAAATATTCGCAATATGCTAGGATCAGAGCCTTAAATCAGCCTGAAATTATGGCATAATTTGTTTTGTGATTGAATTTTTTTTTGGTTTGCTATTGGTTTGTCATGTTCATGTTGGATTTGGGAAATTTTTTGCAGAAAATGATTTTCAAAAAAATCGATAATAGGTTCAACGAAGAGCCTAAAATTAGCCTTAAATTATAGTGCACTCAATATTCTTATATTCCTTCTATTCGAGATTTGGTTCTGCTAGCTTAACGGTTAAGCTAGCAAAACCCATGATTTTTTTAAAAAAACAGTGTGCGAAAAAATTGGCAATAGGCTAGGATCAGAGCCTTAAATTAGTCTGAAATTATGGCATAATCAGATTTGTGATTGAAGTTTTTTTTTGGTTTGCTACTGGTTTGTCATGTTCATGTTGGTTTTGGTAAATTTTTTGCTAAAAATGATTTTTCAAAAAATCTATAATAGGTTCAATGAAGAGCCTAAAATTAGCCTTAAATTATGGTGCACTCAATATTCTTATATTCCTTCTATTTGAGATTTGGTTCTGCTAGCTTAACGGTTAAGCTAGCAAAACCCATGATTTAAAAAAAAAACAGTGTGCGAAAAAATTCGCAATAGGCTAGGATCAGAGCTTTAAATTAGCCTGAAATTATGGCATAATTAGGTTTGTGATTGAAGGTTTTTTGGTTTGCTATTGGTTTGTCATGTTCATGTTGGATTTGGTAAATTTTTTGCAGAAAATGATTTTTCAAAAAATTGATAATAGGTTCAACGAAGAGCCTAAAATTAGCCTTAAATTATGGTGCACTCAATATTCTTATATTCTTTCTATTTGAGATTTGGTTCTGCTAGCTTAACGGTTAAGCTAGCAAAACCCATGATTGTTTAAAAAAAAACAATGTTCGAAAAAATTGGCAATAGGCTAGGATTAGAGCCTTAAATTAGCCCTAAATTATGGCATAATTAGTTTTGTGATTGAACTTCGTTTGATTTGCTATTGGTTTGTCATGTTCACATGTTAGCTTAATGGTTAAGCTAGCGAAACCCATGATTTTTTTTTTAAATCAGTGTGCGAAAAAATTGGCAATAGGCTAGGATCAGAGCCTTAAATTATTCTGAAATTATGGCATAATCAGGTTTGTGATTGAAGTTTTTGTTGGTTTGCCACTGGTTTGTCATGTTCATGTTGGATTTGGGAAATTTTTTGCAAAAAATGATTTTCAAAAAAATCGATAATAGGTTCAACGAAGAGCCTAAAATTAGCCTTAAATTATGGTGTACTCAATATCTTTACATTCCCTCTATTTGAGATTTGGTTCTGCTAGCTTAACGGTTAAGCTAGCAAAACCCATGATTTTTTTAAAAAAACAATGTGCGAAAAAATTGGCAATAGGCTAGGATTGGAGCCTAAAATTAGCCTTAAATTATGGCATAATTAGTTTTGTGATTGAACTTTTATTTACGAAGTGGTTCTGCTAGCTTAACGTTAAGCTAGAAGAACCCACGTTTTTTTACATGAATCGAAGAGCAAAAAACTCGGCAATAGGGTAAAAAATTAGCCTTAAATTAGCCTAAAATTATGGCCGAAGAAAAAATTGAAAAATTCGAAGTGGTTCTGCTAGCTTAATGGAGGTCAAAATGTTCGTACAGGTCGTTGATACCAATCCAAATTTGTTTGAAAGCGAGAAAGTGGAACACACATAATTTAGCATCTTAATTAGTTAATAGTTGACATTAAGAAATTTTATACAGGGTGGCCCCAATATATATCACCAGCCTTTTCCACACGACCGTTAAAATAACGGCTTGACAGATCCTAGATAATCTGGTGAGTTGTGATGGGTTCCTTAGATCAATTTAATCATCCATAACCATCCATTATCATCATTATAGCTAATCCGTTTTTCTGTGGCGCCGTTTTCCTATTGAAAAATAATTATATAACAAACTGAAATGAACTAAGGTAACCGAGTCAAATGAGAAGTGAGAAGTGCTTCAACTGTGAGTTATTTATAATGATTTGGTTGTTATTTTTTTGACATAAAGTAGGTAACTCTTTAGGTTTGAACGTTAGGTACTGTGATTCAGAATATTGCAGTATTTATTCACGTTCAAAAAACTATTAATTCCATTTTTTAGTAGTTTTGTATAGGAACGTGTCATAGGGCTAATGAGGCCCACTTGAATGTATCATTGGCCTTATTACCCTACCTCAATTTATTCATCCTTTTCTCAATAGATTTAATGAAAATTCCTCCGAATCGAGGTTACATTGGCAGAAGAAAGCCTACATGTAGCTATGGCAGCAGTAGAAAGGCGACAATTGATGCAGCTATGGTACAATCGTCTCAAATAATGTCAACTTTCTGGAAAACATATTTTAGTTGAATTTTTTGTTGTTGGAGAAGAGTACCTATATTTAAAACTTTGTTCCGAAGTTAAACGTCATGCATAGAAGTGGATAGATAACATTATGTTTACGATATTTTCGTTGAATTTGTTGTGTTGAAGATATAGGAGGTTGTACCCATACCTATATTGTGTACATGCTTCTATGGTTAAACGAGATTAAAATAACGAACTATTTGAGAAAAATAGGTATATTTTGTCTGTTTAGTGAGTTGGAAAGATATCTAAACTTCATTACCCCCTGGTGAGTGAAAAGGTTCATTTTGAGGCCTTATATATACGGTATTTCCACAAGGCCCACAAACAGTGTTCTGAAAAACGCAACTTTTTTCATAAATATCCGAATTTGTGATACTTTTTCAACTGTTTTGAAAATCACCGAATACACGATTTATTCAGTATGCTATATTCTGGTTCAGAAGTCAAGTTGATGTCTAAAGTATTATATCCCAAATAAGTAAATTTAAAAAAGTATCATTCGTTTTTCAAAATTATCAATTCGATTTCAGAATGCGTCAAATAATATGTTATGTATCAAGAAAAAAACATTGAAATTTCAAGATTCATCAGTTCAATTTTAATATCTATAATTTTTATTACATAATTAGTATAATTTAATAAATATACCAAGTACATAATATAATCCTATTTATAATGACTATGAAACATTGTACATAATATCTTATAACTGCTTATATGTGTAATAAAGAATGTTTAACAAAAAGCTATTGTTCACCTGGCACATAGCCTGGCATATCGTGAAAAAAAAATGATTGCATGCGAAAGATGATATAGGCTGATATAGCACGGTATAATAATTGTCAACAGTAATATGACGAGTGTTCAGAATATTCGAGATTATTTCAGTCATCTTCAAATTCTCACATAACCTGAAATATATAGTAGGAGAGCCGTCATCTGATAACGAAATGATATATATTATGTCCCAAAGGAATGTAAAAAGATTGTAGTTCATCGAACGGCACCTGTGCCAATCACTATCCTGAGCAGAATGATTGAAAAATTGCACTTTCCTGTGCGGAAATTTGCACTCGATTTCACGATTTGATAACGAGATAAGAATTTTGCCATCCGATACCAATTTAACCTTGCTATTACATATCGACCTTGTAACGTTAATAAATATAACAATTTTGTGGAAATCTTATCGTCCGTGAAGTTTTTACATGTATTATTTCCAAAATTACCATACATAATTCAACTCTTCGACATTTTCTAAAACTGTTCCAAACATCATAAACTTGTTTGTTTGTTCAATAAACATACTAATACTATTGACGATCCAATGGTTGAGAGATTTCTTTGATATTGAGTAGGCAGAACATTTATTCAATTTTGTCTTAGGAAAATTGGCAACAGAATACTATCATAATGCCGCGTCATCAGTAACTATAAATAAGGAAAAGATAATAATATAATATGCCACAAATTGTGGATAGGTATGTACATACATATACATACATACATTTAGTTTCATATTTCACAGACTCTCTTAATTTTGTCAAACTCTTCTTTCTTCAGGACAGATGAAAACATAATTTGTATCTATAGCCCTCTATAGCGGACCTTCTAAAATGTTTTCTCGATCCCCAGCATTAAAAAATTTATACATATAGCATTTATTCACAAAATAATTTCAATTTACAAGGAATACATTTTATATGAAATTCCGACTGTCGATTCGGAAGTCTTCAATAATAATATTCCCACAAATGCATTGAATTTGAAAAATATTCATTCATTTTAGAAAAGAAAAGAATATTTTTAACATCAATTTTTTATATTCAACACTAGTGTTGAAATGACATTTTTTAATGAAACCATCTTGTGCTAAGAGTCGAACTTTCAATTATATTCGTAGACAAAAATTACTAAGTATACAGGGTGAATCTGAAAGTGGAGTTCATTTTCAAACAGGATTTAAATCTCATCAAAATAAGTTGCATGGCAAAAAAGTACTCACATAAAATATTTAAGATAACGGAGGTACAGATATTTGAAGGTTTAAAGAAGACTCCAACTATAAAACATTTTTTTTGCTAAACGCTCCGCCTCGCAAATGCAAAATTCGCTTGTCAAACGAAGTGTCACTTATGATCCTAATGAAACCACATCTACTATTTAATTACCTTTGAGATGATTAGGATGTATGTTTTTGAAATTTCCTTTAGAGCGGTACAAGATATCGATTAAAATAGGTTATACAATTTTTGTAGAAAAAAGATGAAGGAATCAAACAGTGGAAGCAAAATGTCAAATTTGTCAACAGTGAACAGCTGTTTACATATCGAAAGGAGCATTAAATAGTATGAGTAAATTTAGTGGCGACCGTTTGAAATTTGAAATTAACTTTTTTTATTCAAATTTTCAAGGTCAATTACTCCGTAAAGAAATGCGATAGACTTTTTTTTAAATAACACTCTATCAGCTCTATTATTCACGACATGACCTTTCCGGTTACCCTGAATTTATCATTTAGAGCTGAATGAGCTGGTAGTTGTTACAAATTTTAGTTTGTTGTTCATGTTTATGCCTCATTTCATTATTCCACTCATGCCGCTCTAATTATGTTTCGAGTATTGGCCGTTATCCAATGACTTCTAAGTTAAAATAGATACCAATAAATAATACGGATGATTTTCGAATGATCTAAGTTCAGATTAGATTCGAATTATCCTATATCCTCATTACTAGTTTGTGAGTTTTCTTATATCCTATAATAAGTACTGTTTCTTGAGAACAACACAACTCACATTCATGAAATTAATGATTGATGTAATATTTTGTTCTTTGTTTCAGTTCTGAAAGAATACCTTTACCTACCTTTTCCTAAAATAATAAGGCAAATGCTACTATTGTTATTATACAAATGGAAGAGAAAGTTCATGCGATGGAACATTGATGAATTAATTATTGTTGAAGACAAATGCCAAGCATATTTCATTTGAAAGATAATCAATATTCCATTAGTTTTCAATTACTGACCAATATAAGGCCAATATGGACATTACGATACGCTTTATTCATATAGTGATTCCAAGAGGGTGGGGGCAGAGTAAAAAAGTATCCCTCTTTTGTTTGGTTATAATAATTAGTAGATTGTTTTATTAGGATCAAAAGTGACACTTTATTGTTTGACAAGCGAATTTTGCATTTGAGAGGCGGAGCATCTAGCGTATATACCGTATAACAAGTAGACCTCGCAGTAAACAAACTACTCGGAGTCTCATAGAAAGAAATCGAAACTAAGAGGAGATTGTCAGCAAGGCGAATCATCATTGATGGTGTGCAGGAATATCGCAGAAGAGAAGAGATGCAGCCCCATCAATACTGCGATGGATGTACCTTTAGTGACCTTTACCCATGATCACCAACGGAACAATAGAATGGCAGGGCAGAACCGAAGGTCCTTCTGATGGACATCTCAGGTTGGAGAATGCCGAATAACGAAGTTTGAAAAAAATATCCAAACGAAACTAAACACCTAGAGATAATTGACCATATAATCCTTCCAAGCACTGAGGAATAATACCATTATATAGTATACGGACGGATCTAAAACACCCGAGGCAACTGGAGCAGGAGTGTTTGGGCCTCGCACTGAATATTCCTCAACAATATAGGCAGGAACCCTCTTCTGGGTGCCGGGGCACATTGGAGTGGAGGAAAATGAGCAAGTAGACATTCTGGCACGAAAACGAGCATCAACGCCACTGATCGGACCAAAACCATTCTACGGCCTTGTATAGTCTTATTTCCAAGAAGAACTTGATGAAAGTTAGTCTCAATAAAGCAATAACAGGGCAGCACCTGCAGATTCTGTGGGGAACATCCAGAAACACCACACTATATATACATCTTGCTGGACCACAAAAGATCGGATATACTGAGATCATACCAGATGACTGTGGTAGAAATACCACGAACAGATCCTTTAAAAGTCCCCAAATTCCTCGAAGAATTGAAGCTTGAGGGGCAACTATGAACAGGAAAACCATGAGAAGCAGAAGAAGATGCGGCACAATAGATCTTATCAGGTCACAGCCCACCTGTCACCATTGACACCTACCAATGCCCTCTTCTTCTTCTTCTTCTTCTTTTGAGTGGTGGGCTGGTACATAGATCCTTGCACTGTGACACTTTTCAAAACTGACGGAATTTTTGAAATGTGTTAGTCCACGTAACCATCAGTTGTGTAAAGTAAAATATTAGATAACTGGTGATGAAATGTTCATTTCAACTCCAGTTACGTAATAAAAATATGGATGGACGCAGAGAATAGTACATTTTATGCGGCTTCTTCGATATCAGTTGGAAATATGAACTTGAATGAGCCATTTTCCACTAAAATATCTATATTTATATCTATATATTATAGTGGTGAAATAATCACCTATAGTTAGGTGCATTTCCATCAAGAAGTTGAACTTGCCTGGCGATTGAGGTCAGTCCGTGCATAATGATTATATGCGGACTAAATATTTTTTTGCAGAAATTGAACGTTCCAGCGGTTTCACTGGAATAAACTACTAAATTATTCGTGTTTTATTGATTCCAACAATGGGGGTGTTGGCCTCTAAGCCCTAGGGTGATTTATTCATTTGCACGAAATGATCGAATCTAATGAGAATGAATGACGTCAAAATAGCTGTGATCATTTCAGTGACAGAAAATGTTTCAAAGATCCAACACGCTCAAGTCGTTACACGTTTCAACTCTCGAGGAAGCAGGTTAGCTGGTATGCTTATAATAATCTGATAATATTATATTATTATAAAACTCCTATAATACATTGACTTTAGAGAGATATGAGAATTTACTACAATGTAAGAGTGAGAAGTAAGATTATTTTTATTCTATTTGAATTTTTAGTGTGAATGCATGTACAGTCAGATTCAATGAACATGTCGTACTTGGGCGGTGATAGCACTTATATTCACATCTGCAATAAGAGTCAACCGCGGCCTGTTTTTTGCATCTGACTCCCGTCCAACTGGAGATTTGCGAGAGTACAACCAGTTCCTAAAAAAGACCCTACCTAGCAACTACAGACCGATCGCACTGCTATTTCAAAGACCATGGAGAAAGCTATCAACATCGAACTCATGAAATACCTGGAACATTCAGGTATTATCAACGATAGGCAATATGGCTTCCGTCATCAGAGATCAACTGGTGACATGCTTGCTTACGTCTCAAATATATGGCAGCAATCAATTGAAAAATATTGTGGAACCTTAGCCGTGGCACTTGATATCTCCAAGGCATTCGATCTAGTCTGGCAACACGGCCTCCTTGCCAAGCTTCCATCTTATGGCTTGCCTCCCCAGATAGTTTTCTCTCAAACAAGTCTCTCCATGTAGTGGTCGACGGAGTTTCATCTGACTCATTTATCATAAATGCTGGTGTTCCGCAAGGATCAATTCTAGCACCAACACTATTTCTACTCCATATCAACGATTTGTTGAAAGCAACTTCATGTCCATTACACAACTTCGCGGATTATAGTACCCTCCATACCGCCTTCTCGTCCAGGGCTCCTATACCAGGCAGGCGAATCAGAAACGAACGAGGGAGAAATGTTGACAATATAAATATGGACTTGGCAACAATTTGGGCATATTTTAGGTGGCGCTTTGGCTATACTTCAGGTTACTCTTGAGTTCGAATTCTAGGTTACACCTACGACATTAGAGAGATATGATAGTTGGCGTGCCCCTCTATTCTCAAGAGATACCTACATGGGCATACCAAGATTGCCAAGTATCTATAGGTAATCCTTACCTATATTTCGAAACTTTCAACAATGCCGAAACTACCAATTTTCCTATTTATTTTCTACAATGAACATTCACGATCTCGACCATATTTCAATGACTTTTTTCCTATCTGTGAGAATGTCAACAATTTCTCGGTGCACATAACAAGTGTAATTATTCCAACAATCCGGAGGTCAATGCAAGGTCATCTAGATACCTATTATACCTACCTACTAGACGTTTTCTCCTACGAAGTTAATGAACATGATAGTGCTAGCAGTGCCAGCAATAAAATATTCAAAATGTATCTGGTTAGCTTGTTGTCTGAGGTAGCCTGAAATAATAATGATTATCGATTCTATATATACAGGGTGCCCAAAAATGGACTGCAATATTTTACCAGCGCAATCTGAATAAAATATTGGTCGGGTTAGGTTAGGTTGCATAGTCATATATGTCATAGATGTTTTGTTCTCGAAGGTGTTTTTTTGCGTTTTCGATTTGATAGATATTAGTATTGTGCGTAAAGAAAACTTCCTTTCCCGTTTATTGGGTGAGTCCGCACCGCCAAAAATTAACCGGTATTTATCGTACGGCCACAGATTAACACCTGTACGGCTAAGTGAAAATAGTGTTGAGAGGTTGAGAGTTGGACTCTTATGGCATATAACCAGGAAAGTAGTTGTTTTTCTCTCGTTAACTACCATTTTTGTTCATTTTATCAACTATTGTGGTAATGACTTTGAGTTTCTCCCTCTCTTTGTGACCATTGCATTCCCTCTTGAGTACCTAGTTGGGTATACTATCAGAAAAAAATTTCCTCGCTTTTGTGTGTGCAAAGTCGTTCACAACTGTTGTCAGATCAAATCGGATAAAATAATATGATGTATTATGATATAAAAATATAACTTACCAATATGTTCAATATTGAAATAAAAATTAATATGAATAGGAGAAGTATACTTGTATAAACTCTGTTTTTGAATGTCAATTCTCAATTTGAGAGGATTTTCATTCTTCATGCTCCTTTTGGATGTTCAACAGATATAATTCAATGTTCGACGTGAAAAATAGCCAGGAAAGTAGGTAGTTGTTTTTTATTGAATATTCAGAATGATATCATGTGCAATGTGCATATAAAGTCGTATTCAATAAAAAAGCGTACAAGTATTAAAAACAGAGGATTTCCTGTCAAATTTGGTGAACAATCATTATAGCTCGTTTCATGCAAAATATAATGTAATATACTTGTAGGTTTTTTTTTGAATGAGACTGTAAATATTTTTATCTGAATGAGAATGCAAATTCTCTACTTCAGAATATTTTGTTTTCAAATTCTTATCATGTGTATTCAATATATAATTCAATGTTCGTCGTGGCATATAGCCAGGAAAGTAGTTGTTTTCTGTTGAATTAACCGATAGAGAATTAATATTTTCATCACATAGAGAATACGAATTCTCAATGTATTTTCCTTATACATATATCCATTTTTTCATGTTTTTAATTTTTTTTCAATACTTTCACTCAATCAAGGGGTTCAAAATTGAACGATAGAAACCTGTTATTTTTATAAACCTTCAATCTCAGATTCTTGATTAGGTTTCCACAATTCAGAATTTCTTTCCACGTCCTGTATGATGAATATCAAAACTTTCATACATCCAACAATACTCCAATGAAATTCATTATAATATCATTATTATTGTTGATAAACGAAACAATTTCAATTTTCATGCTTTTCGAACCTGAATCAACGTCAAAATCGGAGGAAGCCACCGTGAAAAAGCGTGAAGCTACGTTTTACTGCAATAATAGATTAACACTCTTAATCTATGGTGCAATAAGAGGGGGAACAAAGAGTACACAGCACTCTTTTCTGTCGATTTTCTATTCTATGACCCACATAATAATGATGCATAGTGCATACTCGAGTAATAGTGAATGTGAAAGCGATAAGTTCCTTCTGTTTCATGTTTTTACTTCTTCCATACATCTATACCTATCTGCCAATTCCAATTTTTCAATGAGTTTGAAACGACACATCACACATGATGATTTGAAAACAGGCAGCACTCAATATTTCTTCAACTGATATGACACTATGAAAATTTGGCGAAACACGTAAATTAACATATCAAGGGGGACAACTTTTGAGGTTATCCTCCACCGTCAGGGCATCTACCCCTGAAATTCCAAATGGCAACCCCCAATTATTTTGCTATATTTGAAATCCTTATGTGATTCCAGATAAGTTGAACTTATTTTCAATTTGTTGTCTTTACAAAATTGCAGTACTCAACCTTAGGAATAGTTGGATTGTAATTTATTATGGTGATGAAAAATAGTTATTTATACACCAAGGTAGTAAAAAATATAGAAGAGGGGTATAAGGTCATGTGGTAATAATATTATTTACTATACCAAGGGGTATATTGATTTTTTTTTCATCACTAGCAATACATTTTATTCATTTTAGTTCTGTGAAACTGAAATTCCACTATTTCCACTATGGGTTGCGTGCAAGAACTGTCAGATGACCGACGCTGAAGGCAAAACAGAAACACAACGTCACTTTTCTTACTTGTTTACAAGTGATCGAAATAGTTTTCCACAATTATTTTGGCATATGAATCGTATTTTTCCGCTATTCATCAATTCGCTCATGCCATCACATTGTGCTGTTGTAAAATGCACAAAAACTGCAGCGGAAGATGAAGAAATCCGGATGGTACATTATGATTTAAAAGTAAGTACCTACTATAGTCACTCACATATAGTTTTCATTTTTGAAATTTGGTTATTTCTCTGATTTCTCATCGGAATTCCTTCTGCAATAAGAGCTGATATAGAAATACACCTGAAATTTCTAGAATAATGCAAGAAGATTGGATTCATGCAATCAATCGGGAGGACTGGTCTGACATGCTGACGATCGTGTGTGTTGTAGACATGTTCAATCTATTAGCAGTATTAGCTTGTATTGCAGAAGTGGCAGAAGGCAGAAGGAATTTTAATAAGGAATGACAACATTTCATAATTATAACTATGTGAGATTACTATTTACCTGAAAAATCATATTCCCTAGTCTCTTGCTGCATTTTTTGTGCATTGTACAACAGCACAATGCGAAGGCATGCTTGAATTAATGAATAACGCAAAAAACACGATTCGTATGCCAAAATATTGTGAAAAACTATTTCAACGTTTTGATTCCTCTGTAAACAAATGAAAAAGTAAGAACAGTGAATTCGGGTTAATTATAACAAAAACTACTTTGGTAGTAAAAACACACTTTAACGCCTTGAAAAGGAGTAAATAATGGTAGGTTTCATAGCTAGTGGTCGAAAAGAATGTACCTACTTTATGAATTACTATTCAAAATGGTCTCCATGTTTTGTAAACAAAAATATAACCGATATTCAAACTGTTCGCGGACCTTCTGATGGAATGTCTCTGGAATATCGGCTGTAGTTGTGCTTACAAAACAATGGAGACCATTTTGAACAATTCATAAAGTACTTAGTTGGGTCTGTATATAATTTTTTCATCATTATAATAAATTACAATCCAAAAATTGGGGGTTTAGTACTGCAATTTTGAAAAAAAAAAAAAATGAAAATAGGTGTAACTTATCTGGAATCACATGCATAAGAATTTTATAAATAGGAAAATAATTGGAGGTTATTGCCATTGAAAAATTTAGTAATAGTTGCCCTGATGGTAAAGGGGTTGAATGAAATCTAACATCAAACACCACAAATGTTGTCCCCCTTGATATATAAATTTTCATAATGTCATTAGTTGTATTCCACTCTTTCTATCGAATAGAGAAACCAGGGAAAGGACGATATCAAAACCTAACTACATTTTCTAGGCTAGGTAATAGATTTCCTTTTTTTATCTCCATATATACTTTCATGTATGCGATTATCCGTACATACCTTTTCTATTTAAATTTATTATACCTATAGGTATAAAATATGAGGGAAAAACATAATGTTATGCTGAAATTCTAATCAGTATATTATTATACTTAGTTACGCAAGTTATGTATAGCTATGATTGTATATGGTTTGCGGTTTTCAACGGATGTTTCATTCAGAAAAATTATCCATAATCTTACCATACGAGGTTTCCCATTTACTAGGGCGTAGCAGAAGGGTGGGCGGCAGGAACGTAGTTAAATGATTTTCCACGATACTTATAGAGGATTCATGCTATTTGATTTCTTCTCTAATATGCAAGGTGATATATAGGTATATATATAAATACTATAAAATACATGAGACTAATATACTATTCTAGTATTTTTCTCTCGGTTTTTCCCGTCATATTGAAAGTGGAAGAATAATGAATTATTTCATTACACTTCATAAATATAGATATTTGAATGATATAACTGAACTGCAACTTTTCACTAATTTATTTCGAATCACTGTGAATATGATAAGAATGAGATAAAGCTAATAAATAACTTAATTCATGAACGAATGTCATTAAATGAATGCATGTATACGTATTAATAATGCTAGTATTGGGTTTGGAGTTATTTGAATAAAGTTGAGATGTATATGTAGTGACAAATCATTTACTTTTTTGATGACAATAGTTATTCAGTCCAGAACGGTTTAGGTATGGCATGTGATCATGTGACATGTAATTATTTCATTTAATCAATCTCTTCAAGGAAAATTCACCAGACTACTTTTCAGTCACTTTTATCTGATTCGTTTTCCTTGTTCGAATTTTGGACAGGTCAAATTGATTTGTTTTGAGGAATATATTTTGAGGCAAAGCTTTGGAAAGCGGTAAAACTTTGTAATTCTTTGACAAAGGAAGTATTTCCAAGAACTTATAACCTCCAAAAGTTCAAGAAATTTTACATAACCTAATACCTCCTCCCTAGGAACGCATTTCCTTTCGTGCGCTCCAAGAGAGAATAAAAGGCAATCCTCTAACAACTCGCCCCGTTTCAAAATTAGTTATGTTATCAATGTATGCACAGCCATTTTTGTGAATACAATTCACGCCATATTCTGTGAATCTGGATAGATCAAAGTACTCAGCTGACTTTTAACTACTGCAATACGATAGTGATTTGAATTTTAATTTTTTGTTTAGAAAAATATATAGAGTCGGCCTCATTAATTAAATGAATTCGAATCTTCCAACATTTAGGTATTAAACGAACATAAAACTGAATAAAAGAATGAGAAGCAATTTTCATAGAATTTGATAGCGTGAACCAATACAAATATGGGAGTATTGAGACGTCATGAATGAGTAAGAAAAGTGGGAGTGCTGTTTGTAGTCTGTCACGGTAATCTGGCCATGTAGGTGCAAAGTTTTGCATTATGTCGCAACAATTATCCTCTTCGTGTTAACCTACTCTGCTTCAGTCACCCACGCTTTGAATAATATTTATAAATACCATTTCTTCACAACAGGTTTAGAAGAAAAGTGGGCAGCAATGTCCACGTTATCTACAAATAACCAACAATAGTGAATCTGCGAATATTCATTTTCTGCAGAGGTCCATTCTCTGATTCAGCTATGATCACTTATACAGGGTGTTTCATTACTAATTGACAATATTTTAACCATAGAATCCCGAACTCAAAATATGAAGATTTAACCCAAATCACTTAGATAAAATATGTCTCCTGTCTGAGTTACAGGGTGTTTTATTCAAAAATTTTGAAATATTTTTTGCCCAGTTCTTCCAAACTATTTGAAGTATCACTTTCATATTCGGAGGGAAGTGTAGGTTTTATACATCCAAGTGAATTATGTGAAATGAGCTTTTCTACCTATTACCAGAGGCGTAGGACAGGAGCAATTAACTGGTTGATCCCTCCCAAATTCTACGCCACTGGCGGAATTGCAATTCTATCATAAATTCTATCTACATTATGGCATAGCATTGAATTCGTGCCTGTAGTCTCTGATGACATGATGCATTTCAACACAAATTGTAACGAAGTGAAGTAGTCTGAGGTCTTGCTTATATCTACAACTCAATATCTACTTACTCATATTATTATAATAATCTGTGAAGTGAGTCACATTGGTGGTTACTTCACTTATATTCATTTCAGTTAATTCTTTCGGTTGCAGAAAAAATAGCATGTTTCATTCGGATCAAAAGTGACTTTGTTTGGTTCGGCTTCGCTAGACGCTGGCTCGCAAATGCAAAATTCGCTAGTCAAACAAAGTGTCACTTTTGATCCTATTAAAACAATCTACTATTCAAATTCATGACATACGACAAGGGTTTGATTCATTTGCCTACATTTTGCAAGCAATATGGAAAATATAGCTCTCCAAATGTAACCCAATGGCTCGTGACCCCTCTTTGGAAAGCTGATGGAAAGAGAAATCCAGCGTACTGGACAAATTCTAGTTTTTCGCACATTTTAGGGTTGCATAAAATCAAAATGTAATTTCAAATTTCAGTTTATTTTCTACGTACTGATTGCTCAAATGCTCAAAATGTGAGTTGACCTTGATCTTCAGGTATCCCCACAAACAATTCAGAGCCATTTTTTGCCACAAGTGATATCTACCATTTTGTGCCGGGGTTTTTATACAGCCGTAAAAAGAAATTTGGTTTTCACGCCGTATCCACAGTTTATAAGGAAATTTTTATGAAAATTGGACAAAAATATAATGAACTTTAAAATATATATTCTGATTTCATGTAACTCTCAAACATACTACAAATCAAAATTTTATCAGTACGCTGGTACGCTGGATTCCTCTTTCATCCAGTTTTCCAATGAGGTCATGCACAAGCCACAGGTTTGCATTTGTAAAAAACATGTTGGGGCAGATTTCAGCTATCACTGAAAATGTAAGTAGATACATCAAAACGTTGACGTGTCTCGGGAATTTTAAAAAAATCTTTCACGATTTTATTCCAGTTTAAGTCTCCACCCTCTGGAGTAATTGTATATAAGTTATACTTTCGTCAGTTTCGTCACTAGATAATTATACTTTCGTCACTAGATAATTCACATTTTCCTGGTAGTGCCTGCTAAACCTATACCACCCCTATACCGAAAGATTCCCACAGAAATTTATAATTCATGTGAAATATCGATCTCAAATCTACACATAGGTAGTAAGTGTACATCTCTATAAGTATAAAACAAAAAAGATGTAGATACTTGTAAGTTTTCATAAATAAATCACTCTAGAGGTGGTTCACTCGTCTAGAACGAATTTAGAGTTAGATGACCTAGTTGCTGGATTTATGTATTTTTAGATCTGTCATCGAGATATTCTTGGCTGGATCATTTTTTTGTTTCGATGTTATTGACTTATGGCGATAGTATCAAAGAAAAAATCATATGGATCGACCATACGTTTCCACACATTTTTATTTTAAGATCCTATATGTGGATATCCACATTCCTAATTGAATCAGTACCTATTCTCATTCATATTTCAAATGTGGATTTTTGAAAAGTGTTGGAAACTATAAATTTTGTGAGAGAAATGCTTTGTCATGTCAGGAAAACATTTTCGAAGCTATTTGAGTCTATCATAGGGAGCATGCCTCGGTATTCCAAGCGGAAATACAGAGCGTCCTGGTCTGCGTACCAGGAAGAGAAGGGCTAACAATCTCAAGATTAACACTCTAATGAAAATTGTTGGCCTACTTTGAGGTGCCGAGACACAAGGGCATCAAAGGAAACGAATGAGCCAAGGGCATACAACCGTTACCACCGATTGTATCGGTGGTAACGATACAATCCACCCCACAGTAAGTTAAGGAGGGAGTTCTCACAGCCTGAAACTATCAAACGTAAGTTTCTTGGCATGTTGAACTTTTTCAGAAGATTTGACGGCCACTTGACAAGCTCCTCTCAATAAATTGCTTGAGGGCAAAGTTACACGCAATCAAGAAATTATGTGTCGACCAGATGGCTCTGGATGACCTGCTACGGTCAACAATTCCAGAGGTCTTAGGCAGAAGCAGGGGAAATGAGGCAGGCACGGCTCCATATCGCGGGGCAATGCCCATCATGCCTTACTCCTGCAACTAAACAGGAGAAAATGCTCTGTGTTGGTGAGAGTTTTAACCGGCCACTGTACACTCAGGAGAGACATTGCCCTTATCAGTGTTGTTGCGAACTCAATGTGTCGACTATGAGAGGAAGATGACGATACCTAATCCCACATCCTCTGCGAATGAAAATGGACACATGAAATGAGGCTCATATCGTAACCTCATCATGGAGAAAGCTATCAACATCGAGCTCATGATGAAATACCTGGAACATTCAGGTATTATCAACGATAGGCAATATTGCTTTTCCGACATCAGAGATCAACTGATGACCTGCTCGCTTACGTCTAATATACCTATATGGCAGCAATCTATTGAAAAATATGGTGAAACCTTAGCCGTAGCACTTGATATCTCCAAGGCATTCGATCGGCACCACGGACTCCTTGCCAAGCTTCCATCTTATGGCTTGCCTCCCCAGCTATGTTCTCTGCTAGCTAGTTTTCTCTCAAACAGGTCTCTTCATGTAGTGGTCGACGGAATTTCATGTGACTCTCTTATCATAAATGCTGGTGTTCCGCAAGGATCAATTCTAGCACCAACAATATTTCTACTCCATATCAACGATTTGTTGTAAGCAACTTCATGTCCAGTACACAGCTTCGCGGATGATAGTACCTCCATACCGCCTTCTCTTCCAGGGCTCCAATACCAGCCAGGCAAATCAGAAACGAACGAGGGAGAAATGTTGACAACATAAATATGGACACATTCCTCGAAGGGGATCCAATAACTTGGTAGATTTCAATGCAAACAAAACACAAGCATGCCTTTTATCTAGAAAAGCCGATCTCATTGTGCCAAACATAAGCTTGTTAGGAGTATCCATACCTTTGAAGACATCCATTTCGATGCTTGGGTATCACTATCAGCAATAACCTTCCTTGGGAAAACGTGAGATCAATTGCTAAAAGTGCATCCCAAAAACTTGGTTTTCTGTTTCGGGCCAGGAGCTATTTCACTTCCAGTCTGGCTCTATTTTATAGATTTTTTCAAGGACAATGCTCTTCTGAAATATCAACAATTGTTTCTCCGCATCAGTCCCCGCGAGATTAACCGTTACCACCAAACGGATTAACCCGTCGAGTTGAGACTTCGCACCCCTTCGTGGTCACTTTGGTGACCTGCAGAACATCTCTTTTCAAAGACTCGTTCATCCAACGAACAGCGAGTCTCTGGAGCACATTGCCAAGGGAATAATCTCCAAAAATTTAAGAAGAACACCAATTCCGGGCAATTCCTACCTTATTTCCCTTGGTCCTCACGATATTCCCTGAACATTACATGATATCCCTTTTCGTGGGAACCAGAACATAAAAAAAGCGAATCCTACATATTATGTAGATACTCAGTATATACTATAGCTGTGGATTAATTATTCCGTATAATCACCAATCACCACACCTATGCATTTTTATCGTGCCTGATGGTCGATATATTGGGCACCAAAGTATAATTATCAATTTTTTTAAGTCTAGCGAGTCCATATGGGATGGGATGAATTTTTGTACCGTTAATTATGTTAAGGATTCCAGTTAACCAGTCATAAACCAAATCGGTTGTGATAACGGCATACGATACGAGCATCAGCATTCGCAGCAATGTTGGACATCGAATATATGTATAAGAAGTTCAGTGAAAACAAGATTTGCGCACTTGAGAAAGGTTTATAGTTCACAGTTTTTGTAAGAATGTTGATATAATGGTAGGTATCCACTTTTATCACTCTTGAAAAATGATATAATTATATCTTTTCAAAACGTCGAAGTTGATGTCCACTTCTGGAGTAACCGAAAATGCCGCCATCATGAAAATATTTTCATTGAACAGGATTAATTTTCATGATGAAATATTGCAACTGTACGGTATCTAATGCTGGACTTATATCGGTTTCTCTGCGTTTTTTGAGAAAATGTAAACAAAATGTTTTATAGTTGGAGTCTTATATTTGAACCTCTGAATAGCAGAACCTCCGTTATCCTGAATATTTTATGTGAGCAATTTTTTGCCAAACAACTTATTTGATGAGATATAATTCCTGATGTTAGGAAATAAACCCCACATTCAGATTCACCCTGTATATCTTGAATTGACTGTCGTTATACTTAAACTTCAAATTTTTTTAAAAAACTTCCATTCCACATGTAGATTGCATTTTTTTTACCTGTTGAACTTGAATATGTAAAAATATACAGGGTGTTCCGTTTGAAAGAAACAAAGTTGCGGGAATTTCCAGGAAAAAACGGAAGTTTGCTCTATTGGATTGTAATGTGATCAAATTCGAAATGGTTGCTTATATGTATAACTGTACTAAATTCCAGAAAAATCCGTTTATCAATGCGGAAGTTACAGTAGTGATGGCCCGATACTCTGTGTCTCCCGGATATTGTGAAATCGTATTCAAATTGGCAGATCAATAAGAAAATGGCTGAGCGTTTTAACGTTTTTTTCATAAACACTTACACCCATCATCAGCAATAATTATTACAATATTATCGTGTGACGATATCTTATAACGTGGGCATCAACGACTTATATTATTCAGATTTCTAGTCAGCCTTCCCATGCGTTCCTTCCTTCCAAATCGAATATTTTGGTTTCTCATTCCATTATTAGATCTAGTAAGTAATATTGCAAACGTGTAGGTCAGTGTGGACATAGATTTTTATTCATGGATGAGGCAATGCCAACTTGTGAAAAGAATATTACATAATAATATTTCAGGGAATATTCGCAACTTGCAAATTTGACCTGAAGCAGAAAGTCAGTGCCATATGGAAAACATTTTTATCTACATCTATGGAGTCATTCATATATTTCTAACTCGATTTTCAACATTTAATGACAGACATTATTGTGATGAATCGAATAATAAAATAAGAGTAATAATGACAGTAGGATGACATCCCATCGTCTTGTCAAATTCAACTAGGTAGGTATTCGTTCTACTAGTTCTACTAGAGCACATCACTATACTACTGTTTGTGAAATACACGCAAATTCAAAAGACTCACCTTACATGGTTCTCATAGTTTTAATCACTTCAATTCTACAAATATACGGAAAATTGAGAATTCACTGTTTTTCATTTCCATCATGAGTAACCATAACCATAAAATAGGACTTGACACTTGACAGTTGCAGATTGGCTCACACTTATGTGCGGGCTATTCGAATATATTAGTCCAGACCAATCAATGAATAATCTGCAATAGTATGATTCATTTTACAACTGAGAAGTGAAATGGCATATAATACCTGGTAAGATTGACTGATATGTGATTGCACGACTTTTTTCCTGTAGATCCAACATTGTTTATCATATTTTCAGAATCAAAATTATCGAAATAAGTTATAAGCTCATCGTTGATTGAAATTTCTGTCAATAAGTTTTCGATGGAATTAATGAGTAATTGAAATCAGATTAACTGATTTTGCAATATAATAACTTTCATTATTTCCAAAGATATATTTCTGAACTCTCAGAGTTACTTTGATATTTGAATAGTTGTAGATGAAGCCTTCGTCTCGTACTGCAACATTCATCTTCGTGGGTAATTGCCATCATTATGCGCTCGTTGAATAATATACTATAAACTATGTATATATATCATTATTCAAGATTTTTTGGGATTTTCTTACCTCGTTTCTATTAAATAAAAATATGAATAGTATTTCAATATACTTGTAGTAAGGACAAATCACAAAATTTTCCTAACAGAGAGACTAAAAGAAAAATTCACCCGCTTGTCAGTGGCAATTTTTATTGAAAAAAGTTTGGAGAAGAGAAATAAAGGTATATAAAAAAAATATCAAATTTTTACTTAGCTTTGGACGTTTCGGGAACGAATCTGCTCCAGTTCTCAACATGAAAAATGGATTTTCTGTATCTCAAATTCGTATTTGTCCCGACACTTTTCAGTTATCAGTGACAATTGGTGACGTTGGCAATCAAATGAATTACAGGATGTTTTCATCAAGTAATCTTGAATTTACCATTTTCATTCTCAGATTTTAATAGTGAATACCATGTTCTATCTATATCAACTGAACAGGAAGCAATGCTATTGTCTCCGTTCAGAAAAATGCAAGCAGATTCCTTGATTTTTTTTCTTCTGGTTGTTATCTTCTTCTCCAATGATTTTAATATTATTCCACTCTGCCATATGTTGTCCATCTTCAGTAAGGATATGTTCAGCTAGTTTCGATTTGTCGATGTGTCTTTTCTTTATATTGTATATTATGTTCCTTCGTCCTTACTGAAAGAGGTCTCTTGGTTTCACCTGTATAAAACTTTCCACAAACACAAGGTATACTGTAAATACAATTTTTTGACGATTGTTCTTCATTTTTCTGTTTTGTTCCAGTTAGAATTGATCTCATTGTATTTTCAGTTCTGAACACAGTTTTCACTTGAAATTTATCACCACTCGTTTTATTTTTTCAGATATGCCGAGAATGTATGGTATTATATTTGTCGTTATTGATGGTTGATTTTGTTGTGGTCTTGTTTGTTTCAATTTATTATTGATTTTCCTCGAAATTGTATCACTGATGAAAGTTTGGAGTCTCAGAAAATGAAAAATAGCAAAAAAATAACCATATTTTCTCTGATATTCGAATGAAATTAGAGAAACTAGAAAAAGAGTCAACTACCGAGGATTGACATACAGGGTGAGTCATTGAAATGGGAAAGTGAAATAACGCCTTTGCTGTTTGAGATAGATGAACAAAAATTGTTGTGATGATCTAGGCTCGTGAGCAGCACATTTCCAAAATATTTCGTTTTATACAGGGTGACTTAAAAATGCGTGACGTATCAAAGTTATACTTTTTCTTATGGGACACCCTGTATTTCATTGTATTTTCGGATTCTCCTTTGTGAGCTGATTTCATCAATGCATCACACTTGGGTCTAGCAAGAATGATTACAGAGATATAGGGTGTGCAAAATCGAGATATTTCAACTTTAGGATTTATTTGGGTCGAAACTATTCATTATTGGTCAAAACGGCATACATGTCCCTATCTTAACTTTTGATTTACTATCTACTGTTATTTAATTTGGACGAATACAGGGTAGTTCATAATTCTGAATTTTGAACTACCCTGTATTCGTCCAAATTAAATATCAGTAGATAGTGAATCCAAAGTTGATATAGGGACATGTGAGCCGTTCTGACCAATAATTGATAGTTTCAACACAAAAAAATCCTAAAGTTGAAAAATCTCGATTTTGAACACCCTATATCTCTGTAATCATTTCCGCTAGATCCCTAGTGTGATACATCGATGGAATCAGCTCAAAAAGGAGAAACCGGAAATGTAATGAAATACAGGGTGTCCTATAATAAAAAGTATAACTTTCATACGCAACGCATATTTGAGTCACCCTGTATACGCAAAGTAATTTAGAAATATGCTTGTCATGAGCCTAAACCATCACAAAAATTTTCATTCATCTATGTCAAACAGAGAAGTCGTTATCTCACTTTCCCATTTCAATGACTCACCCGGTATATACGCATCATTCTAAAGGGTACTAATTTTTTATTAAACCTTTCCAGTTTACTAAAAATTAGATTCATTCTCAAAAAAGGGGGTGATCTTATATTCTCAGTTTGGAGAAGAAAGAGTGGGGGTTGCCTAACAATCCCCTACTACAGTTTCGTCATACACGTTGAAAATTGAAACTAATACTAAACTTTATAGTTCATCTCATTTCAGTTATCCAATATGATGAAATATTTTCGTTTTTTTTTACAGATTGTGGGTATTTTATGTATGGCCCTAGCATCACCTGCATATTATGGAGGAACCGAATTTTTTCTCTTCGTCGTCATAACTAGTTTCATATTGAACATAATATGGATATGTGTCTATCTACTGGGTATCAGAGAAGCGATCAATGGGCCCATCAACTGGATATTAACAGTGAGTACCTTTATTTAGGTTAACTTGTCTAATACCACACTATGCCCTCTCAAATATTCTTCGAAATATTTGAATTTAGAAAAAAACAAAACTATCCCTATTGTATTGATGTAGATACGTATTAATAAATTCGTATGTCTTATGCAGAAGGCAGAAGCAAGTCTAATGATGAAATATGAGCATCTTCGATTGCTCGTCAGGTTTTCCTTCTAGGACTTATTGACATTTGGTTCTACATCAAGTGCGCGTTCTCAGGGCACGGTGCCCTTCATTTTTAATGAAAACCCCTCTTTTTACCAATATAACCACGATATTATGATGATAGACATCGGCATCCAATTTAAAATTCTGTTTCACCTCCACTTTTGGTTTTTCATAATATATATCTTTTCACATGCCTTTGCTTGAAGTAACTTTCAAAAATGGCTGGAGATGGACTTTTATGAGACCGAAATATGTCCCTTTGATTGATTTACATTAGTAATAAAGTAGTAGAGATGACTTTCAGCTTTCCTTCTTCCTTTTGAAAAATTTCCTTCCATTTTGAGCAAACATGGACTTCTACCAGAGATTTTTCTATATGGTTATAATTTTTATTTCGTGTTTATTGTTGTGCAGTTTCATTTACTTATTTGTATTCTTTCTTCTAGGAACTGTTGAATACTGGAATTATCACAGTCTTCTACATTATAGCCTTCATCGTACAACTCATCGTGTCTGCATCGATAAACCATTTATATAGTCATAGGGGGCCGTACATTGCTGCTGGGGTAATTATTTATTACTAATTATACATAAAATTCCACTTTAGATTTTTAGTAAAACACAACTATGTTCTTATAATCAATTGAATTTGATTGTAATAAAGGAAAAAGACAGTCATTAAGCATAAAAGTCACAGTTTCTGGAGAAAAATAGATATCTGGCAACGTAGTTGGCTTTTCGAATTCGACATTTATAAATTATTCTTTTCAGTAATAGCTTCAGCCGAATAATTTAGAACTATAGAATAGTAAAAAATTTAAATATAGGCACTCAATATGACTAAAACCATCTAAATGTAGTAATAGTTATTTATTATCAATCAAATCAAATATTTTTTCCGTGTATAATACACTATTTTTTTCTGTGACAGAAGAATGGACAAATCAATATTGAGAAGATTTTACATTATTTTCGAATCTGAGAATTATCGACGTGAAATTTCAAGTTTTTAACAGTAGGAACCTGCGTTGTAGGCATCTTTATCATTCTTTTGAAGTAATGAAATATCTGATGTCACTTCTGTCAGTCTAATTCTGTGATTTGATTTCAAAAATTGCGAATTTAGTGGTTGTTTAGTAATATCCGTAACCGCGAAATCGAATAGAAGATAAAAGGACTTGCAGTTCTTTCTCGGAGACGGTATTTTTGACTCATTTTTCGGAACTATAGCACAACAAAAGCCATCAACAGTGTATATATATGTGATATCTATCCGGGAAAAAAGTACTCACTTTTTTCCTATGGGAAAAAAGTAATTTATGAAAAGTGACATCTTATAACCTGCCAACAGAGATGAAATGACAAACTTAATATAATTTTCTCATCCTAAACATTATATTCGTGCATGGTTGAAATTGAAAAAAGTAAAAAATATTGGATATTATTGACTTTTTAAAAAATGGTTATAAGATTTTTTATTTAATTGCAAACGATTGCAAAATTTTCATTGGGTAGGTTTTCAGGCCAATCTGTCAAATATCTCGGGGATCGTTAATAATTTTACATTCTACAGTGTGGTTACATAATAGGTAGATATTATTGAATCATTTTTCTGAATCTCACAACCTAAGACGACCTCCATTTGGTTAAATATTGTCACTACACGAATACGGTACCAAATTTTATATACGATATTATTTATGGTCAAATCATCATCTAAATTCCAAATGATAAGAAAACATATTTCCAAATGTCTTTTTTATTCTCTCTGTCATATTCATTGATCATCGAGCATATCTTTCTCATATAGGTAATAGTATAAAAAATATCTCGACCTGAATATGAAATCTAATGAAATATAGGGTATCCTATAGTTGAAATATCTTGAAGTCGATCTCGGAAAAATGGGAAATGTGGCAACATTGGATCAATTTCTGATCATTAATATGATTTGACCACCAAGTTTAATGTTTATCAAATTTTACTAGGTATTGATCCTGGGATATTTGACCGTCTAATTAATATCAAAAATATCGTCAAACCTGGTTTAAATTCTTGATTTGTCATAAATTCCTTTTTTTTTTTCTAGGTTTTTGGCCTCGTCAATGCTGGTGTTTTCGGCTTCGCAAGCTACCTCCTCTCCCTCGAATGGAAGCGCAGCAAATCAACGAATTAACTTATTTTCGAACATTTTTAATTTAAGGAAATCTACGTCACTGTCTTAGGTTAAGCCACAACATTGTACTTGGACGCTCGATCAATATTCGAAAAATGAACAAAACTTGTTCACAAAATACTTAGATGTGGCCTCGAAATGTCTAATAAGGTGGTCTTTTCTGCTGGAAAAGCAGCTATTCACGGAAAAAAGGAATTGTTGAATCAATCAAAATTTAATTGAATGAAAGAAATATACCCAAGTGTCATTTATGCACGACAAAATATAATCTTGAAATGAGTAAATCTATATTTTGCTTCAGAGCGAATTTGAAGATTAAATCAAGTAAATAAGTCTTGCATGAACTCTGGATCTTATTCAATCAAGCACATATATGTATTGCTTATGAAGAAATATTGAACTCAACTCAAACAATCATTTCGTTTGATTCAAAATAACAAGATATTGATTTTATCATATATTTAGTTGATTCAATGAAATATTTGGTTGATTCGAAGAAATATTTTGTTGATTCAATGAATTATTTGGTTGTCTCAATAGAATATTTGGTTGATTCAATGAGATATTCCGTTGATCCAATTAAATATTTCGTTGATTCAAGAGAAAGTTTATTTCTATACGACCAATTGTTTTGTTGAACCAACTTCACTATTGATTCGGGAATTTTCTGTAATTTCACGTCAATAGAATAAACTCAACTAGAAAACTAGTCAGCTTCTAGCATAGATCTACGGATCTACAGTCTTTACTTCTATTCAGCTGAAGCAAAACTATTTTGGCTTGCTAATCATCCTGAGTTCGATTTATCCAGCTGATATTCCAAAAAAGAAGAATCAGGCTTCACGTATATAATGAATTCGAGGCAGGCATAGACGAGGCGAAATGATCGCAATCTAGAGGCGGAAATTCAACTTGATGTAAAATGAACAAAATATATCATTGATAATACATATTTCGTTGCTCTATTCAAGCAAATGAATCGTTCGAAACGATTTCATTGCTAAATCGGAATAAGAAAACTTGTATGTTGTTTCAAAGATATATTCTCATCAAAATGAAAACGACAAAATGTTTATAGTTGATATCATACTGTTGATTCAATTAGACTACATTCTTGAATTGAACAAGCTGCTTCCATGAAATAATCATGTATCGGTTTGATTCAACAAAAAATTGCTCAGCCCAACAAAAATAATTCAAGCATAAATAATTTTTTGATATGTTGATGCAACAAATCCTTTTTTTCAGTGTTGTTTCATGCATTTGGCGCGATTTAGTATTTTTTATAAGTTATTATAGCTTGTTTTCGTAATTTGATCGTTATTGTAATTTAGACGTTTCACGAATATTCAAAAAAAATCAATATTTTCAAATTTTCTCGTATTCAAGGTTAAATCCTTTTCAAGTTGAATTTTTGGAATTTTGAAGGATATTAGCAAAATTTTATCTATAACATATAAAAAAATTGCATGCAAGTGTGGATTATTGAAAAAGTACGAGGTGTTTGGAAAATGTTCCGCATGATTTTATTCAAATTGGTACCAAAAATGACTGAAAAGTCAACTAAAATGACTTTTATAATGAGACTTTGCATTTTTGTTCTGTTTCCCTCATACAAGTTTGAGGGACAGATGGCTGCCCCCTGTATACGCCACTGTGCTTTTGTTGGCTGGTTAAGCAGCCATTTTTTCATGCATTTTTGTGATTCCATTTGTTCCATCATCTTGTCACTCATACATTATTAGATTATATGAATAAGAGCAAAGTTGAAATATAAAATACTTATTGGTTTATTCGGTAATAACCTATTATTTGTAAATGCATTTCTTCGACGCAACATTTTTTCACTAAATGTATTTTCATTTAGCAAATTTTGTGTGCCTACTCTGAATATCACTCAAATAAATGTTATTAAAATATTTTTATAAGCTACCTATCGCTTGATGTTATTTGGAAAATATAGATTCAATCGCAACACAGTTTATATAAAATACTTAATGTTTAAGTTTTCAGATTTTATCACGAATAACATATTGTACCTAATATATTTTTTTCAAATAAATAATCATTGTTTTGTATTCGTTCCTTCAATTCTATATGTCATTGTATCGTCTTATTATTGGAATTATATACATGGGTATATCGACATTACATGTAAGATGGCATATCAGCTTTTCCTTTAGGATTCTGAAAATCTTCTAGCGAAGTATTTTTCCACAATGGAAATAGGAACAGGAAAGTCAATCAATTTCTTAGATTTGCCATCAAGTAAAATGATAATCATGATTTTCCAATTTTCCATAAACCTTCCCACACTGATATCACTATTTATAATGATTCAACACATCATCATCAACATAAAATTCCAGCATATAATAGTATGATACACAGGCTAGTGAATGTCCCTCTTTCAGAAGTAAATTTCAATAAAGAGCTCAATATTATAAAACAAATTGCAGTCAACAACGGATACAACGTTAATTTGATAGACAGTATTCTTCCTAAAAAACTTCATAATAAAGCTATTCAAGAAGTTAATCCTACCATCAAGAATAATAATCAAAATTATAGAACTTTAACCTATTTCGAATCATCAACTGAAAAATTTGCTTCATGTCTACACAAACAAGACTTAAAAGTAGCATATAGAATAACACGTTGGGAAGGTTCATTAAAAATATTGAATACAAAACTTCTCACGGATATACAAACTCAACTGTGGATCTTGCCCTAAGGTATATATCGGTCAGACAGGTCGTACGTTTAATCAGCGCATTCATGAACATGAGATGAATTTTTTGAGAAAGGAAATAAATTCAACATACGCTAACAATGTATTAGAAAAAAACCATAGTTTTGATGACAATTTCGAAATTTTACACGTAGAAAATAAAGGAATAAAACTCAAATCATTTTGAATCATTAGAAATCAATAAACTCAAAAGTTCTAACATTTCACTTAACGATCAATAGTTCACCACTGCTGGATGTATTTGTTTTCTTAGTAGGTAATAATATTTAGTTGCTATCAACCCTTTCAAGTTGATCCGTTACACCGTATTTGAATGTAGATATTGTGCCTATTTTCCGATAATGAAGGTTTGTCGAACCTTTCCACAGGTAATCCTAATCCTTCAGGTTAGGAAAGTAGGATAATATCCTCAAGCCAAGGTTAGTATTTCACGAAGCTACTGTCTTAGCAAAACACAGAATTTTGTGGAATCTCATCGTTTTTCAAGTTTTTACAGAAGTATTTTAAGTTTGTTTTAATAATTGTATTGATTTCCGTTGAAACGAAAAGTCTCAGGGGTTGAGTGGGGTTGGAAAAATAATTCGGAATTAGAGGCGGAGATTTGGCTTTTATTATTCAATGGCAGAGTTGGAGGAATCAGTATCACCTTCGTCTGAAATAACATAACACAACGTAGTACCCTATCGTACCAAATAAAATGATTTTTGGTATTCATAACAAAAAGGTAGTTGTGCCGAAAATCATACTCTCAACAATTAAATTTGAAAATTTCACAGTCATCAAGTGCATTGAATATGATACAAAATACAACGATCACTAAGATTTCCTTACCTGAACTTACATAACACCAGGTAAAAATCACAATAAATTGCGTGAACAAGAAATAACGATTTCGAATTCCAACAGGGTTGCTACTTACTCAAATACCGAAAATGAACTGCCTGTATTCGAAAAGAATGAGTACCGCAGTGGTTTTTCTGAAACATAAAAACTTTACCCTAAATATCGAGAGATCGTGCCTATGAATGATGATTAAATAAATAAAGCGACGAAAGAAAAGACTAGGCTGATCCTAGAATGGAGCAGGGGTTACCTGCGAATTCTGTCAGGAGTGTCAGGACTGCTTACGGAGCACTGTCGTCTAAGATACCACCTTGGAAGAATGGATCAGAACCAACAAACGTACTGTCGATTCTGCTGTGGAAGACGAAACGGCTGAACACATATTATGTTCATGCTCTTACTAGAGAGACTATACCTAAGGTTCGATTTATTGTATCTAACGTAGTAGTTGGGTAAGGATCCTGAAATTTACTGGAGCGGGAGATATAGCAAAAATGCACTCTATGACCAAGTGGAGTCTTCTCCCAATTTCCGGAAAATGATATTAGGAGTTGAAATAGGTCGAAAATCACCTCAGATTCGGAATCAGGACGCCCAATTTTCTAACCATTCATATTTTCCCTGGAAAATTTCCAGTTCTGAAAAATTAAATTTTGTCGCACTTTTTACGGAAGCACCACTGTATCTTACGTAATTGACTTTATCTTTGGACTTTCCCTTCCTCCTGCAAATTTCAGAACCTTTCCTCAATAATTACGTGAGATACGAGGGTGCTCCCATGAGAAGTGAGACAAAATTCAAATTTTCTAAACTGAGAGGAAAACTATGAATAGTTAGTGAATCGGGCGTCTTGATTCCGAATCCGAAGTGATTTTCAACCTATTTAGACTCTCCTAATATCATTTTCCGGAAATTTGGGTGGTTCCATGGCTGTTGGCGAGCAGTGTATATCACTGAAGATTACCCCACTTGGTCATAGAGTGCATTTTTGGTATATCTCTCGCTCCAGCAAATTTCAGGATCCTTACCCAACGATTACGTAAGATACAGGCATCGTCCACCAATATTCTAATATTGGTGGACGATGATACAGGAGTGTTTCTATTAGAAGTGGGTCACACTGTATGAGTCACCTAGAAATATGATTTTCTTGCGATTTATCATTGGATTTATCCATATTGAGTGAAAAGAAGAAAGAATGTCATTCAAGAGGAATCTGTTAACATTTGACATCTCGTATTTGGATTGACTATTGATCAAATGGCCGTCATCTGGTATGATATTGTTCACTAAGTATATGAAAAACTCGCCATAAAAATTATATTTCGTGTTGAATTTTCTATATAAAAATGTATCATTGAAGTATACATCATGAGTTTATAAAGTGTCCAATGACAAAATAAGAAGAGCAAGTAAATGCATCCAACACAGGGGAGAAAAGAAGGCGAAATTTCGAACTTTTTCTTGAAATATCTTGATAAACAGTGGTTTGTTCACATTTTAATTATAAAATCGTGTTTTTCAGACAAAAATACGTAAGTAACAAAAAAATTTTCGAAGACAAACCCATCGTATGATAAGTGCAGTTCCACCTTATCTCCAAAATGTCAACAAAAAAAGCCATACCTACCTCCACCTCCTTTCCTCCCTAGGTACGCACGATGTTCTTCGAACATTATAGGGAGTCCCTTTCGTGCACTCCAAGAGATAAAAAAGCAGAACCAGATAATATCACTAAATCCCCAACCCAACCCGATTAGTAAGCGAAAATCGCGTAAATAGTAAATTTAGGTCGCACCGCATTTCGATTTCGTTCGTTCAACAAGCAACGTTCTCTCGAGTTTCACAGTTCTCAATTGTTGTTTTCTCACTTTGTTTAAACGTTTAAACAGTGCAGTGGGAAGTGTAAAATCTACCTTAACAGCTAGGTACAAGTAATACCAAAATATCTAAACACTCCAAAGTCTCCAAAGTTTTTCTTTTATATTTCTTTGACTACAACCAGCAGGGCATACTACAACTGGGCATCGTCCCATACCAAACTACCAAAGACAACAAAATACTCAACAGGTGAGATTGTTATTATGCGTAGTGTCATTAGTGTGTGTGTGTTATTTTGTAAGCTGTTGTTGTTTCGTTCCAGTTTTAATGATTTCAATGTCTATTCATATGTTGAACTTGTTGGAGATAAGACGACGTGAGTAATTTCCTGAGAAAGAGGTTTTATATTGATCGGCGATGTTATTGCTACGGCAGGAATAGTGAGTCAGACGAGATGAGCTTATTGCTATTTTAGAAGCATTGTGCGCGGCGCGTTTGGGTGTTGGATTTCAAAGTGATAAGGAGTGATATCATAGAAAATATTAGTTGATATCATCAATCATCACAATTACTTACTATAATAGTGCAAATATTAGTTTATTTATTCATAGAGTATTACCGAACGTAATTACCAACCCATACAACACGGGATATCCTATGGACGTCCAAATCATGTCCAATTCATGTCGGGATATCCTTGGACCTTTTTGGATATCCATAGGATATCCAAAATTCACCCGCGCGGATATAATCAATGTAATAAATTGTGAATATGAATTAAATTGATGAAAATTCAAATCTATGTGTGTACATAGTTATATTACTAGGAAATATATAATATATCGAATATGGAATTTTTCAACGTCTTCTTGGATATCCAATGGATATCCATGGGATATCCTGTATTGGAGCATTGAACCACGTCGTTGAACAATAACGCCCAGAATAACATAGAGATGTCGACAAAGTCGGCAGTGTCGGACTCACCAAACATATTTTGGATGTTCATGTGGGTCCCATATATTTAATAACAACTATATGGGTAACGTCCTATCCTTTCCTTGTTCAAAATTGAAGCCAGTTTTGAGAAACAAATGACAGTCTGACAGATGCGCATAGAACAGAGTAGAACTGATATCCTATATGAACACCCATGAAAACATAAGGGATATCTTATGGACGTCCATGAAGGATATCGTATGGACGTTCTTGAACGATGTTCTATGGACGTCATTGAAGGATATTTTATGGACGTCCGTGAAGGATATCCTATGGACGTACAAGTTGGTGGCCTCAGGACATCCATTGGACGTCCATGGGATATCCATTGGACGTTATTTGGATGTCCATTGGATATCCAAAATATCCTGAATGGATATCCTATGGACATCCATCGGATGTCCATGTGTTGTATGGGAAGGTACAAACACACCCTAAATAACTTTTAAGGTGCGACATATTTTCAACAAATTAATGAAATACCTACATAAATAAGGTAAACATTTTCTTCACCCCTTATTAATTCCAGACTTCCAGATATTATATCTCGTATTGTATGCCCCAAACAGCATCAGATATTCCATAAATCTCTATGTATACAAACATCGATTGAGAAAAATTTTGCCGTTTTCGAGTTATTCATAAAAAACAAAATTTTATCTCTGAAACCAACCTATTCTAATTCTTGATGATATCAGCTGTTGAAGCGTTGTCGATCGAATTTCGCAACACCCTGTATAATATGTGTGTATAATGAGGATGACTTAGATGATTGAAATAATTACTCATATTTTGATTTTATTAATTTGATCGATTTATTCATTGTTTTGTTTACGATTCGATTTCATGTGATTTTCAGATATAGAATCCTGCAATAAAAATGTCTCACTCAGTAACGATAACAAGGACTACAACAACTAGTACTACTTCAGCAATCATCCTTAATACAGGTTACCTCAAAACATGGCCGGGAATACTGAAGCTGGCAGAACTTGTAAGTCAATTAAAACCATGCACAGAGATTAACTTCTTATAGTAGTATAATGTATAGTAAAACACCCTGTAGTCAGTACCTACTCATGCATGTGAGAATAAAATAGAATCAGCGAATAATTGGCGCGAAAAATTCTAAACTGTTATGACGAATTTTTGAATGCTGCATAATTTTCTGGATTCAGCCAATTCAGTGATTCCTAAACACCATTGTTTTTGCCATTTTTCTATGATTATACAGCATTTTATATCCTTCTACTCTTACTTTTACATTTCGTATTGCATCCACGTCAGGTGCCATTTTTGGAATGAAATAAAGAGGACTAGGTCACTAGATGACCTAACTTGTTTATAGATATCTGATGATATCATACCAATTATGGAATTTATATACGTATAAACACTGGAAATGTTCGTATTCAAGGTAATACAGGTTTGTTTTATTCAAATCGCCGCCATTTTTGAATCGATTTAATAGACATTGAAACAAATTCTTTCGAGAATAACTACAAATCTCAATTTTCTGACGTTATCGCGAAGCATAATGCAATATTTCTAGATATTGACAGTTTTTTTAGCTTCGTTGAATTCAGCAAATATTTTTCATCAGTTCTGAAATGTGCACAAAGATTTGTTGTTGCTTTCATAATGAACGAATTGAAATTAATTGACGTCATCAGTCTATTTTTGAATTCCCCATTTCTGTTGCAATGTGTTAACACAAAAGTTAATTTTAAATTTTGATTATATACAAAGGGATCGCTTTTCATTTTTCTTGATGATTTTAATATAGATGCGGAGGACACTTTGGTTGTCCCAAATTCACACCACACTGGTGATTATGAACTGTAAGAATTTTTGAATTTATTGCAATAGGCAGCAAATGTGAAAATATCCAAAATTTTGATATTCAAAGGTGTTGTTTTTGAAATAGAAGAAATTCTTGATTCATCCTGAAGACGGGCCTAGATTCTTATTTTAATTTCAATTTCGGCAACGAGGTCCCTTATAATAATTGTAGAATTTTCCAACAAATTGTATTATCATTTCGTTGTTATCAAGAACTTTAAAATATGACAATGGTCCCTTCTGGGGGTGCGGATAACTATACCCCCGTTACCACATCCCCCTTTTTTACTCATATACCTGTTTCGCGGTAACACGCTGTAGATACATATTGTTATTTCCATTAATGTTCAATCACTGAGTGGTGAGACATGAGAAATAATCACAACCTGTTAACGCCGTGCGTTGCCATATGGCAACGCTAGTCAGAAGGAGATTCAAATAATTTCTAAGGACCCAAATAAGGGTGACAGACAGCCAACCAGATTCGCAAAAGAACTGATTATGCACAAGTCGCCAGTTCTTTGTTGTGAGTTAACTGGTTCGACCACGTAATTTTGTGAAACTTGTTTCCATGAAAGTGTTGTACATGCTTCGAGTTATATGTATCAGTTACATATTTGGAGAAATAGCAGAAATGTGTTTGTGTAGAATGATTGTGTCAAATATTCGTGTTGCCATCTGGCAACGCTAGGCGCTTATACTCTCTGGTCGGACAATCTTCTCGTCGTAATTTTTTTAATACGCACATTCCAATATGTGAAAAGTTGAATAATTGGATAACTGAACAGAAAGCGACGAAGTCATTCAGCACTTGCTAGAAGAAACCATCAGGCGGTATGCGTTATTCTTGATCAGTACTATTTTTATTCAAGCGAAACTGATCAAATGGATCACAATATTAGTTATTACCTCGCTTATTACCGTATTAGGAATTCGTACTGGCCCCTAATCACTTGGATATTAGTCGTAGCTATGCAGAATAGCTGGATTTTGACAATGACAATGTGTTCAAAATGTATTGTTGGTCTATGATGTGTTAATATCCCAAAACATGTATCACAAGCGCCTAGTGTGGCGCAGCATATTTCTGGGAAACTTGAAATCCATTTCTGTATCAATTTTTTTTCCTTTTTCGAAAGCATTTCAAACTAATTGAAGGCCATAAAATGTCAGAGAAAAAAAAATCTGCGCATAGTATTCTGTCCGCTCTCATTGATTATCGAAATTTCATTTCAAGGCATTCTTGACCATAAAGACAAGACTGGCATTGGGTCAAGGAAGCAAATTCATCAAATCTTCAAAACAACCTATTAATCTTTTATTATACATTTCGTAGGCGTGACATAATGAACATAATAATATACGTTGTATACGTGTTTGTAAAACATATAATACTGGCGATGAATGGTCCAGTAAGCAGTGAGGAGACCTGCAAGTACGTCAGAATTAACAGGGTGGGAACATATCTCTAGCTGACTCTTGTCAGTCTCGTCATCGATATCTGTTGATGAAACAACAAAACAGAAAAAAAAGGTGAACGAATTCGCTTAGAAGTCTCGAAAATATATTTGTGAGAATTTCAGAAACCTGACTTGGTCCCGATTTCGGCAGATTTGGCATTTCATACCCATGCTGGATATATAAATACATCTCATTATAGTTAAGCATTTTTGTTCTGATCAGGGAAGTCTTCAAGATTCACATACTTGCTTGATCTGTATTTCATTCGTTATTCTCGGGATGGATAACTTGTTTTTGAATAATCACGGCTAGCAATTTAGTTTTCCTGTCTCAAACAATGATATTGTTTATCTTCATTCGATTATCGAGCCATACACAGTGGAGTATGGAGAGAAATAAATAATCGCTATTATTATTGTTGATATGCTCACTAACCTAACATTTTCCACGTCTTTTTCCTATACCTGGCACTGGCGCGGTATTTGCTATTAGAGCACACAAATATGTCACTCTGTGGTTGTATTCATATTGAAACTACAATTCGAACATCCTTGAAAATTGAATAAACCTGCTGTTGATGCAGGTAGAATATTCTCACCACGCACGAATGATTTGTTGCATTGCATACATATGGCACGGCATTGGTGGTTACTTCACATATTTATTTGAGTTAATTCTTTCGCTTGCAGAAAAAATAGCATGTTTCATTCGGATCAAAAGTGACTTTGTTTGACAAGCGAATTTTGCATTTGCGAGGCGGAGCGTTTAGTCTCTGTTTATGATCGGTGGTTTAGCGAGGTCGAGCGGAAGCAAAATTTGCTTGTCAAACATCGTGTCACTTTTGATAAAACAATCTATTGATTGATTTCATAAACGATGAATTTATTATTTTCAGATTCTGGGCATAGTTGTAGTTGGTCTAGTAGGCTACTACTTCGATAGATACATGTACTATGCGAACACGCCCGAAGTATTCTTCCTTTTGATGGCGGTGACGTTCTTGATAGGAACATTTCTGCTCTTGACCTCGTGTCTGATATCAATATCAACAGCATCCATCATCTCGAAAACTGTTCACGTAAGTACCACTGAATTGAAAAAAAAAATACGGGAAAGATTCTTATGGTACTTAGAATCTCTGAATACCGATGAATTATTTTTTGTGATTTGGATCCTGATCTTTGATTTCTTATTATTTCCAGGAAGTGGTTTATCACGGTTTCGCCTTCATTTTGTATTTGGCAGCTAGCTTAACCTTTATCATTGAAGTTAACCACAGGAAACAACACTATTCTAGAGATTACGAACCTTACACTGCCGCTGCTGTGAGTATGGTGATATTCGATATCCCATTGAAATGATCAATGATGTACTTACTTCTCTTCAATATATGCCATTTTGAAGATTAATAATCAATCAATCAAATGACACCGATTTGTGCAGATTGCTACAAACGCTTGAACAAGAAGAAATTAATAACCATGTAAATTGAATTCCGAAACTCATTTTCTCGTCACTACTACTTTATCCTTATTTTTTACTCGAAATGACGCAAATCTGTGTCATTTGCCTCATGAAATGATTATTTATGTATCTAGGACGAAACAATGTCTATTATAGTCGAATCTACAAGACGAGACAATAGTTATTAGCCGAGATGCATCTTACATTTTTTCGTCGACCTTGAACACTTATATTCACATCACGGTCCGATTGGCAATTGAAATCTGTAAGATTTGGTGAATAATCAATTTGACAACAGCAAATGAAAGTTGTTGTCAACTCACTCTTCGCGCGGACCAGCGTTGCCAGTTCGATTTTATTCCATCAGTAAATACCTGGTCAAAAATTCTGTAGATTTCAATAGACTTGTTTGAGATCTATTTTATGCTATACGAATTTCAAGAAAGGATAATGAAATGATAATGTTGTCAAAACATTATGTAGTTTTAGTAAACAGAAAAGTAACCTTTTTCCAACAAAATAGAAACAAACAAAACTGTTATAACAGAGGTGTATGAGAAATTCAATTTGATCTGAATCAGATAGAGTATAGTCCTCTTTTGGTTTATTCATATCATAAGTACCTATATATGTACATTTATTAGTTATTTTGTAAAATTAATTTGAACAGAGCATGTGCCGAAATATCATTTATAAGTGTATGTGATTATCTAAAGATTAAAATCAAAATATTTTTCAGTAGATTATGAAATGTTTTAGTAGGGCAGTAGATCAATATGCAATTCAGGAGATCTACTGAAAATTCAGTATAACTGGCATCCCTGAAGCAGACAAAAAGTACTTGCCTTCGGTTTTTCATTCGAAAATTAGAACGTAAAATGTGATTATTTGTAGAGGTCGACAAAAAAATGAGTTATCAACTATGTAGGTAGGTATATATAATTTTTCCTTCTTTCAGATAATTGGACTGGTGATTTCCTGCCTTTACCTACTGAGTACAATATTTGCGCAGAGGAGCTATAAAGGGCTCTAAAAAGCTGATAAGAAGAATCTACAATTCACTCTTAATTTATTCAACAAAAATCATTCTGTTCAGGGTTGTCCAAATCAAATGTCATCACTGGTAGCTTTGTAATAATTATTAAAGTTGCAACATTGTTTGAATGAGCAAACTGAAAGTATTCTTAGCGCTCTTTAAATTCAAGATGAAAAAATGAAATACAAATCGAGCATCGCGTTTTCAAGAAAAATACAATTTCTCTACTTAGATACATGGAAACCCTTTTTTAACCGATAGTTTGGTAATTCAAACAATTTTGGTACATACATATTCAATAAAAACAAAGTTACTGAAGGCTACATCAATATTGTCGAAAATATAAGAATTATTGTCGATTCGTGTCAAAGTGCACAAAGTGAAACAAGACACTACATTTTTATTTATCAAACTAGATAGTGATAACAAATTGAACTTACACATGCCAAATACAGGGGACTCGTTAATCTATGTGCATGTTAATATCTAACAATATATTTTCTTAATTTCATTTTTTGACTAGGTGAAGTATGACTTCTAATAGAGTATACATAGTTCAGCACGTGAAAGAATATCTGCCATGGACTGACTATATGAGACGATTGCAACTAGTCGATTCCAGAATTGCGGATAATTTCATTCCGAAAACCGAATCATCATGTTTTTGTCTCTTGTAGGACTTATTTACAGGCTGATGATGGACATATGTATGTCCGAGAACATGTTCCTCCTGATGTGACATTGTTCACATAGTAAACTGTCGTGGAGATGATTTTGAGTTTTATTTATAGTTATTACATGAAAACAAAAGTTCAACCAAACAAATCGACCAGCAGATATTTTGTACATATTCGCATAAAAGAGAGAAAACTTTCATTATAATTCATGATATTTGTTCACTTTTGTTATTTTCAAATTTTTAGGACTTGTTTTCTCACCTTATGGCTTCACCTTTTGAACCACCTCACTTTCAATATATTTTGGGATTTATGCTCTTCCGAATGGTATTCGCAGTATCACAATACTTGACTGACGATTTAACAAATTAGTATAAAACGTATTGAATTTGGTAAACTTATCAGAACCATCTTCAGAAACGGGAATAATATTATTTTTTATCACTTTTCTCTAGAGTTCAGAAAACTTTGCAGTGAAAATACTACTTTTCAAAGTAACATAAAAAAATCGAAAACACTGCTCATCGCGTATCGAGATTTTTCAAAAGTCCAAAGATGGTGAATACTCATCTCGATAATCACTACACTCATTTGTAATGAGATTCGTGTTGCTAAATAGTTTCTTAAATGACGTCTCATCACGTTTTTATCAATATGCAGAGGACACCCTGTATACGGGAAAATTTACCTGCAACTGAATGAGTCGTATAGATATTATATCTATATGCTATTCAGCTATTGTATTCATGCATTTAGAGTCTGCTGGATTGCTTATTGCGTATAATATATGTCTTCGCTCTATGTACCTATAGTTTAACTACTGATTGTAATTTAGTTTTGTTATTTTTGTTAATGAATAAATACTAAATAGCATGTAACAAATGTTTTTGAAAAGTATACCTACAATAAAGATATGAAACTTTCAAGTATTCTTCCAATGCCTATCGAATAAAAGAAACTTTTGGCATCGTTGCATATTATTCAATGCTTCGCTTTCATTGATTTATTACCATCACGAATATTATTATGCATTTTATGTTCATTTGCTTTTTCATCTTCAATTCTTCATTTCAACATATCAAATGTAGTGAAAAAGATCAACTTTCAGGAAAATCTGAAGGTTTATCAAAATCCAGATGTCTCAATCCAAATCCTACAAGAAAATGATCCAACACCTCGTCTATCGAAAACAAATAATTTTTGAACAGTGACTTTGGAATTCCAATATTTATATAAATATTATAGTGGGTGTTTCACATTGGTAACTAACGTATGGGAGGTATTTTTGAAATCGTTTATCAAAAAATTATAAAATCTGGTACATCTGATGTTGAATCAAAATTCAACTGAGAAATTCAAAATTTCGATGGCATCATACTGGAGTGGTTAATTAAGCTTAAAAACAATCCCATTTTTTGTGTTTTTCATTTTCATGTCCTGATTACAAAATATGATACTTGAAGGTGTTTCAGGTGAAAACGTATGCCCAGTACATATCAATAGGGCTAGTAGTTTTAGAGAAAATCACAATATTCAAGATTCCTTTCTCTAGAAAAGCCGATCTCACTGTGCCCAACATATAAGCTTGTCAGGCGAGTAACCATACCTTTGAAGACATTCATTTCAATGCTTGGTATTACTATCAGCAATAACCTTGCCTGAAAATCACGTGAGATCAATTGCTAAAAGTGCATTCCAAAAACTTGGTTTTCTGTTTCGGGCCAGGAGCTATTTTACTTCCAGTCAGCTGCTTATGATCATAAGGCACAGATCCGACCTGTCCTGGAATAATGTTCCCATATTTGGAGTGCAGCACCCAAACATACCCTGAAACTGTTGGATTCTGTTCAAAAAAGGGCAATTCGTCTCGTTGGTGATGCCTCGCTCACAAACTCACTTCTCTGGAACACCGTAGACAAGTTGGCGATCTGGCTCTATTTCATATATATTTTCATGGACGATGCTCTTCTGAAATGTCAACAATTGTTCCTTCCTCCCAGACAGCACCAGATATTCCATGAATCTCCCTATCATATTCCTTTTGGAATATTGGAATATTCTAGAAATAATCTGGAATATTCCGGAATATCTGAGGAATATTCTCTAAATATATATGCGAATGGGAATTCCTCAGATAATCATAGAATATACCCAAAAGAATATTCTACGTTGAATGTTCCTGGAATATTCCAATAAACATATTCTAAAATAAAAAAAAGTGACCCAAGTAGGGATCGAACTCGTGACCTCAAGACTATCAGAGCAACGCTGTCAAATTCATTTATTTCCTCATTTCAATAAAACATCGACAATTTCAAACAGAACAAACAACTATAAAATGTATACATTATACTATCCTCCGCGCAGTGCGGAGTTGGCTGGTGTTAGCCAGGGGGAATGTTCGTTCTGTGATAAGAGTCCTGACACATGAGTCCCATCTCCTGAAGCAGTGCTCCTTTTAATGGGAAATCTCCGAGGTGGACCCAGTAGGGTCAATGGTGAATACAAACATTGGCGTGCTGGAAATTAACGTTTATACGAGGGAAAATAAAGTAAAAACCCTCTCCAGATGATCTGTCGCTTTGGACACGGCGCTCACCGCCCCCATCTACAAGCCACGCCCAGAATCGGCCGATAGGCCAATCAGCCGTCTAGGGCAGCCTGCAGATGTGAGCCAAGAGTCGCCAGCACCTCAGCGTGAACACTGCCCCACTGAGACGCTGCTGCTCTTGACAATTTCCAAGGACATCAGTCACGCGACATCCCTGGAAATTTTTAACATTTTCATGCTGAGGATCCTACAGATCGCCCAGGGGTTCCCTAAAAACATCGGTCGACTCATATATTAATCCATGTTTTTTATAGATTCCATGTTCAGCACGAGTGGAAGTGATGTTCCTAGTGAGTTCACTTCCCTGAACATGGGATCTATAAAACTTATTCGAGATTTTCAGTATATGATCTTTTATCATTGGTATGCCATGACACCATTCGTGAAGATCTACCACTCGGGAGTATCGATTACCATTGGTAATGATACGGAGAACTTTGTTTTGCAGCACCTGTAATCTACCTATTTGGGTATTCGAGGCGCTACAAAATACCGGACAGGCGTATGTCATTACAGGCCTGATAATCTGTTTATAGATCAAGAGCTTATTATCCAATGTTAGTGGGGAATTTCCCACCAACAAAGGATACAAGCTCCTGATCGCAGCCTGAGTCTTTTGTATTAAATAACTGATATTGTTCCTGAATGACAAACGTCTGTCCAGCTTTACTCCCAGGTATTTCACAACGGGAGAGTCCGTAACCTCCGCATCTTTTACAGTCAAAGGTCGCCGTAAAACGTTGTTAGTGTATTTCCTGCTGAAATTCATGACTTCTGTCTTTGTATTGTTCACGGCGATCTTTGACTCCTCAAAATACGGTATGACTCCCCTGTCCAGATGGATCTGGATCTGAGTCCTGGCGATGTCCGAGTCGAATGAGTGAGCATATAATGCTGTATCATCAGCATACAACGCTGCACTCGTCCTCTCGAACACAGGAAAATCATGCGTGTATATTGAGTATAGCAGTGGAGACAGACACGACCCCTGTGGAACACCCGCCTCGAGTGGAAAATCCCCTGAAACAGCGTCATTCACCTTTACTCTAATCTTTCGGTTTTCAAGATACGAGTCAACAATCCTAATGATATATATGGGCATTCTAGCCTTAGACATCTTGGACATTAAACCCTCGTGCCAGACGGTGTCGAAAGCCTTTTCGACATCCATCATGACCATAACAGTATTTTTGTCCTGATTAAAGGCCTCTTTTACCCCGTGAACAATTCGGGCCACTTGGGACGTGGTGCTATGTCCCTTGCGAAAACCGAATTGTTCATCAGGGATCAGGTTCAGGTCTTCGACCTGGGCCTCAATCAATCTGAGTAGAATCTTATCCACTACCTTGGCCACTACACTGAGCAGTGCTATAGGGCGGTAGCTCCCTGGTCGTTTCGGGTTCTTACCCGATTTGAGAATTGGTACAACAAGCCCAGTCTTTAGACACCCTGGATAGTGCTGGTACTTGATTATAGCATTGATAATATAATGGAGTTGGACCCTTGCCTTGCGAGACAGGTTTTTCAGGAGAACGACATCTATCCCGTCGAGCCCTGGAGCCTTATTTATATTCAGGTTTTTTATTACATTTTGTAACTCAGTGGGGTTGCATATGGCTCGACCCAGGACTCGATGAGTTAAAGGTACCACAGGTAGAGCCCTGATTCGGGTCGCTACGGCTGCCATGTCCTCCTGAACCTCTCCCTCAGGATTTTTATTGATCTTATTGATTGATTGAAAATGTTTCCCAAGTACCACCGCCTTCTCAGAATCTGACACCGCCTCCCCGCGATCACACTCCAAGGAAGGGACAGGGGTGCATTTTCTCTTCAGCCTCTTTGTCATCTTCCAAAGAGTGTTATCTCGGGGATCTAGGGTCTCCACCTTGGCCCTCCAGGTGGCATTCCTGAACTCTCTGATTTTGGTTTCTATCAGCTGGGCTGTGCGGCTGAAGTCACACCTTGCTTGGGGGGTCTTCAACCGCTGCCAGCGCCTTCTGAGTCTCTTCTTTTCGGCTATTAGCTCAAGAATGTCCCCTGGAAGAATATCCTTGGTGGAGTCGATACTGACCAATCTCGTCGTCATATTTCTTGCTGAGATTATAGCATCACAGAACCTCAAGGTCTCAGTATTAATCTCCGAGACACTGAGATTAGGATTAATAGTTATTTTATCGTCGAGCAGAGCCCTGAACCTCTGCCAGTCTGTGGTTTTATAGTCATATAGTTGTTTTTTAGTGTCGCGTGGTTTATCTCCAAAACTATACAGGGTGATTCAAAAGTAAGCGGCATCCTTTCAGAGGCGTATTCCTTGCATGAAAATAAGGCAAAAAGTTCCTATTGATAAGGATCCGAAAATGCTTCCTAAGGGAGCTACGGCCCTTTGAATAGGACACCTCAAAGACGGTTTTTTCTCTATAACTTTAAAATCCTTCACAACAAATTTTTAAAAATTGGTGTACGGCATAAACATTCGATGGTTAATAGGACTCCGTATTCGAAATAATTTCCAAACGAAATCACAGTAACCTGAATATCCGGAGAAGAAGGGATATTTTTACACTTACCCTCTCCCGCATGTGACGCCCCTGAATGAAATTCTGAAATTTCGAATACGGAGTCCTATTTACCATCGAATGTTTATGCCGTACACCAATTTTTAAAAATTTGTTGTGAAGGATTTTAAAGTTATAGAGAAAAAACCGTCTTTGAGGTGTCCTATTCAAAGGGCCGTAGCTCCCTTAGGAAGCATTTTCGGATCCTTATCAATAGGAACTTTTTGCCTTATTTTCAAGCAAGGAATACGCCTCTGAAAGGATGCCGCTTACTTTTGAATCACCCTGTATATCACTGGCAGGTGATCAGAGCTCAGCTCGTCGACAACTGATAGTGTTGACAATGACGTAACGTTCTTGGTCAGCACGATATCTATTATACTCGGTGTCGTTCCGTTAAAGGGGTAGTGCGTGGGACTATCAGGATGGTCCAGCAGGACATTTGCAGCCTGCAAGTACTCCCTCAAGACTCTCCCATTAGTGTTGTTCCCTTCGTTCCCCCAATCGACGTGCAAGCCTTGACCACTAGGCCAGTAATCGAATTGAATAACGTTATACATATCAAGTTCTTGTGAGAGCATTGTTCGAAATCGGATCATAAACACTTTTTGTTTCAAAATCCCCTTACATCAAATTGATGTTCGATAATACTTATATCTCTGAAATAATAAATGGTATTTATGTGTTGAGAAACATAGGAATATTCATGGAATATTTCATGAATATACACCACAGAATATTCAGTTGAGAATATTTCATGAATATACCGCACAGAATATTCAGTTGGGTATATTTCATGAATATACCGCACAGAATATTCAGTTGGGTATATTTCATGAATATACAACAGAGAATATTCAGTTGGGAATATTCCTGGAAGATTCATACCTGAATATTCCCTGAACATGTCCGACTATTCACTTTGGAATATTCCTTTTAGATGTTCCTGAGGCATGTATATATTCTAGGAATAATCGATGAATATTCGGAATATACTCCTCCTTTTTAGCATATTTAGAGAATATTCTATGAATATCCAGTGCTGTCTGGGCTTGGCAGTCCCCGCGAGATTAATCCGGAGTTGAGGCTTTGCACCCCTTCGTGGTCACTTTGGAGAACTGCAGAACATCTCTTTCCAAATACTCGTTCATTCAACGAACAGTGAGTCTCTGGAACACATTGCCAAGGGAGGTGTTCCCCGAGGCATATAACCTCCAGAAATTTGACAAGAACACTAATTTCTACCGATGTTCTCTGAACATTACAGGATATCCCTTTTCGTGGGAACCAGATCATAAAAAAACGATCAGCCTGGAGTGTAGGACAATGAAACGGATGGAGATAAAATTATTCTCCTAAGACGAAATTTGCGCATGCATTCCATCAATTATTAAACTGGAATAGAATGTCACACAGGAAAACACTAAATTCACCAATTCCAAAAATAGTCTCAGTGAACCCCAACCGTATGAGCACGATGCCCCCGCTATGTTTATTTCACTCTGTCTAGTCTAACGAACACCTTTGTGGGTTGGACCATTTTAATTTAAACTTAGAATTTGAGTATCCTATGACCCTTTGTGTTTTTTGAAAAAATGCGTAAAGGACCTACGATTGTGACTGTCAGTAGCGGTCAAAGTGGTATAAGTTGTTGCTGTTGCCGGTGTTGTACGTGTCTACAGCTGCATGTTCTGAAATCCGAACCAGGAGTCATCAAATTGGCAGAAATCGTAAGTATTTTACATATTCAATGAGTCATATTTGACAATTTTTATAAGGGATAATAGGATATTGAACGTTTTGATTCCATTGACAATCACTCTTTTTCCTTACTGTGATATTCTATTTCGCTCTATCTTTATCATTTACATTAATGAAAATTATTACAAACACTTTCACATTTTCATATGAACAAATTCGAAAATTATAATTAATGATTTTGGTTACTGGATATCTTTTCTAAAAACCATGTCCAATTGTAGTATTTTCTATCAAAATTTGAAGTTTCGCATCGATAAAAAAAATATCTATATACCCTGTATTTCTAACAAATAAATGAAATAGTTATTGATTATACAAGGGAAAAAAGTAGTAGATTTTAGCTCCGTGAGCTTAAATCTAATATTTTTTCCGTGTATAATACACTATTTTTTTCTGTGAATGAAGAAAGGACGAATCAATATTGAGAAGATATTCCATTATTTTGAAATCTGAAAATTATCGACGTGAAATTTTGAGTTTTTAACAGTAAGGACACCTGCGTTGTAGGAATCTTTATCATTCTTTTGAAGGAATCAAATATATGACACTTCTGTCAGTCTAATTCTCAGATTTGATTTAAAAAAATTTCGAATTTAGTGGTTGTTTAGTAATATACGTAACCGCGAAGTCGAATGGAAGATAAAAGGAGTTGTAGTTCTTTCTCGGAGACGGTATCATTGACTAATTTTTCGGAACTATAGCACAACAAAAGCCATCAACAGTGTATATATAATGTGATATATATACGGGAAAAAAGTACTCACTTTTTTTCCCACGGTAAAAAAGTCATTTATAAAAAGTGACATTTTATAACCTGCCAACAGAGATGAAATGCCAAACTTTGATATAGAGATATTTGTTGAAGAGTTGATTCCACAATTTCATCAGATATTTTAATTTGTTTGGGAGAATTCACAGTTGTACTACAAATGTTGTTTGTATTTCGTTTATAAAATTCGTGTATTCATATGGCCCAATCGAGAGAATTTTTAGCTGAGACCGCACAATCCTACGCACTAATAGAAAAATGAATACTTTCACAAAAATAAGGTTTGATGCAGGTTTAAGATGCAAACCTTTGAGGTGCTTGACTAGATAGCTAATTTAGAACTGATTAGCTAGACTTACCTAAAGTCTTGCGGTTTTCTTGACATTTGCCATTTTGGGATTTATGAAAAATCTGGAATACCTACTCGTGATGAGAGATGTTTTCTTCGTTTTTTACTCTTTCTAGAACCCTAATTCTCTGGTGTAGAACCCTAATACATTAGGCCCTTTAGGGAATAGAACTCTAATACTTCATATATAGTGAAATACGGAGGTAATTTAAGACTCACCTCATTGTTTCATCGAAAACAGTTAAGATATATGACAGTTTTGTATCATAGTCGTAGAAAAAAAAAATTATGTTACAGATTTTGGGATTTTTTTGCCAAAGCCTGGCCCTGAATTTTGGAGCAAACTATGCAGCAACAATTGGTACATCGTTCCAGTCATTCCTAACTACAGCCTCTTGGTGCCTCTTGACTAGCTTTTTACTATTACTCTGCTATGTTTTTTCACAAAAATCATTCAGCCTCCTGAGGTCATCCCTATTCGTGAGTATACCGCAATATTATTTCTTTATAATTTTATAATCATGAAATCTACCAGGTTAGGTTAATACCACTTTAACTCTTTCATTTTTGAGAGTGGAAAAAATTAAAAATAGCATTCCCGTTGGTGTTTCTTTCTCCTGGAAATAACAGATACATTTCCAATATCTGAGAAAATATACAGGAAGTAGTAAAAAGTGTATGACGTTTGAATAGAACAACCCTATATAGGGTGGTTCAGTAGCAAGTACCTTAAATTAAAGACAGATCTACATTATGAAGAAAATTCTAATCTTTTTCTGAAACCGAACAGTTCTTTCATTATATTTTTCAAAGGGACGAATGATTCTGATTCTCTCTGTGTATATGTTGTTCTTGAAATAAACAAGCATTTGAAAAACTTCGAGTAAGTATACAGTGTGTCTCATTTCTAATGGAAGCACCACTGTATCTAACGCAATTGTTCTGTGAGGATTCTGAAATTCGCAGGAGTGAGAGATATACCCAAAATACACCCTTTCACCAAGTCGGGTCATCTTCATCATAGATTAACGACTCCCTCGGAGTCTATGTCTTCATTGATGAAGATGATATTAGGAGGCAAGATAGGTTGAAAATCACTTCGAATTCGAAATCAGGACATTCAATTCACTAACTATTAGTATTTCTCCAGAAAGTTTGCAGTTTCGAAAAATTTAATTTTGTCTCACCTTTCATGGAAGCACCCCAGTATCTTACGTATTTATTGAGGTAGTATCCTGAAATTCGCAGAAGGAAGAAAGAGTCCTAAGATACAGTAAACGGCCAAATGAGGTTATCATCAGTGACCTACACTGCTCTCCAGCAGCCATAGAACTACCAAAAATAACTGTTAGCGAGCAGTGGTGTATTTCACTGATTATTTTCTTTGTATGATTTTAGACCAGAATGTTCAATTGAGCTGAGCTACCTTGTATAATCTCGAATATATTATGTCGATATACATAGAGTAGTTCCACCAATCAGAAATTTAGAATAATGTCCATTTCCATATAGTAACCAATTCATATCCAGAATCTTTGAAAAGATCGTCTGCAGCAGGATAATATATTTTCTGAATATCAACAAGCTTATAGCTTAATTTTCTCCCGAAGATGCTAACATAGTTAGCGAAACACGTGTCGAGGTGTAAAAAATCGGTTTGGTTATTGGTAAATAAATTTATATATAAATATAAATATAAATTCTTTCTCGGTCTATTCAACAGAAAACAACTACTTTCCTGGCTATATGCCACGACAAACATTGAATTATATCTATTGAACACGCACGATAAGAATTCGAAAACAAAATCTTCTGGAGTAGAGAATTTGCATTCTCCTTTATATAAATATATGTACATAATATCAATCTGAATATTCGACAGAAAACAACTACTTTCCTGGCTATTTGCCACGTCGAACATTGAATAGACCGAGAAAGAATTTTCATCACATGGAGAATGCGAATTCTCAATGTATATATCTTCATAAATATATCCATTTTTTTATGTTCATAATTATATCTGAGGATATTCCTTTTCAATACTTTCACCCAATCACGGGGTTCAAACTTGAATCTATTGAAACTTTTTATTTTTATAGACCTCATTCGCAGATTCGTGATTAGGTTTTCTGAATTCAGAATTTCTTTCTACGTCCTGTATGATGAAAGTCAATTTATCATACATCTAATATTTCTGAAGTTCCCGATCGTATTTCAACACATGGCAACCGTGGCATTATCGATGACATTAGGACCTAAAAATCAACCGAAAAATTTAAAAAATTTATGAAATTAATAGTAGATTGTTTTATTAGGATCAAAAGTGACACTTTGTTCGACAAGCGAATTTTGCATTTGCGAGGCGAAGCGTTTAGCGAAGCCGAGCGAAAGCAAAATTTGCGAGGCATAGGAACAAGACGTGGAAAATGTTAGGGTAGTGAGCATATCAACAATGATAATAGTGATTATTCATTCCGCTCCATACTATACTGTGTTTGACTTGATAATCAAATGAAGCTAAACAATATCGTTGTTTGAGACAAAAAAACTATTGCTTGCCGTGATTATTCAAAAACAAGTTATCCATCCCGAGAATAACGAATGAAATACAGATCAAGCAAGTATTTGAATTATGAAGGCTTCCCTGATCAAAACAAAAATTCTTAACTGAGATGTTTATAATTCCAATACTAAACTATAATAAGGTGTATTTATATCTCCAGCATGGGTATGAAATGCCAAATCTGCAGAAATCGGAAACAAATCAGGTATGCGTCTCAACCCAAATAACCAACCGTCACAATGTTGTTTATTCTTGATGACGTCCAGTACATCCTTTTTAGTTCCTAGGAGCTAAAGCTCAACTTTAGCTCCTAGGAACTATAATTCGACTTCAGCTCCTAGGAACTAAATGTGTTGCCTAGCAACATACCTATTTTTGTGCCAGTAATAGAAACGTCAAATCAAGAGCTAATTTTGGTATCAAAATGGACGACTTTTGTGTCGGTTGCAGAAAAAAGATATTTGAGTGAGTGATTCTATTAGAGAAATAAAAAAATAGTCCACTCGCCTCTTCCATTAGAAGTGAGACACACTGTATAAGAAGCACTCAGTGGCGTAGCTTCCGATGATATTTTCTCGATGTCCAGGCGCCAATACATTGTCTTGCAAAACTTGTTTTTTTTTTCTTCAGGAGACACTATTCAATGGTGTGGCATCTTTCAGCTACATTACTTCTTGTTCATATCTGGGATGGGCCGTAAATATGTTTCTTCAGCCAATGTATGTTGTTACACCTTATTTCCAAGTTTATCCAGCGATGAGCGCAGCTTATGTGAGTTGAAAATTGAAATATTATCAATGTTGAAGGTTGACTTTTTTTCTTCTTTTTTACAGATGGTCGGAACATTCCTTGGACTTGTTTACGGATACGATGCCTATAAAGCTTATAAATATTTTCAAGGGTTCAGATAATAATAATTGTGAAATGCCTTCACGTTTACAATGACAAATTCAAACGAATGATGTGTTTGTTGCTAGTCAGAATACTGCCATCTCTATTTATTTCATGTAATAATAAATTATTCATCAATGTGTATTTGTACCTATACATATTCCAATCAATTTCTCATTCCATAGATATAGATCTTAACAATATCAAGTTTCAACAATATAACTTCTCTTTTTTTGAAATATTTATATACAGGGTGTTGTTTTGACTCAAAACATACCTATTGATTTTTTCAAGGCCGGTCCTGGGATAAGACTTTTTTCATTATGTCAATCGTCACCACTGTGGACAAAAAACATACAAACCAAATATCAAAAGAATGTATAGTCACAGATTAACAAAACCTTATAGTTAATCTGTGGTATAGTATAGAACGGTCCATAATAAGTTATGTTTAATTGAAAAATGGGGAAAATCAATAAATCACCCTGTATCTTGGTAATTCAATACAAAATGAGATTTCACTTACGATTTCGAATAATCCACAAACAGAAATGAATCGTCTATATACAGGATGATCCACGGTGGATAGCCTATTAGAAGTATCTGGAGAACGAAATGACAGAACATTCTGAAAATGATAATTGAACATCCTCTATCCGTCTAAAATATTTTCATCAATACAGTTCTATCAGAAACAACTAGCACCTTTGTTACTTCACACGAAACACCTTGTATTTTATTGCATTTTTAGATTCTCCCTGAAGAGCTGATTTCATCAATGCATCACACTTGGGGTCTAGCAGGAATGATTACAGAGATATAGGGTGTTCAAAATCGAGATTTTTCAATTTTAGTATTTTTTTGTGTGGAACCTATTCATTATCGATCAAAACGGCTTACATATCCCTATCTCAACTTTTGATTCAATGTCTACTGGAATTTAATTAGTAAAAATACAGGGTGCTTCAAGAATCAGAATTCTGATCTACATGATAAAATAAGAAATCGATTTCATATGTACGTGGGTCCGGAACCGCATAGTTTTTTCAACATACAGTGTGTTAAAACTTTTAAAAAAGATTTATGAATATGTCCTTCATAACCTATTGACCAACTAAAAATACAATATTTTGGTCTCCTGAATTGTTTTGATGATTTGCTTCATTTCCATTGGAAAAAATAAATACAAATTTATTGCATGAATTTGTGCCAAAAAATTTCTTCAAAATCAATGTCCATAGACATAGAATGAGTATGAAGATTCATTTTCTTCAAATATTTCTTGCTACATGTTTGACACAGTCTACACTCTGTATATTGAGAACCATGTACTATCGGCCCAGCAAGGCTTAGTTTTCGATAATACAAAGTGTGTCCAACATGTATTATAAAATATTTGAAGAAAATTACTCTTCATTCTTATTCTACGTCTATGGACATGAATCATACATTTAATTCCACCCCTGTTTTTGAACAAATTCATACAATGAATTGGTATTTAAATTTTTCCACGGAAACGCAGCAAAATAGCAATAAAAATTTAAAAAAAAACAGTGACGCACATTTTGTTGACAATAATATACGATAGGGTGCCCCCGGGACGCCACTGGATTTCACAATTCCAATTTAATCATAGCTAAATCAGCCCTGCATAACAAAGAATATCATGGCCAAATTTCAAGAGAATCGGTGAAAGGATATTTGAAAAAACCGACTTTTTCTAAAAAGTTCAACACACTGTATCTTGAAAACTATGCGTTTCCGGACCCAAGTATATATGAAATAAATTTCATGATTTCTCATGCAGAATCACCCTCTTGATTTTTTGCGCCTAATTTCAGGACACCTTGTATATTTCATTCATCTCATCCGAATGAACAAAGATTCTGAAGGAAGAAGATGGTATTATTTATTTTCTGAACTGAGGATGCAGCAGAATAACCGATAGCGGAAATGACCAGATGTCAAGAGCCGTCAGTGGCGGAGGGACGTTCAAAGTTAGGTACGGTGCAAGGAGGTTGCTATTGTTTCATAAAAGTCTATGACATTAGTATAATACAGGGTGCCCGTTGAAAGGCTTATATGTATAAACGAAGAAAATTCTAGGAATATCTTACTTACTTACCCAAAACTTGCACCCTTGGTCATGCTGTGTATTTCTGTGTGGGTATATAAAAGAGAAATTACCGAGTTTTCTGACTCTGAAATAATTCGTGGTTCAATTTCATCATCATTCATTCCTGTTGGAAAGGCATCGAAAAGAAGAGTCTGGAAAAAATCTCATTCTCGAACTTGAGTGAATTGAAGTAATTAGATGTCGCTAAAAAAACTTATTGAAAACATTTTTCGCTGGACATTCCTATAATAGTAATTAATGTAGATAAAAAAATAAAACAAATTCTTATTCCATCGGATTGTGTGATTATTGTTGCGTTTCTCACTGATGAATTTCATCATATTTTATCAATATTATATTGTTATTGTTTGATGTGTGATTTCATTCCTTCTTAAAAGTTTATGAGGTGTTGGCCGTGACAATTTGAATCACCTTTTTTATTATTTATTATTTTTGAATAGTCTGAACACTGCATGTGGTGGTTTATTCATATAACTATTATGATTAGATAAAACAAGAACGAATAAACAACTGATGCTCATAAAGTGTGCATGAAGTCCAGTCGAGTCCATACTTGATTTACCTCAACTTTTTTATCTCTCTGTAGCCTCGACTGTATCCTAATACATTAGGACATTAGAAACCTGACAATAGTTATTTATGTATTGCCATCGGTAATTAAGGCTCTCATAATTCCCGTGATACATAGATAATTTTATTTCTGACTGATTTCATTCATTAGATACCTTCCCGATTGGAAGTTAGACATGTTTTTCCGTATAGTTTCAATGTCATCAGAACGTCAGATGATGATCTTGACTACCGCGATTAGGAGATTCCTTATTGCTACGTTATTGCGTGGTTGTTGCTATGCATTTCTTATTTAATTTCAGCTAGAGGGAATTATAGCATCTATAACATCCCAAGGGAGTTATGACCCTCATTATAGATATCGTAACTATGACGATATAAGCTCATAATGTCACTGTCAGAAATAAAATATATTAAAGAGATCGATTGAACCACAAGCAGGGCAAGAAAATATTGATCAGTAGGTAGGTATAGGTATATTTCATTGAAACTGAATCGAATGATCATACATTTCAATTACAAATTGGTATATTCTTTGTTTATACGTCTATGGTATATACTATATACGGGCTGATTCACGATGAAAGGCACATTAGACGATGCCGCTTATATTTAAAAATAGCAACAACTTTGATTTTCTAAATAGGATATCGTATATATTATTTTCAGATTCTCCTTAAAGAACTGATTTCATTGATCTATAACACTTGGGGTCTAGCAGTGACAATTACAGTGTGAAAAATCGAGATTTCTCAACTTTAAGATTTTTTTGTGTCGAAACTATTCATATTTGATCAAAACGATTTCCATGTCCCTATCTCAACTTTTCATTCACTATCAATTGATATTTGATTGAAATAGGCACAGGGTGGTCCAGAATTAAGATTTTCAACCACCCTGTATCTGTATATGAAGACCGTTTTGACTTATTATGAATAGAATCGACACAAGAAATTATTGAAGTTGAAAAATCTCGATTTTTCACACCCTATATCTTTGTTATCATTTTCGCTGTAACCCTAGTGTAATAGATCGATGAAATCAGCTCTTTAGGAAGAATCTGAAAATGAAATAATAAATAGAGTGTCCAATTTAAAAAATCAAATCATTCACTTTCCTAGGAGTCGAATTGATTGATAAGAGTCATGACTGAGCTGATAAAAATGTGAGTACTATCTAATATACAGTGTGCTCATAAAATACACCCCAACGATAGGTAGTTGAACTTTTGAAATGCTAGGAATTTCCTTTTTTACTTTTTTTTTGCTTTCAACGGTTGTTCGAGAGCTACATTTTGATTTCGTCTGGCTATAACGTCTTTCAATTCTCCATGAGCATGAAATTTTCAGAAAACAAATATTATCCAAAACAGAATCAGTATCTTTTCATCTTCAACTCTATTGGCGCCTGGAAAAGTTATCTATCCAGAAAATTGTTGCATGGTCAACATCGTTCTTGATTGTGAATAGATATTTCCTCAGTTTTTTGCTGAACCTGGAATAATTGGAAGATATTTTAAATAAGGAAGGTATCATTGATGGAAAGAGATCTAGTCGAAAGGATCCTGGTATGAGATTTCAAACATTATCATCAGCAAAAATAGAAGACAAAAAAAACCGGGATATACCTACCTATCAAAAACAGACTTCTGTTATCTACAAAGTTCCAGAAAACGGAAAAATACGTGGAATAAATTAACATTCTGGGTATTGTTTACTATACTCGAAAGAAGACCCGCTCGTTCAATATCAATCGCTGTGACGCCAATGACATTCCATGGCTGCCTTTGGCTTACCTAACTCATAAAAACTCCGGCACATATATAGATTACAGTGCAGGCCAGCTTCTCTGAAATAATTATTGTGTTCTGTTATTGACTGTGAACTGATATTGGTACCACTGGTACCAGCAGTACCAGCAACCGCATTCATCGATCGGTCGGTACTACCACGGTACCACTCTCTCTGATGAGTCTTATGCTTGACATTTTAGAACTAGGTACCCAAGAAGCAGCACCCATAACAGTCCTTCTATTGACTGTTTCGCTCTATTTTACGATATTTTACTTATAGTTTTTGAATAAATCATTGGCGGGGTACGGGTCAGGGTAATTCGGTGATTCTTGTTCTTCTTCTTTTGTCGAAGATTTCGACGTGTAGTGATGGTTCTGTGCAATCTGTGATATTTGGTAACTGTCTGGGGATTTTTGTAATTGTACGATGACCGAAGAAAATTTGGAAGATAGTTTGATACCATGGATGAAAGGTGAGTAATGTCTTTACCATCGAATATCAACTTTCCCTTCACATATATTATACAACTTTAATTGTTGTTATATTGAGTACATACCTATTGAGTACAGATGCATATGTTGACTTATATGAATCATTTCTGCAAGAAGATGGTTCACTTGACTGTCCTAATCTGTCATGTTAACTGAAGATGACTCTACCTAATACCTATACTTACGTGTAGTCTTCGAGTTTTTTAGGCAAAGGAAAGTTAGTTCAAGATTTATTATTATTATTATTATAATATTTTATTCATCTTAGAATATCTTTCTGTGGCTAATAAGGTACATTCAAAATTAGAGTTATTATATACCATGACACAAGAAGGGGATATAATAAATATTGTTATTTTTTTCAATTTTCATCACAGTTTCTATAGCCCTTCAAAGCCGAATAGAGGGTACATAAACTAGTATAGGTATGTACATATACCGGGTGACACAGCCTGTAGTTTTTTTATTTGAAAATATAAAAATTTTAAATTTACAAGGGTTATATCGAGGGTTATATTATCGATGATGGAGCTGTCCTTGAAGCCAATGACAATTTTCTTCAACCACCTGTTTGATCGGAATGTTGACCCAACTTTTTTTTCTATCTTATGGGCCTTAAAATTCTCTATCCAACTATGTATCACAATTTGATATTCGTTCATTAATTGGGTGTTGAATTGCATTTTATTGAAATACATGAAGTTGGCTGTGGCCCGAATACAATGACATTTCGATGCTTGATAGGCTTAGAAATCGGAAGATCAATACTTAGACGATATTATCAGAATATTTTCTATACCCTAATCGGTCCCAGAAGATTTTCCAATAAATTCATTGAGTTTAAAAAAATCATCCGAGAATAATTCACGATATTAGGACGATACATCAATTATTACAACAATTTCAGTTTCATGTCTCCAAATGGATGATCAAATTATGGCTACATGGCAAAAATTAAAGACATATAGTTTCTTCACAAGTAGCCAAATGAAAAAAACTTAGTTTCTATGTTAGTTTTCTCCTCGGTTTTCTCAATATCGTGAGTTATTTTCGGATTATTTTTTCAAACTCAATGAAATTATTGGCAATCTTCTGGGACCAATTAGGGTATGGAAAATATTCTGAAAATATCGTCTAAGTAACTATGTTTGGATTTCTAAGCCTATATCAAGTATCGAAATGTCATTGCATTCGGGCCACAGCCAACTTCATGTATTTTAATAAAATGCAATTTAACAGCCACTTAATGAACTGAACGAATATCAAATTGCGATACATATTTGAATATAGGGTTTCAAGGCAAATAAGATAAGCTACAGAAATATACAGGGTGCTGATTGAAAAAAAAGTTGGGTCTACTTCCTATCCAACAGGTGGTTGAAGAAAATTGTCAGGTTCAAGGGAAGCGCCATCATCGATAATATAACCCTTGTGAATTTCAAACTTGTATCTCTTCAAATAAAAAACTACGTCTCCTGTGTCACCCGGTATATCCTCAGTATTTCTTGAGGATATATCGCCTCGTATATCGCTCATTTAATTTCCCCACCATTTTATTTTGTTTTACTCGAAATGGCACAACTTCTCTCCCATTTTGTAATATCGATTTCTTTATATAGAAGTATATCGCAACTTCAAAGTTGGAAAACAGCTCTCCCCAGAATTAGACGAAACTTGTGATATCCCCATCTTTATCGAGGGGTAACCGCGGTCAAAATTGTGTACACCAATGAACTTCAATTTCACAAGGAATACCAAGGAATTCCAGTTGGGCTATGATTACGTGTTTTCCTTTCGTTACTTATATTAGGTAAAAGATGATTGAGCGATAAAAAAATAAAATCTGTTTGAAACATCACCTCTTCTTCAAAACCATTATTATTTATTAGTATAATATGGTACCTACTTTCTGCTACTTATATAATTATGTGAAATAATGAGAATATAATTTCCACTTCTATTTCTGATCAAAATGATAGTGCATAACATCTAAATAGAATACAAATCACCTAATTGTTACTGCTGCTATAGAGTACCATTTATAATATAGACTATATACCAATGGCGTACTCATGGGTGGATATCAGGGGTTCACCCCCTCCCAGATCCTAGTGAAAAAATAAATGATATAGTAGAAGTGTGTAGGAGTGTCTAATCTAAAAGTTGAAACTCATGTAACAGAAATTATTATGATATTCATTCTTTTCTCTGTGAGTTAACCGAATACGTTATTGTAATCAATCATCCGATCATCTTTTGGAAATAGACAGTCATATTTCAAACCGAGTTTCCAACCCTAATAAGAGAGTTTGACTTGTAAGAACTAAAATATATGGAGATCAAAATAAAGTTTGGGGTCAGACCCTTTTTTCCACCCAAGTTCTGATCTGTAGCAATTTTGACAGCACCCCTGTACAGCGACGTTTTTTTTTTAGGTTTTTTGTTCTAGTCTCGAAATGAAAACTCTCGTTAATTAAAATGAACATGGAGAAATCACATAATTTGATAATTTGATAATATTCGTTAGACTATAGCATGCTGATGTGCTAAATATATTAATTTATTTCAAAAACACAAGGTATATGTGCAAATACATGATTGAACATAATGTACATACATTTATGGTTATCTTTTTCATTGAACCTTTCACTTTCCAGTGCATCTTACTCACATTCTAAATCCTATTACTATTACAATCGATCGATCTTAGCTTCCCAAAATTAATTCGATCGCGGTTTTGACTGTCTTTCATCAGCACTGAATACAGTGAATATAGTGGCGTAACTATCATATGGCAGTTACATAAAGGCCCAGGGATCCAGGGGCGTTAACTCAATCGAGACTATTCTATTTGCAAAGTTTCAACGACTTTAACATAAAACTGAATTATTGTCTCCAACCCGTTAGAATGTAGCTCATTCCAGGGGTTACAGAGTAGGTATTTATTCTGCGAACTTTGCTTCTTCCATGTAGATCAGCCTGTACATCAGGTTAATTCTTTACTCATTATTCCCGATTTTTTGGGATTTTGTCTCCTCGTTTCTATAAAATAAAAATATGAATATTATTTCAATATACGTATAGTAAGGACAAATCAGATGATTTGCCCCAAAATTTCACTGCGTTTAAAGAATGTTCCTATCAGAGAGCCTGAAAAATATCAAATTTTCACTTAGCTTTGGACTTTTCTGGATCGAATCTGCTCCCGTCTTCAACATAAAAAATGGTTATATGAATAGAATAGAACTGAAAAGTTTCAAGAGAGATACGAATTTGCTATCCATAGAATAGAACTGAGAAGTTTCAAGACAGATACGAATTTGCTATCAATGAAATAGAACGGAGAAGTTTCAAGACAGATACGAATTTGCTAGTGAAGCTAATGAATTTTTCTTTTAGGCTCCCTGATAGGAAAATTCTTTAAACACAGTGACATTTTGGGGCAAATCATCTGATTTGTCCTTACTACACGTATATTGAAATAGTATTCGTATTTTTATTTTATAGAAACGAGGAGAGAAAATCCCAAAAAATTTTGAATAATGGATGTACCACCTCCTCGATCAACCTACAGACAGTATTCAATTCTTTACCCTTTTTCGTAGCCTCCGCTGGATATTATATTCCGCACGGTTCGCTGTGCTCCTAAGGTGGCGTATGCATGGAGTTAGTGACAAAGCCTACACAGAACACACATGGGCTTTTGAATCCATCGTTTTTATATTATACAGGGTGATTCGGGTTTCAAGGCACAAACTAAAATAGGAGATAGATTTCATCATTTTAATTAAAAAAGTTCATATGAACATTAGTCCGATCTCGTTCAGTGGCGGAGCTACAAGGGGTCAAAGTTTGATTATTTTTCTCTATTAATTGAAATATCTCGCTTACTTTTTAGAACATTATTTTGAGATTTGGTGTGGTCAATACTTTCTAGATCATCATTTCAAGCCATTCAAAGATTTTCAAAATCTACAGGATGATACGTTTTTGGGGGTAGAGGCATCTTTCCCCCCCCCTCTCTCAGTGATCAAATTGAGTGGATCATTCAATTTGGAGGCTTTTCTGCTCCCCAATTTTTTTCTAGAAATAAACCGTTTTTGAGATAAATAAGCATATACGTTGTGAAACATGTTAATTTTGCCTATGTTTCGCTTAAATTTCATTCTCTGACAAAATTCGTTGAAGATGCAATGAAATGTACTTACTAAAATTATTGCAATCACGAGTCCAATCTGGATCAGTAACGGGGATACAGAGAGTAGAAACTCGAGGTTTTTTTTTCAATTAAAGACATAATTATTGTTTTCAAATGCTCGCAGATCTCTAGATACAGGGTGTTAAAGTTATGAAATGGCAAATTAACTTTGTTTTTTTCGCAATAGTTCAAGCGGACATTTTCACCAGTGTCGTGCTACAGGTGGTATCCGTTGGTACCTATATACCTTTCATATTTTCTACGTCACTGATAATTCTAATGGTTGTCTTTGCCCGAAGGCACAGTCTGTCTTGTTCCGCTACTGCAGTGTAATGATATTACATGTAAGTATTTTCTTATCATGTTGCTCCCATTGTTTGAAAGCATACAAATCCTTAACTATACAAAGTAGGTGATATTTTCCAGGTTTTATTCATGAGTCATGTTTTTCGAAGTATTTTTCCGTGTTTTTCATTCCGATCATTCTGATGATTGCTTAATTATATTTGAATTCTTTCGTTAAGGATTAGTACTATCTCTTTATTATACTCAATTGTTCTGTGGTATGATAATAATCAGGAAAAAGGAAAAAGAAAAACTTGCATACGCTTTCGATTATGATTAGTGAATATGTAGGTAACTTTTTTTCTGTGACGGGAAAAAAGTTTGAAATTTCATCTCTGTGGACAGGTTATAAAATGTCAATTTTCATAAATTACTTTTTCCCCACGGGAAAGATTTAATAATTCTTCCATGTCACGTTCCTTTCAGCCATGAGTGCTATATGATTGTACCTATATCTTCAATAAAAAAGTTACTAATACTGGATTTGAATAAAACCGTATATATTACCTATAGAATACCGATAGATCTTCGTAATTGAATTGATAATTGATGAAGAATAGTACTGAATTATAAAACTCTACTCTATTATGTATATTCAAGGTCAAATCGTGTCTTTAACAAAAATTGAATAGCTGCAGGTAGATATAGGTACTTATATATACTTATACATGCATATATAGGAACATGTTTGTGAATTTTCAATATCAATACCTATAGGTATGTGTGTTTGAAAGATAGCTTTTACGTTCTTACGTGACAATTATACCTATATGTATTTATATATAAATATTCAATTTCGTGTAAAATGTGTAAATATTTATAACTCAGTGGTTACCTACAATTTGTGTTATCTCTTCCGATGAAGTTTACCTTGCGTTTACCGAATAGTATTGTCTCAAAGCAATTCAGTTCCATTCGAATCGTTCAGAAATGAATCGCGAAATTTCAGTCACTTAATACCTACTGAATTTGCAATTCACCATTTCTGGTGTACTCAAGAAGTGAACTAACTCAGTAACTGCCAAACCAGAAAATTAAAAAAGAGCAGATGTGTCGAAAGAATATTGGCCTAACTACAGGGACTCTGTCAGGGGGAGGGGCACGGTCCCTCACAGATTCTTGAGGGCCATGTACATTTGTTTCATGGATTTTAAAATTCAGGCACATATTTTGCGTGTAGCGTGTAGCGAAGTGAAGGATGGGGGCTTGAATCGGCCAGTCCTCCCCCTCCCCCTCCCTTCCTCCCAGAGAAAAGTCCTATAGTTACGCCAATGCGAAAATGCGAGTAAAAATGAAATATTATTTTTTTAAAACACCTCTTCCGTTTATCTGGGCAACTAATAAATCGTCTGTGATATGTGTGTTTAGGAATCTGTAGAATGTAAAATATAGAAATCTGTATTTATTGTATCGCTGAATAACAGTAATCTGTAATGATTTTCAGTGAGTACTAGATGAAGCATAAAGCGAGTTAATTTGACATTTGACTTTGACACTACTACACTACACGAATGTCAATGTCAGTTACATATTAATATTTATTTTTCATTTTGTTTGATCAGGGGCTCTATTCTCGAACCGTTCGAATTCAATTCGTATACGAATAAAGAAAGATGCACTTATGTATGTGACGTATATTGAAGTGAAATAGAAGATCGAACTCGTATACGAATATCGCTCGAGAATAGACCCCCAGTATCCATCCTCAACCTCATTTGAATTGAATTGGAAATCATGGATATTTTTCAAGAAAATCATAAAAATCTGGTGCTCAACAGTTTCTTCACTTGTGTCTATCTACCAGGCATAGTATTGACCCTGAATTTCACCGGCAATCTATACAACATTGGAAAAGAAACCACCTACCTGGAGCACATCCTGGTTCTTGCTGAAATCCTCAAGTATTTTCGTTGCTGGTATTCCCAGAGGACCCCTAAAAAGAAAAACTTAGCAGGAAACATTTTCCACAGTATCATAACATGTGCAATAATGGTTGTTGTGTTTTATGTTGGTGCAGTTCTATTTGGAGCCCCAATATTATCCAAGCAAAATGAAACTTTGTTTTTTGCCTCACTCATGACTGCCCTTACAGTTCTACCGGTTTGTCTGCATTTAGATGCTGATAGTGTCCTTACACTATTTTCGTCACTGACTCATTTTGAAGGAACCAGGTACCAAGAACATTTTTTGCTGATAATCAGGATGACAGTGTTTGGTGCCTGGTTAGGTGCTGTTGTGATACCATTAGATTGGAATCGGCCCTATCAAGATTGGCCAATACCATGTTGTTATGGAGCAGTTGTAGGATGTTTTGTAGGGAATTTCTTGAATGTGGTGAACTATGTTAATTCAAGTTTCTCAACTTCAAGGAGGCCTCGGAAGTTTAGTCTATAGAAATAATAGGTAATAAAAAAGAATTATTGGTAATTTTGCTAGTGGTTTTATCAATGTGCACTGGTCTTATGCTGTCAGCCATACAGAATTTGCCATCTGTTGCTCTTCCATCAAATCTTGGATTATCAAGCAAATCAAATACTTGACAGCAACTTGAACACTTCTGAGCAGTTTGTTTTGATGATATGGCCAATAAGCAAACAAAAAACAAATGTGAACCAATAAAAACAAAGTAAACATGCTGTTGACAGCTTTCAAGAACTTAGATAGATGGCGTATGCTTATCAGGACAAGGCTTGTCAATCTTGATTAATCTTCTTATGGACTTTGACAAGCAGTGTCAAAATTCAAACTATTTCATCAGTAAGGTGCAGAAACCTGGAATAGCATAGGCAGGTTTACACCATACAAACCTTGTAGGACTTGTATGTTGTGTTTAATCTAATTATTCTAATTTATTATAAATTTATGAAAAGTTACTGAGGTGTAATAATACTGCATTTGTATTATTTTCCCCCTTCTGCTCTTTGTCATGTCTTTTCTGCTCTTGAACACCATTCACACTGGTTACATTCATTTTTCCTCTGATCTTTGTTGCATTTGTTTTCCTTTGGAAAATCAATTCCATAATGTAGTGTTTGGGGATGAATCTCATGCTGGGTTTATAGATTCAACTAAACTAAGAATAAAACTAACAATTATGAACTCAAAAAGTTGAATACAAGGAAATCAACTGAGGTTTTATACATTTACATCATTTGAATTATGGATTATAAAGTTTGCCGGCTTGGCCACCTTTCTTCTTAACAACTAAAGAATCAGGAAATTCTGGAGGCAGAACTTAAAGATTGGATTTGTTATTGTTCAAGTTGAGTTTGGTGATATTTAAATGGAATATTTTTTCATGGATTCATGAATTGTGTAGACTAAAATCACTTTAAAACATTATTTTGATCTTTAATCAAAAGACATTTCACATTTAATTCAATTTATACCAGATATATATTAACACCCTCATGATAATTAATTGTTGAATGTTGATTCCTAATTATTATGTTTAATTGAATCTATAAACCTAGCATCAGGCTTCTATATAAATGTGAATCCAACTAGAAACCTCTAGATAAACTTACATTTTTATTTCCAGGGGAATTTTCAACACAGTCCACAAATCTTCCAGAACTCATAGAAGCAGAGTCCAAACAACTAGCAACAGTAGTCATATTTGTGATATCCGCCATTTTGGCAATAACCTTACTATTCCTGATAGCTATCTTCATAGATTGTCGACAACAGTAAGTATTTTGAATCAGTAGGTAATTAGTAGCAGGAAGATGAAAAAAATATTTCCCAGTATATTGTTCAAGAAGATCCACATTTTGACAATATGATGTTTATCTTTATTGGTTAACTTTGCTATAATTATCATCTTTATTTTGCAAGGTATTCTAATTATTTTCTACAGATAGACAGATGATTTTCCTCAGGTCTTCTGGGTAGAATTATATACCATAAAGGTCCTCCCTGTACCTGATATATTTTTTCAATATTCTGATAATTTTTCATCTCTAGTAAAAGTGGAGTTTCATTCAATATTGTGTTGTAGCTTTTTGTCATCAATAAGCCTTTTCATTTAGATGACAAATGCCTATCTCTGTTTATACTATGTTGTTATTGTTGTTTCTCTATGACGAATGCCCATGGTGGTTGACACTGTTGACATTTGACAGAACGTCAATAATACCCGCCATATTCGAAATGGCCAATCAGCAATTTGTGTTGGAACTATAGCCAATGAGACTTCACCTTCACATTACCCAATAAATTTTTGGATCTAAATACCAGCGCATGCGCCTCAAAAATATATCTAGATGAAAAGGCCTATTCTGAATAAACCATGGGGGATAATAAAGGGAATAATTAAAATTAGGATTTATTCTATTCTATTCTATATTATGTATTTGAGGCAAACTAGATGGATTCTTATATAATTTTCAGAAAACTACAAACCCTCAAACCCAAGCTGAAAAAGAAAAACCTCAGGTTGAGGCTGCCAATTCCATCACTAGGTCAGACAATCAGAGAAGAAGATGAAGATACAATAGTGGACAAAATGCAGGAGTCTGAACCGTCTTCTTCTAATGGCATAGTATAAAAAATTGCTTGAATAAAGAAAGAACTATGTAAGCAAAATACATAGCTTTCTATTTTTGTATGACTATATTGGATATTTTAGAGTAAATATTTTTCTGCTTCTTGTAAGGTCTTTAGGCCTTTTCATTAAGATGACAAATGACTATCTGTATTTACATCTCGCATCCAACGACAGTGGCGGCCATTATCACCGAAACACTTGCACCACACTCCTCAGTAACGATTTCTCGATTTAACTTAATATAATACAATTAATACTCAAGGAATATAGAAACGAAAATAATATATTGTTATTGTTGTTTCTCAATGACGAATGCCCATGGTGGTTGACACTGTTGACATTTAACAGAACCTCAATAAAAACCGCTATTTTCGAAATGGCCAATCAGAATTTTGTGTCGGAACTATAGCCAATGAGACTTCACCTTCGTATTACCCAATCAAATTTTGGATCTATTAACGAGCGCATGCGTCTTAAAAATATATCTATATGAAAAGGCCTATTATTCAGTCTTCTTTTTTATTACTTACCTGACATTTGCATCACATAAAAAACATATATCACTTTAGTTTGTGGTGCAAAGATTGTCTGAAAAAAATGTATTTCAATTCTGTTCAAGTATTATCTGGAGTATTATTTCTTTTTGTTACTGAAAAACAATTTGTTCTGTGTAGTTGTGGAATTTATTAGTTCATCTATGCTCTGATTATTATTGTGTGAATATGTTTGTAAAATATATGTGAATAATGAAAATGACTTATTAAATGTTTAAGATATTATTTAGATACAGAGTCCTTATTTTTCAAAAATGTTTTAGTCAATGTTAGTTCATTATGAGGAGTTTTTTTTAAATAACACCAGGTGTCATCATAGCATGATTCTCATCAATTTACTATGCAAAAAATATAATTTCAATACAGAGCTGGGCAAATACTCAGAGAAAAGAATTTAAATATTAAGTATTGAATTCTTTTGGATAGGTATTGAAAATACACTCAGTTCCAAAAAAAAGACGCACTTGATATTTGACCTATCTTCTTAGAACAAAAAAAAACAAAAAATAGTCGGCCGATTTTCATTTTTTTTTCCATTTGTTGGTAGGTAATGCATTTGTCTTAAAAAAAATAAAGCGGTGAAAATTTTTTCAAAGCCTCCTTGATGGTGGTGGAATGATTTGAACCATGATATTTATTCTCAGTTTTTTACCCACCCTGTGTGTTAATTGAGTAATGGTATACAAAGTGCTTACACTTTATACGAAAGAGGCTTCTTTTGCGAGAATTTTGTTTTTGTATTCATTGATTTATCTCTAAAATTTTCCGAATTACAGCTTTTTTGCTGATACCTTACGCTTATCCCACAAATTAAATTTATTGAAGGATCAGAGTACTCAAAATTGATTGGGTTGTACTCTGGTAGGATCACATTATCTTTAAGAAAACAAATGCCGTTTCCATAGCAACTAATTTGTTGTATGCCTCCATATTTGACCATTTGTCGTTGTGTCATTGATTAAGTGTCTTGTTTTATTGACTAAAATTACACAAAATGCCTCAAATAAATCCTGAACAAGTGGCAAGATTAGTTGCGTTAGTAAACGATGGGCGTAGTAAACGTTACGCCGCTCGTGCAGTGGGAGTTCAGGAAGCAACTGCTCGTAGAGCAATCCGCGAGTACGAACAAACAGGAAGCACCGCTCGGAGGGTCGGTTCTGGTCGCCCCCGAAAAACTTCTCCAAGAGATGATCGCTTCTTGAGATTGCGGATTTTACGGAATTGATCAAATACTGCGGTAAATGTTCAGCAAGATCTTCGCCAAATTCGTGATGTTGCAGTAAGTAAGCAGACGGTATGTAGACGTCTGAAAGAAGTTAATTTGAAAGCTATGAGACCTGCAGAAGGTCCCAAATTATTGCCCGAACATCGTGCTGCTAGAAGAAATATTGTTGAAAATTATGGACAGTGGAATATTCCTGAATGGTCGAATGTCTTGTTTACAGTCAAGGTTTTGCCTTGGTGGATGGAAGAAAAAAAGTGTGGAGAAGAACTGGTGAACGGTTTAATCAAAATTTAATAACAGAATGCGAAAGTTTTAATGGTGGGTCTGTTATGGTGTGGGAAGGGATTTAAATGAATGGAAAGACACCCCTTCATGTTTTTCCGGTGAGGCAGTCGATGAATGCCCAAATTTACATTGACATTTTAGAGCAGTATGTCTTACCTTATGCAGAGTTAGTGGGCAATAATTTTATATTGATGCAGGATAATGCCCGACCACACACCGCAGCAATAGTGCGAAACTTCTTAGAAGCTACTGATATTACCACATTACAATGGCCTGCGAGAAGCCCCGATATGAATCCTATGGAACATTTGTGGGACGAATTAGGGAGAAGGGTAGTTTCTTGCGAGAGGTATCCGGAAAGTCTCGCAGAAATGGCAGATGCATTAGTGGAAGAATGGGATCGTATACCAATGGAAACGATAAGCAACGCAATTTCCAGTATGCCTCGTAGATTTGAAGTTCTTAGAGTTGCTAGAGGAGGCAATACACGGTATCAAGCAGTCATCCCAATTCATAATGTGTGTGTTTAATATTTTTTTTTTTTTTTTTAATTATTTGTATCAGTTTATTCCATTAGAAAATTGTTTCTCGATAAATTCAGAAAGTTGGTAATCTCCAAGGATTCAGCAAAATAAGCTGTAATTCGGAAAATTTTAGAGATAAATCAATGAATTAAAAAACAAAATGCTCGCGAAAGAAGCCTCTTTGGTAAAGGGTGCGATGGTGCGAGCACTTCGTATACCATTACTCAATTAACACACAGGGTGAGTCAAAAATTAAGAATAAATCATGTTTCGAGTTTTTTCACCACCATCAAGGTTTTTTTCATAGACAAATGCATTACCTACCAACAAATGAAAAAAAATAAAAATCGGCCTATTTTTTTTTTAAGAAGATAAGTCAAATATCAAGTGCGTCACTTTTTTTTGGAACTGAGTGTATTTAGATATCAAATATTTTCAAATTCCAAAAAGTATTTAAATATGCTGAAAGTATTTGAATATTCCAGAAGTATTTGAGTATTTCCAAAGTATTTAAATACTTGAAAAAAGGGGAATGAATACAATGAAGAACCTATTTCCTCTTATATATTTTGTATCTCAACATTTTCCCAAAACCATCGCCAGCAATGCCATTCTAACATACATTCCACATTCTGCTTGTCTGAAATATGCAGCACGAGGATCAGAATCGAATTCCGGACTTATCTCAAACACCCTAGGAAGGGGATGCAACACTACCATTTTCCTCTTGGCTCTAGTCATCAGTTTGGGGGTCACAATAAAATGCCCACAAGCCTGAAAAAAATAAAAAAATCGGAATGTTATGAAAAAGTAATCAGATATTCAACACATTCATGAACTGAAAAGATTTCAAAATATTTGAAGGGTGGCAAGTATTTGAATAATAAATACTGACTGACTGTCTGGATCTTGAAACATTAAAATCTCTTGATGCTTTGAGGAATATTTCTGATAATAATTATGAATATTTTAAAGTATTTGAATATTTGAATAGTAGATTGTTTTATTATGTTCAAAAGTGACACTTTGTTTGACGAGCGAATTTTGCATTTGCGAGTCAAACAAAGTCACTTTTGATCCGAATGAAACATGCTCTTTTTTCCGCAACCGAAAGAATCAACTGAAATTGATATGTGAGATAACCACCAATGTGACTTACTCGACAGATTATTATTAAACCTTTAATATAATGATATAGGTAAGTAGATAGAAGACTTCAGACTACTTCACATTAGAATAATGATTGCAATCACAGAGTGACCCATTTGTGTATTCTATTGAATCGCTGAATTCATTTTGACCGGGTTTCTGCCCTAATACCAAATACCGCGCCAGTGCCAGGTATAGGAAAAAGAAGTGGAAAATGTTAGGTTAGTGAGCATATCAACAATAATAATAGCGATTTATTTATTTCTCTCTATATTCCACTGTGTTTGGCTCGGTAATCAAATAAAGGTAAACAATATCGTTGTGAGGAAACAGTATTGCTGGCCGTGATTATTCAAAAACAAGTTATCCAATCAATCAAATCCCGAGAATAATTGAAATACAGGTCAAGGAAGTATGTAAATCTTGAAGGCTTTCCTGACCAAAACAAAAATACTTAACTATATATGATGTGCTTATATCACTAGCATGCGTATTTAATGCCAAATCTGCCGAAATCGGGAAAAAATCAGTTATGCGTCCCAACCCAAATAACCAACCATAACATTGTTGTTTATTCTTCATGGCCTAGTACATCCTTTTTAGTTCCTAGGAACTGAAAGTGTTGAATAGCAACATATCTATGTTTGTGTCAGTAATAGAAACGTCAATTGGTATTAAAATGGACGACTTTTGTGCCGGTTGCAGAAAAAGTATTTTTAGTAGTATTTCAATACCCCCATGAATGTATTTGAGTATTTTCAAAATGTTCTAGAAATCATTCACTGATACTAAATGCTATAGAAAGTATTTATAAATGAAAAGATAGATTTTATAAATATAATATCTGTATCAAGTTGAGAAGTATTCAAATACTGGCTATGCAGATATTAAATGGTATTCATTTACTAGAAAGTATTGGATGATAAAATTATGCCCAGATTTTAACGTATTCACAAAAACTACAATTATTATGGATAATTCAACAATTTTCCGTATTATACATACCCTATCATATTCCTCCTGGCTATCAAATCTTTCCCTTTGTATCCTGGTCATATATAGAACATCTGTATCAGGCAATACATCTTCCATGGAACTATATTCTTCCTGTTGTATTCCTTTAGATCTGACGAATTCAGTCACATGACTTGGCATTTTTAAACTGGGAGGGCTCACGTACCTAAAAAAAATTTTACAATTTTTTTTTAAATATTACATGTGAATAGACTCAAATTTCTGATTTGTATTGAAATAGTTATTTTCTCAACAAGAGCGCAAAGTGTTACTTTTCCACACGCAAATACAGTTAGGCGAACGTCGCGGAGCGGAGTTCGTATAAGTTTTTGCTTGCGGAAAAGACACTTTGCGCACGTGTTAGGAACAACGTTTTTCCTACGAGCTTCATATCAGATAAAAAGGAAAAAAAAATATAACTCATTGAAAAATGTAACTATACAACAATGAGAAGTGTTGCAAAATTGAATTTAGGTTACTGAGGACACAGTGGAGTAATTGGATGCCAATAATTCATTATCAGTTCACTCGGCCATTATGATTTCAGTTCGTTTGGAAACGTTCACAACAATGACGGAAGAATTATTTTGTACCCATGAGACAAACGGAAAAATTGACCTACCTCAATTGAACATTATAAAGTGTCAGTAGTCTGGCCAGGGAATGTACAGTACGTCCGTTTTTGAGATCACCGACCAAAGTTATATTCAGCCCGTTAACAGTACCGATTTCTTCGCGGATAGTGAAGATATCCAACAGGGCCTGACTAGGATGCTCTCCTACTCCGTCTCCTGCATTTATCAGAGGTTTCCGACAATGATGGGACGCTTTCTAAATGAAAAAAATAATGTTCTTATTACACTTCTTTGACATCCACTTGTGTTCATCTACATTAGTAATATTTAGTTTTGTTCCTCTGCTTTCAGTGTAGTGTCATTTACACCACCACTAAAAACCAGCTGATTTGATCGTGTAGATCATTTGTTTACAATCATGGCACTGTGAAAACAAAACCCATACAGAAATTTGGTTTTGCGAGATCTTTGAAGTAATTACTGTCCACATAGCCTTCTTGTTTTTAATTATCATTTTTTTCCCACTCTGATGGGCAAATATTCTCAGTAGAAGCATAACAAAACAATAACTTTGTGGTATCTGCTGTCCGTGATGTTACTATGGGCACAGTAAATACCTCTTACAATAGATGATTAAACTGTGCTATGGGCCCTCATCTAAAATAAAAAATAACAGGCCGACTATTCTGTTATTCTGACTATCATCTAATTTCGATGTGATGTGCGATGTGCCTACATTTCCTGTGGAAAAGTTGTTCAGTATGCCTACCTATTTGCATCAAGTCACAGCCATTGAGAGGCCTATGATTGAAGTGTGCTTGAAAAAGGACCATCTTTGCCTGTCAATCTCATTATTCAAAATTAGCAAGGAGTATTCCAAATTGCTCCAGTCTCCTTTACCTGTAGGCCTTTTCAAAAATATCCATGGTAAAGTGATTCCGAAAGTCGGGTGTACAGTTGTAAAGAATAAATACTAACCGTATTTCAATTTACGAAGGATTCATTTTTCCAGTTTCACCCAGATCCACGTGTAGGTATACCATTTATACGGAATTTGCTAACTTTCCTCTTATGAATAATAATTTATAATTCTTCAGATTTCACTCTGATTCGCTGATTTTATCAAAAATAACAATTTAACATCTGTCAGTGTATTTCCTACACTGGTGTAATTACACTGTTGCAAAGGAACGACAAGGTGTAGTGGGGAAAACAACTGAAGGAAAGGACCACTATTTTGTAAAAAGTGTAGTTCAGTGTCACACTTCCATAGGAAAGGAACAGGCCTATTGTCAGATAGGCTTTTTCGGGCTATCGCACGGAAAAACTTTGAGAATAACCATGGAAACGAATCATACATGCCAAACACTGTATTGTCAGCATTGTTTATTCTCTGTCAATCAAATTTATGCCGACAAAATGAACTCTGAAGAAAATCCCGGAATTCCCGATAATATCCTGGAGCAAGCGGCACAAGCGACCGCGAATTTTTTAGCAGTAAAATCCAGGTCTAGAAGTGCCAGTTTTTTTCATTCCTATAACTGTGAAAATGATGTTCCAAGTTTGCCTTTTTTATATAATCTTTTATCATTATATTTTCATTTTCAACGAAGTTTAATAAAATATATCGTTCATTACTCGTCCAGAAATGGTTTGCATGACTTCCCGAGAATTTGTCACACGCGCACGGAAAAATCCCTATTTCCAGACTCCTAATGAAATATACTATTGTCTGATTTTGTTATGGAATATTATGCTGTATCTTAGGTGAATGATTGTAGATTTCACGCTTTTAATACTCAATATTTTGAAACTGAATCTTAAATCAGAAATTTGCTGAATCTTGAATCAGAAATTTGTCTCTTTTGAATGTGGATCCCTCCATATATTATATGTGGATCCCTCTATATATTATATCCCCATATTCCATATACGGGAAGGGAGGGTTGAAAACAGAGTAATTCAGGGTGAATCGAGGCAAAAACTTGAAACTTATTGAATTTTTCAATCTAAAGTTGGGGTGAAGGAGATTATTGAAAATACCGAATGTATAAATAAGCATTGCTAGGCAAGAACACTCATTTCTAGTAAAAATCACGATGAGAAAATGCAGAGAATTTTCTTGCATTTTTTATCCCTTCTAGATTTTCAAAAAAACTTGATTACTAATCATGTCAGCTATAATCTTGAAGAATTGGAAATGAGGGAAACAACTTATACCATACTACATACTATATTGATGACATTTACTTCATCAATGAATATCAAATTATCTCACCAGTTCACAGTTCACATATTTACTTGATGCTTCCTTAAAATAAAACAGCTGGCAACACAGGGAAAGGAATTATCAAGTCAGTACTGGCGCCGCCGAGCGCTATGTTCGAACGTTTCATGAAATTGTAAGGTATTCAAATGGTGTTTTTTTGAAATATTACAACATATTTTATCGAATACACATTCAAATTATCCTCACGCAATTGTGTCCTTGCCTAGACTGTTTGATAATGTAGCGTTGCAGCAATATTACATGCTGCTGTGACTTTGCTGGAACGTTACATTTATAAACTTCACTTTTGCAATATTGCTGAACGTCCATTCTAGTAACCGCTACAACCTAGCATCAACATAACATCCACATTTGTTTAGTGGGAAGGATGGTTCATTTTGTTAGTGTAAATAATCAATGGTTGAACTTACTAGGACAGACCCGGGCGCCGGATGTCTCAACACCACTACGTCTGCATACCCCGCCATGACTGCCACCGAGTCCTCTAGGGTCTCCCCCTTTTTCACCGACGAGCTGGTCTCGTCCATGTAAATGACTTTGCCTCCCAGCCGCTGCATGGCTGCCGCGAAGCTGCAGCTCGTCCTCGTGCTCACCTCGTAGAATACGGACGCCATGATTTTTCCTATCGAGGAAGAATAATTGTGTTAGAAGCAACTATTTGAACTATTCAGATTATTCGTTCTCATGTTTCATTCTCCAAATCCTGCTAATTCAGATATCAAATCCATCACTCAATAGGAAAATGGATGATAGAGATTGTCAGATTATAATTCAAGTCATCCAGCGTCTTTCCCTTCCCGTGAAACCTTCAGCATTCACTGTTACTCCAGGTAGTCTTGAGTGCTGCTCTGTATCCTTTGTGCAGAACTTGGTAGTTTTGAAGGTTTGATTTGGACAGATCTGGCTCGAAGGACCAATATGTTCGATGTGTAGTGGACTGTATTTGTATGGATATGATAATGAAATAAAAATTGATATGAGAATTGCAATTCGACTTGACTTGAAATGCTTCTTTATTCATTGATTTTATTGATACATCTTATTAACATGTCATGTTTCAACAACACGTCGTCATGTTGACAACAAATGAAAATATCTTATATAATATAGGGTAATGAAAGTACCTGTGCCGGTATGGCTTTTGGCGAAATAACAGGTGTATTGCCAATACGTCAGTTCAGCATGAGATGTCGTGATGAAAACTGCTGCAGCTTGTAAGTAAAACCGAATTTTCTCCCAATACTACTCACTCTAATCTGCACAGGCGTAGCCTCGAGCGTGGCTTATTGGCAGATACTCCAGACACTTTAGCAAATTATACCCATATCATGAACTTTGAAGAAATATACCGACATATCTGCATATTTTTCTGTTCCCAGAAAATTTTCTATTTATTTGCCACCGATACAGCTACAAGCAAAACCGAACTCAATTTTATGCACAAAAAAGAGCTCTGAGATGAAAGATAAATTAGATATAAAGAAATAATCGAATAAAAAAACTTTGAAGCGCTCTGGTGAAAAATAGAAGTTCTGCAGATACGCCGGTTTGATTTCATAGCGACTATATAATAACCCTAGTGTATACCATTTAATGATTAATGAATGAATCACAGAGTGTATATCAATTGTTTCAAGGAGCGGACCTGTGAACAAACATATAACCTTGCACCTTACCTTTCAAAATATGATCCAACGGCCTATCCTTGCCAACATACACCCGAAAGCTCTGCGCCAAATTGAAGATGTCGTTCAGCTGGTCCTTGGTGAACATGTCAACCCCCAACACGTGCTTGCCGTGCAACCCCGTCGAATGATGAACGCCGTCCCCCACACCCTGTGCGTCCGCTTTCGCCCTGCGCTCCCCCATCGTGAGGCTCTCGGTGCGCACCCGAGGTGGTAGGGGGGAGAGGCGCGAGTCCAGCGCATGCGCGTGCGGCTCGTGCGCGAAGTGGACTTTGGCATCGGCGGTGAGAAGCTTGGAGAAGATCTCGTTGGTTTGGCCGTCGGTGTCGCTGTCGATGTTGCCTGTAAACAGGAAATACTTTGGACTAGAGTTCCTAAATGTTCTTGACACAGCTGTTTTGACGTTTTTTGTATATTAAAATACGGACACTATGGCTATATTTTGAATTCAACTGACAGTACTGAATCTGCTGATTTTTCATTCCGAAATCAAAATATTCACTGAAAGTGACAGATGCTTGTGAGCAGACATAATATTCATTCCAAATATTTCGACTCAACATTCTGCTGAAATTGCTGACTTTCGAAAGGTAGTGTGGCTTCAGTGGACTGTCATTATTTTAGAGGGGGAAGGAATGTAACATTCATTTCCGTTGTTAATAATATATTATTCTCAATATCAGAAAATACCTGTTATTATTGATATGATAAGCACTGAGAATATTGAGTATGAAGTAGTAGAGGTAACGAAAGAAGAAGCAGCGTTGGCTACTGATGAAAACCATGAAAACGTGTCCCGAATTACAGCACTGTATTTTCGATTTCATATTTTGGAACACAGATTTTCAGCAGAGTCAGTGGATCTACTGACAGTACTGACCAGTTGAATTCGGAATATAGCCTATGACAAGCACTGGAAATCAGACATAACCACAAAAAAATTGATGGAAAAAGCGGGAACTGGCAGTACGCGGACGTACATGTCATAAATATCAAGTTTGACAAATTAAATAAATTGATGGAAAAAGCGGGAACTGGCAGTACGCGGACGTACATGTCATAAATATCAAAAGTTTGACAAATTGAGAGAATTAGGAGAAAGATGCAAGTTTGTTGTTTGTGCACTAGTATGGGACTGCTTAGAAACCCTAAATGCACTGGGCAGTCAGAACAGATTGACTCTAGCATGGGTACCAGCACATACAGGGTACGAGGGCAATGAAGAGGCAGACTCACTTGCCCGAGCAGGAGCAAACAAAGCTCTTAATGGCCCAGAACCCTTCTGTGGTATTGCGAAAGCTATACAAAAGACTAGTATCAAATCATGGATGCAAACCAAATCTCAAGAATGGTGGAACAACTCGCCAGGAATGAGACAGGCTAAAGAGTTTATTAAAAAACCATCGCCAACATTCACAGAATATCTACTAAGCCAGAAACGAAGTTCAACTAGAATACTAGTGGGACTTCTCACAGGGCATTGTAGGCTCAACAAACACATGAGTACGATAGGTCTGACTGAAGAACTGCTGTGCAGGTTCTGTCAAGAAGAGGAAGAAACAGCAGTACACATACTTTGCCACTGTGAGGGCTTGTCAAGACTAAGGTTCCTTACGCTGGGTGAGGAAATACCAGAAGCTTAGAGATACACAGGAGATCTGAAAGCTAGCCTATGGAGTCTCATAGAGAAGGCGGGGCTAGCCGAAGAACTCTAATCGATTTTGAGGGCAGACACAATAGATCTGAAAAGGTCGCAGTGTGGAGGCAGATGGCCCGAAGGCCCCATTCCAAATCTAATCTAAATCTTGTGCAGTTTCCAACTATGAGAACACGGGAAATCTCTATTCGAATTTCCATCGGATAACGTAATTCTAGAAAAATGGAAACAGAATATGATGCGGCCAGCATGGAATATGGGTTTAGGCCACAAAATTTGCGAGGTATTCAAATATCTTGGTAGGATATTGAACAGTTTTCAACGCATTTTAATCAGGTACGCTTCAGAAAGGAAGATTTGATGTTGAAGAATAGGATAGTATTGAGAGAGAGAACCGAACCCACAATATATATACAGAGCGAGTATAGAATAGATCCTAATTCCAATTTAGAACCAACAAGAAACGAAAAACTGCAGATGATGAAATTCATTTCGGACATATTTACAAAAAATAGAAGAAAAAAATGGAGAGTTGAAAAATAAGTTGAAGCAAAAACAATCAGATACAAGAGTCAGAGAGTTTCAGAACTATTATACCTAAAAATTATTTCAGATTTGAAACAAAATCAGCAAATATCTTTAGAGTAATACCAGCAAATATCCAGGCAATTTTGAGCAAAATTCATAGTTTCGATGAACAATACTATGAAAAACTTTTGCATTTGGAAAATTGAATGGAAGATTTGAATAAAAAATTGAATATTAGTAAAAATGTTGCTTTATCATCATGCTCATGATTCATGTTCATTTATCAATTACTTATTACCTACCACTTTTGTACAAGTTAATTTGTTCCATACGAAATGAAAGTATGTTTCATTGGTTGAAATTTATCAGTTTTTCCCCATTTTGAACTTTTGTGATAAAAAAAATATTCAACTGATCATATACATATACCTACAAACTATAAGAGACTTATTTCATGGGAATATTTCGTTGGTATATATGTACATACTAACTTGATATCGACCTCCATTGAGGTCCTTCAGCCTTATCATTCAATATTTCGCGATAAAATAATTTTCTTATCAATTTATCGTACCCTTTATCCCACTCGAGGAGACGCTATGCACTCTCATACAAAAATCAAAGACAGAGAAAGACATATGAATGTACTTTTTCAGGACTTGTGGAGGAAGGAAGATACGAGGATCCTTTATCCAAGCGAAAAACATATTCTTGTTTGATTGTCACTGCTTGTAATATACAAAAAACGTCAAAACAGCAGTGTCAAGTACATTTAGGAACTCTTCTTTAGACTAGAGTTTATTTATTTATTTATCAAACATATCTTCCAGTCAGAACAAGTTCTAGTATGATGGAAAAAAAATGTCGATACGGAATAGGGAATAGTTCTTCTATTGATGAAATCAATTTGCTTAAGATGAAGTATATCTTGATATTACCATTAGAGTGATGGAATGGTGAAGTCGGCCGCTCCAAACCTAGAGAAGAAGACGGCCTACTGGATTCCACGGTGATGCTGTAGGTACGTCTGTCCCAATCTCTGACGTTCTGCCCGAACCCTGGCTGAACCAAAACTTGCCCCTCGACGTAAGCCACTTCACCTCGAAGGACCACTCTATGAACTGAACCCTTGATCTAAAACGAAAAATAGCAAGTTTCATTATCAAGTATACCATTACTGCCATCACCGCCCACAGATGGCAATTTTGATTGATTTTTTATTGATTGATAAGTTAATAATTTTGGCCATTCAGGTCATCAGCCATACATACGTCAGTTGAACCTGTGCCTTTGTACCAAATTTCGACCGTCATTTGATAACGAAATGTTATATGTTCCAAAGGCCTGTGAGAACATTGTATTTTATCGACTACAAGTATGAGAATTCGACAAACTACATTGGGTTAGGCAGGTATTCCAGTTAAGAATAAAGCTTGGGTGAGATAGGGGTCGATTGGTCTGAGAGTGATATAGGTGCATTACTTGTAGATGTGTTATCTCAGTTTGTGGTTCTTATCATAGGCTTGCGGTTAGATCGCTCGTAGACTTCGAGATGACCTTGAGAACGACCACATTCGCTATTTTTGTCCTGAATTCCTCTCATAAGGATTAACATGGGAAAATATAGTGGAAATGGTCCAGAATCGGTATAGTACTTTTAGTTTCAAGTATCAAAGTCACGAATGAAGCCACAGTCCTATTGAAACGGTCGAAATTGACACTCAGAACCACTGACGTCACAACTCGGTGAATGGAACACAAATTTGCCAGAATCCGGAAATAATAGAAATTGTTTGGCTATAAAAATTCAAAAATCATGATTTATTGATCTCCTACTATGTGGAAAGATTCCCAGTTGCAAATGGAAAAGATTCACAAATGGATAATAATTCTTTCATACAGGTAATTGTATGAGTCAAAAGCGTTATTAATCCACACCAAAGGAGTTTCAGAGGTAAAAATATTTGTTCAGCCAATTTTCAGACGATTTGATCCGTTTTTATGATCACAATTTCAGATAATTTTTTATATACGACCTTGGAATATTTAAATCGAATTTTGAATCACCTTGTATATTGTCATTGATTCATTTGACAAAAAACACTGGAGCTATTTTTTATTGAATTAATTTCCTTACTAACTCAAGAATTTTCCATCAGAAATTTCACTCCAAAAACTGACATTAGACGAAATCACGACGCACATTACAGATTAGAAAATGATTTTCGTTAGAAAGACAAAAATATTTCATGTTGACTTATACATGAACGTCTGATTTTACCACCCCAAAAATATGAAAATCTGCAAATTGTAATAGAAGCTGTCGATATGCATTTGCACTTTATGATGAACTTATGGTGACTAGACGGTATTAGTTAATTAAGAGTTCGGACACAGCTGAACTTCTGTCCTTTTCTATTTTCAATATTACAATGGTTTGCTTGAATAAATGGTGGGTTAGGTATATACAGTGTTCTTCATTGCAGAGAAAATTGTTGTTTATTTGCCTGTCTCGTCTTCATTGAGATAGTTGATGAATTGATGAATTATAAAAATATATCGCGTTTCAGTTACGAATGTTGAAAACAATATCCAGACTTTTCATTTGTTTAGCATGCAAGGTCCTTAATATAACCCACGTGATTGAAAATGTGGAAGATGCCTACTGGAAAATCACTATTCAGTTACGGACGATGAAAATATCATTCAGGTATGTCTCATCTGATGATATCAATTTTCTGATTTAAATGTACTTCGAATAATATGTGATGTTTAGTTGCAGATCCGAGAAGCAGTGTTTGATACTTGCCACTCAATCGGAGAAAACCACCCAGTCAAGACGAACCGAACAGAAGATCCGCAAAGAGACCTGACCAGAGTATACTTTACAGAATTCAGATCATTATATTCGTACGGAAGGCAATATATTGATATCCTTTCCCGATTCTCAAGAAAACAGATAAGACAGATATTCACCTTTATGTCTCTATGAAAACACGACAGGTACCCTTACGAGGGGAGAGTATCAACTCGGCGTTTATAAACCCTCTCTGCAAAGGAGGTAGGCGCATGGTGGGTTAGGTATATACAGTGTTCTTCATTGCAGAGAAAATTGGTGTTCATCTGCCTGTCTCGTCTTCATTGAGATAATTGATGAATTACAAAAATATATCGCGTTCCAGTTACGAATGTTGAAAACAATATCAAATATTCTATGTAGGTCTCACGATTCAAATTTGAAATTGATCCTTGGTTTTAGATTCGAGCAGCACATCGTTTGGCCTTCAAGGTCCTTAATATAACCCACGTACGTAATTGAAAATGTGGAAGATGCCTGCTGGAAACAACACTATTCGGAATGAAAGCGGATATGTAGCAATCCACTTACGGACGTTGAATATATTATTCAGGTATGTCTCAGATTCAACATCCATGTAATTCATCTAATGATATTTATTTTCTGATATGAATGTACTTCGATTGATATGTGATGTTCTGTTGCAGATCAGAGAAGAGAAGCAGTATTTGATACTTGCCACTCAATCGGAGAAAACCATCCAGTCCATACCAACCGAACAGAAGATTCACAAAGTGAACTGACCAGAGTATAGTTATGGTGACTAGTTATGTTATGTACTTGATATATCATGATTTTATAGTCTGACATTGATGTGACATTTTATATAATATAATTACAAGTCAAAGTCTTATAATTTGTATCAATTGTATCCACAAACTCATCAGATTCACGAAATAGAGGAAGAAAAATCATAGTCACTTTTTTTCCAGCAAAAGGCGTCCACCTAGCCTTACTATAAGCCATCGCCTCGGGTATAACCCATTCCTCGTCCATATCCACCTCCACGTAGGTATTCGGCTGGTCGGGCAAATTGAAGATCCTCTTCGGGTTCCTGTGGAACTTGTTGACCACGTCCTCGAGCGTCAGCCTGCCCTCGTTGACAGCGTCGAGCAGCAGCGGCAGAATGGTCTCCAGGCCCGGGAAGCCTGGCGGCGCTTTGTCGCTGAGCTTCTCTTCCAGCGTGTGCGGCGCATGGTCAGTGGCGAAGCAATCGATGATGTGCATGTTGTCCCACAGGGCTTGCTGGTCTTCGGGGGACACTAGCACTGGTCTAACCTGGAATAGTAATTTTTGGATGTCAAAGACTCAATGTCGTCTCCACAATTTTAATGTCGAAGGAGGCAGTCAATCCTGCTTCAATATGGTTTGATAGATTCAAATGGCCATCTTATTCAGTCAAATTAGCAACAAAGTGTATCTACAATAGAAAAACCAAACATGATTTTATATCAAGAAGAAATTGAGATTGAAAAACAAAAGTTGTAAATGCAAAATTGGCTGGAAGTTTTTCATCACAATTCCACTGAATCGAAAATGACAGTAACGCTCTCTCTGTCACTCTGAGGAGAATTACACTAACTAATTTGTGTTTTGATCGACATGACAACAATTGTTTTCTCATCAAAGTGTCACTTTTGAACCAAATAAAACAATCCACTATTATTCAACCCACCTGGCTTTTTGATACTCCAATTCTTCCTATGTCATCGGTGGACAAAAATAGATGATGTGGACATACTTCGCAGGTGACTTTCAAGCCTTTTTCCTTGGCAGCCTTGATAATCATGATCTCTTCCTTCCTTGCCACATGGCATATATGCACAGGCCTTCAAAATATTTTCATCAAATTATTTTAATTAAAATTAACTGGTAACAAAATTTGAATATAATTTATGGAACTTCAAACGAAATGGCGGGGCGTTGGAGCTGTTCCAATTGACCATGGAAAGACTACACCTACCCACATGACTGACATTTCATCAGTAGTTGATTTTAAGGATGTTAGGAAATTATCGATTTTGTTATAATGTTCTTATTTGTTGGCATATTTCAGTGGTTGATTGCTCTTTTGATAGATGAATGTAGCCTTCTTTGTATACCGGATGTACAACTATAAGAAAGGACGCCTGCTGTACTCGAAATCTATTTCCGCACAAATTTGATATATCGTCGGATTACTGCCAAAAAAGTCTTTCAGAGCTAATTGTTCAGGAGGGAAAAAACGATTTCCACTAGGTACTTCGAACGATTCAATTTCATTTTTTTGAGGCTATTCCTCCTTTGTAAAGGTACCTGCTTGATGAATGCAATCAACATTCTGAGAAGATTTATATTCTCAATGTTCAACTAAACGAAATACGAAGTATTTACAAAAATAAATTGAACATTATTCAGACTGAATTGGTTTTGATCAATTACTAGTGAATATTGTCATCCAGTTTGGCCTTGCTTCAGAGTGCATGAAGCAAATCAGCGGCAGTTTTGATACCAATGAGAAATATGGGTTCAACATTAATGAACCGAAATATTTCAATAAATGTCTTCATTTGGAATGAACAGAATAAAATTATACAAATATCCAAAACATCTTCTCAAAAGCTCTTAAGTCCTCTACTAGATAGATGACATACAGATCAGAACCTCGTAAATCTGTTCACATGAAGAATCAAAACAAGATTGTCCTTCGCATTACTGCAGAAATATTCGAGAAGATTGACCAAATAGTTCATCATAAACTGACTTTGGTGTCTGACATGGATTTCAGTTCAGATAATGAATCAAACAATAGAGATGTATACTTTCTCAACAAGCACAACTCAACCCTATCCTCTCTTGAAGACTTACGAGTTTTTGAGTTCAATATCTAATAGATGTCGCTACCAAAAACATAGACTTACGATGATTTGGCGATGAGTGCGCTGGATTTCGAAGATGGTGAAAATGTTAAAACTTAAACTTCGATAGAATTTAGACTTAGGAGTTTTTGGTAGTAAGCCATAAGACATGTCGAATATACTTTATCCATAATTTCAAGTTGATATTCGGTCAATTCGGAAAAAAGCTCTTAAAATGAAAGAGGCAGGGGAGGATGAAGAGCGATATGGAAACAATCTTAATACTACAGTTTGGTGTAATGGAATTCGACGAACTTGATCTCAGTTCGGGTCGATTTGAATCTCGTGGTGAATTCTCCATTTTTTCTTGGAAATTTTGAATGGAACCATATATTTTTCTCACTATAATATGAAAGTAGAGCAAACGATAAGAAAAAATTATGGAAACCGCATAGTGATGTCTTTTGAGGAACCGAAGATATAATTAAATTAATGTTAAAGATTATAATAATTTCCAGAGATTTCTCTTGGCCATTCATTTTACTTGGTTCTTTGGGATTTTCTCTCCTCGTTTCTATAAAATAAAAGTATTCGTATTATTTCAATATATTTGTAGAGGGACAAATTAGATGATTTGCCCCAAAATGTCACTGCGTTTAACAAATTTTTCTATCAGGGAGTCTAAAAGAAAAATCCAGTAGCTTGTCAGTGACAATTTGTTTGAAAAAATTTTTGAAGGAAAGAAATATAGATATATTGAAAAAATATCGAATTTGTACTTATCTTTGGACGTTTCGGGACCGATTCTGCTCCCGTTCTCAACATGTAAATGCAAATTATTTTTCTTTGAAAATTGTGCTGCGTATAGTTTGACACTTTTCAATGTCATACTGATGTTGGCACATGAATGAGTGACCCCAGTCCACAAATGAGTTACAGGATGTTTTCATTAATTGATCTTGAATCTACCATTTTCATGTTCAGTTTTCAGTAGTGAATACCATGTTCTATCAATATCAACTGAACAGGAAGCAATGCTATTGTCTCCGTTTAGAAGAATGCAAGCGGATTCCTTTATTTTTCTTTTTTGTTTGTTATCTTCCTTTCCTATGATTTTGATATTATTCCACTGTGCCATATGTTGTCCATCTTCAGTGAGGATATGTTCAGTTAGCTTCGATTTATCGATATGTCTTTTCTTGATATTGTACTTGTGTTCTTTTGTCCTTACTGAGAGAGGTCTCTTCGTTTCACATATCGATAAATCGAAGCTAACTGAACATATCCTCACTGAAGATGGACAACATATGGCACAGTGGAATAATATCAAAATCATAGGAAAGGAAGATAACAAACAAAAAAGAAAAATAAAGGAATCCGCTTGCATTCTTCTAAACGGAGACAATAGCATTGCTTCCTGTTCAGTTGATATTGATAGAACATGGTATTCACTACTGAAAACTGAACATGAAAATGGTAGATTCAAGATCAATTAATGAAAACATCCTGTAACTCATTTGTGGACTGGGGTCACTCATTCATGTGCCAACATCAGTATGACATTGAAAAGTGTCAAACTATACGCAGCACAATTTTCAAAGAAAAATAATTTGCATTTACATGTTGAGAACGGGAGCAGAATCGGTCCCGAAACGTCCAAAGATAAGTACAAATTCGATATTTTTTCAATATATCTATATTTCTTTCCTTCAAAAATTTTTTCAAACAAATTGTCACTGACAAGCTACTGGATTTTTCTTTTAGACTCCCTGATAGAAAAATTTGTTAAACGCAGTGACATTTTGGGGCAAATCATCTGATTTGTCCCTCTACAAATATATTGAAATAATACGAATACTTTTATTTTATAGAAACGAGGAGAGAAAATCCCAAAGAACCAAGTAAAATGAATGTACCACCTCCTCGATTAACCTACAGACAGTATTTCTCTTGGCCATTTTTATCAGGAATACACAGGGTGGGCCACCAGTAACGCCTCGGTCTCTAGAAGGCTAACCACTTATCTTCTTGGAATTCTTCCTCTCTAGGAAGTTACATGTCAACATAGGCTTCCATTTAAAATTATTTCGAAACATACAGAGTGTCCCCAAAAACCATAGAACACTGAAGTTAAACTTTTTTCCATTGAACACCCTATATATTATTTCATTTTGAGATTCTCCCTGATGAGCTGATTTCAACGACCCATCAAACTTGGGGTCTAGCAGTTATAATAACTGAAATATAGGGTGTGAAAATTTCCAAGTTCAAGAATTTTTTGTGTCGAAACTATTCATAATTGGTCAAAACGGCTTACATGTCCTCATCTCAACTTTTGATTAACTATCTACTGATATTTAATTGGGACATATACCGGGTGATCAAGATTCTGAATTCTGCACCACCCTGTATTTGTTTCAATTAAATGTCAGTAGATAGTTGATCAAAAGTTGAGATAGGGACATGTGAGCCGTTTTGACCAATTATGAATGGTTTAGACACAAAAAATTCTTGAACTTGGAAAATCTCGATTTCTCACACCCTATATCTCAGTAATTATAACTGCTAGACCCCAAGTATGATGGATTGTTGAAATCAGCTCACCAGGGAGAATCTCAAAATGAAATAATATATAGGGTGTTCGATTGAAAAAAGTTCAACTTCAGTGTTTTGTGATTTTTGGGGACATCCTGTATGTTTCAAAATAATTTCAAATGGTAGCCTATGTTGACATGCAACTTCCTAGAGAGGAAGAATTCCAAGAAGATAAGTGGTTAGCCTTCTAGAGACCGAGGCGTTACTGGTGGCCCACCCTGTATTTTTCCGAAATCTGTGCTGAAAAAGTTTCCGAGTACATCCCGGGTCCTTCTTATAGTTGTTCACCTGGTACACAATGAGAGCTACATTCATCTATAAAACGAGCAAATGCAGTTTTACTAATTACGGTCCGGTCTTTCTCAGAGGACTTGCTGCTAAGACTTTGCAATATTTCTTAAATAATCAAATTTCAATAAAAATAAAGAAATTATGGGCTTGAGAAAAGTGTCATTGTTTATTTGACACCTATAATAAATACGGCCCTGAGAGCTAAATCATTGGTCTTAGATGATTGGACTGAGTACCAATTTCCTATGCTTCTTGGCCTTCGTTGATTGAATTATCCTCCTATAAAAAATCGAGTTTGATTGTGAAGTCTGTTTTACCTGTTTTGCAAGCTAGACAACAAAATGATGGCGGCCGTCGTCTGACTCTCGGCATGCACGCACAACGGCGCCCTTTTGGGCCAGTTGGCCAGATGTTTGGCCCACACGTCCAAGTCCTTCAGGCGGAGGGTGGTGAACGTTTCGTTCAGATACATCTTCAGGGCGGCGGCCTCGGAGGCGAAGTCTGAGATGGTCGAGTAGTTGTCGGAAGAGGCACCTTCGGAGAAAAAATTATTTTCATGGCCAAATCGATGAAAAACCGCATATAACTGCGTAGAATAGTAGATTGTTTTGTGATTGTTTTATTAGGATCAAAAGTGATCAAAATTATGGCATTGAGATCCAATAGGATCACAACTAAATTGGTGTCCGAGTGTAGAAGTGCCTTAGAAAATATGGCAAAAACTAGGAAAGTCAGCCTCATGTGGGTTCCAGGACACTCTGGTATCCCGGGGAACGAGGAGGCAGACAGACTAGCCAAGATCGGTTCAGGAACGACACCCATAGGACCAGAACCGAGATTGGGAATACCCAATAGTACGGCTATGTCCTTCATGAAGGAAATGCTACAGAGGCAGTTCCTTGAAACATGGCGGGACACACCATGAATGAGACAATCAAAGCTCCATATAAAGGAACCTTCAAAAAGGCTCACGAGAGAGATCCTGTCACTTAATAAAAGGGATCTGAAGATGGTAGTTGTGCTCTTAACTGGGCACAACCACCTCAACAGGCATCTAGAACTCATAGGGATCAAAGATGATCCCATCTGCAGATGGTGCTTGGAGGATGATGAAACATCATCACATATACTCAATGAATGCCCCGCGCTGGTGCATCAGAGGAAAGCTGCCTTTGGGAGCATTGTACTGCACCCAAAGGATGTGAAAGTGACTCAGCTGAGGAAGCTGCTGAATTTCGTCAAAGAAATCGGCATGCCCAGCTGATTCACAGGACAAGTGGGCGCACAATGGGTCCGACTGAAGAGGTCTGAGTGCAAGGGTCTACGCACCCGCCCACCTGTGCAGAGAAGAAGAAGGAGAAGAAGATCAAAATTATTGAACCACGAACTTTCAATTAGACTTCAACGAACCAGGAATATCCACCTGACTTCCTCACTGTCACGTTTCCAAAATATAGATTGAATATATAGAAGGCGCGAGGAAGCCAGCACAGGTATCATTCACTGCCACTGTGCCCGAACCTTCGGAGTTCGGGCAGAAGAAGATGCCCTTCCTCGGGCATCCAGAAATGCCATTTAATTTGTACATATAGGGTAAGTTAAGTTTTCATTGTTATACTCATTGAATTTAAGGATAAATGTGTGTATATGTTTTGTTGAAAACCCTTTGGAGTATTCTTTATCATTATCACTTTTGAAGTTCATTCTCTAATGGATCTAGAACACAACTTAGGCAACCCCCGCCTACAGTTTGTGACAATATTTACAATGGAGAACTCTAATACAAACGAATATGGTTTGAATAATTCTGATACAAAATTTGAAAATAACAGTTGAATTACTGAAGCTGTGTTTAACGAACTGTGTTGCCATGGTATATCGAAGACTGGAACCTTTGGCACGATAATACACTACACTGTTTTACCACTAACCAAACCGATTTTTTAACGCCTCGACACGTGTTTCGCTAACTATGTTAGCATCTTCAGGAGAAGATTAAAACTAAATATTCTATTCTAGTGGGCTGCTTATATACTAGGTATATGTTCACCCAACTGTAGAGGGCTATATGGAATAGGTCCATTATCCTTATTCATTACTCTATTACTATTCTTAAATATCTCTAAGCTTTCATATGCGTCTAGTTTTCTAATGTTATTAACTTGCTTAACTAATTTGAGGTTAGTAATATGTGTGTTATGATTGTGATTGAACATATGTTCGGCTACACAAGATTTATCTAACCTGCCATATTTTAAATGGGCTATGTGTTCTTTGAACCTTGTTTTTATGGGTCGCCTGGTTTGGCCTATATATGTTTTATCACAATCATTACAACTTATTTCGTATATTCCCGACTTTTCAAGTGTGTCCACTTTATCTTTCGGATTGCCTAATAAATTGCCTAATTTTGACCCAGGCTGATAAACGCTTTCAAAACCTAAGTCTTTGAAAACCTTATCAAGTCCCTTCGTATACTTGGGATTGTACGGGATTGGGATTCTTCTAGAGTTCTTTTTATCCGCTTGAAAAGTCGTAGAATATCGAAGTGTTAACTTAAATTTATGTCTACGTATTAATTTATCTACTATTTTGATATCATACCCATTGACGCTAGCCACTTTATAAACAACATTTCTTTCAGCATTGAATCTTTCTCTGCTGAGAGGAAATGAAATCAATCTGTGTACTAGAAAATTTAAATTTGCCATTTTGTGCTGAAAACAGTGATTGGAGTCATTAGGTATGTATCTAAATGTGTTAGTTTATTTTCTAAAGACATCAAATTCTAAGTTGTTTTCGCTATTTTTGATCACAAGTACATCTAAGAAAGGTAATTTGCCTTGATTTTCGCTTTCATAAGTGAATTTGATAGAGGGGAAGCAGTTATTCAATTTTGAAATAAAGTTATCTATATCTATGGTTTTTGTATCAAAAATAGCAAATATATCATCGACATATCTAATCCAAACCCTAGGGAAATACTCGAATTTTTCTTTTGCATTCGTTTCAAATCGATTCATGAACAGTTCAGCCAGGAAAGGCGATAAACAATTCCTCATAGCTGTACCTTCATGTTGTTCAGAAATTTCTTGTTTATATTGAAAAATATTTTGGCTCATGCAGAGGTTAGTGAGATCAACCAATTCTTTAATATTATCTGGATATAGATTGTTATATTCGAGTAATTCCTTTAAATATTCCAAAGTTGTTGGTATGGGTACACTTGGGAAAAGTGATGAAACATCAAATGATATAAGGATTTCACCTTCGGTCAGATTCAACCCTTTGACCTTTTCGATAAATTCAAGCGAATTTGAAACAGAATGATTGTTATAAGGATTATTCAAAGTTTTGAAAATTTCAACCAACCACTTTGAAATATTGTAAGTAGGAGACCCAATTGCGGATACAATTGGCCTCATTTTCTTACCGGGTTTGTGTATTTTTGGTAAACAATATAGTCTTGGTACACTTGGGTTAGATATTTGTAATTTATATTTGTTATGTGCAGTAATAAGGTTTGGGCATTTATTCAAAATTGATTTGACTTGACTGACCATTTTAGGTAATGGATTTCTCGTTAGTTGTCAACCCTTTGAAAATAATTTGGTAATGTGTTTAAGAAATCGTGTTGCCATGGTAACGTGTTTAATATTTTGAATAAATCACAGATCGTCAATCCGTGATTAATCGATCATTTAGCGTGGTACATATCCGTACGCTAAATGCCATTTTAGTTATGTGAGTAGAAAAAGACTTTTTCCAGTCCAAAGTCCGATCTTCCAGGCACTCCATACTCACCCACGTAGATGGCGTAGTCGCACCTCGCCCCCTCCTTCGCCAGCCGCTTCACCAGCACGAACGCCTCCTCGTCCACCACGGCGGGGTCCGTGTTGGGCATGGCGCAAATCAGGGTGACCCCGCCAGCGAGGGCAGCCGCCGTGCAGCTGGCGTAGTCCTCTTTGTGGGCGGCCCCCGGCTCTCTGACGTGCACGTGCGTGTCGACGAAGCCGGGCAGCTTGACGATGCGCCGCGAACTCATGCAGTCGGTGTGCGTCTTCATGGGCGGCGCTTTGCCGATCAGACGGAGGGCCTGAAATCATCAATAAATCGTCTTTATTGGTGAAGGTACATAGTAGGCGCAGTTTAGCCAAAGGCTACTCTTACACTTAACCTAATATGTACAATTGAAGTAAACTAATATGATGAGTGGGAAGAAAGAGAAGATGTTTAAACGTAACACATAACAATAATAATTCATAACAGAAGTATGTAACTATATGAAATAATGTGACGAGGTAAGTAAAGGCTGAAATAAGATACAAGAAAATTCAGGAGAAGGCATTCAAGTTCATGTTATAGTATTCAAATAGTAGATTGTTTTATTAGGATCAAAAGTGATACTTTGTTTGACAAGCGAATTTTGCATTTGCGAGGCGGAGCGTTTAGCGAAGCCGAGCGAACGCAAAATTTGCGAGTCGAACAAAGTCACTTTTGATCCGAATGAAACATGCTATTTTTTCTGCAACCGAAACAACTAACTCAAATAAACATGTGAAGTAACCACCAATGCCGTGCCATATGTATGCAATGCAACAAATATTGACAAATAATTCATGTGGTGAGAAAATTTCTACCTGCATTAACAGCAGGTTAGGTTTCCTAGGATGTTCCAATTGTAGTTTCAATATAAATACAACCACAGAATAACAAATTTGTGTATGGACCAGGTGCTCTAATAGCAAATACCGCGCCAGTGCTAGATATAGGAACAAGACGCGGAAAATGTTAGGTTAGTGAGCATATCAACAATGATAATATTGATAATAATGATTATTCATTCCTCTCCATACTACACCGTGTTTGACTTGATAATCAAATGAAGCTAAACAATATCTTTGTTTGAGACTAAAAACTATTGCTCGCCGTGATTATTCAAAAACAAGTTATCCATCCCGAGAATAACGAATGAAATACAGATCAAGCAAGTATTTGAATCTTGAAGGCTTCTCTGATCAAACAAAAATACTTAACTGATATGTTTATAATTTCAATCCTAAACTATAATAAGGTGTATTTATATCTCCAGCATCGGTATAAAATGCCAAATCTGCTGAAATCGGAAACAAATCAGGTATGCGTCTCAACCCAAATAACCAACCGTGACAATGTTGTTTATTCTTGATGACGTCCAGTAGATCCTTTTTAGTTCCTAGGAGCTAAAGTTCAACTTTAGTTCCTAGGAACTAAAATTCAACTTTAGCTCCTAGGAACTAAATATGTTGCCTAGCAACATACCTATTTTTGTGACAGTAATAGAAACGTCAATTTAAGAGCTAATTTTGGTATCAAAATGGACGACTTTTGTGTCGGTTGCAGAAAAACTAATATGATGAATGGGAAGAAAGAGAAGATGTTCAAACGTAACACATAACAATAATAATTCATAACAGAAGGATGTAGCTATATGAAATAATGTGACGAGGTAAGTAAAGGCTGAAATAAGATACAAAAAAATTCAGGAGAAGGCATTCAAGTTCATGTTATAGTATTCAAAAAGTGTTTTTTCAGGATGATTCTTATTTTTATTTTCGAAAATTGCATACAATTGATCAACAGTGAGTTGTAAAATTTGACGGAGAGATAAATGACGACTTCTGGAACAATGACGTTTTATGACGAGGAACATGAAATTTGTTTTTTGTTCTTAGATCGAATGAATGTAGCGTAGACCTAGGAAACAGTTTATTATATAGTGACGAGGGAATTTTGGAAGTTAGAACTTTATTCACAAAGTTGCAAAGATTATGATTAGTACGATTTTTCATTGTCAACCAGATCAGTACTATGATTTTGCTAGAGACATGATCATATTTTCTTAATGAGTAGACCAGTCTACATCAGAAGTTCTGTACTTCTGTTTCCGATTCAAATCAAATTTATTCAAAAGATTGCTGTACACAATATCCCCATAGAAAAGATTAGTTTATTTAAGTTTATTATTATGTAAGATATACAGTGTATATATATGAACGTCAGTACAATGGAAAATATAGTTGAACCGTGATAAGACCAACGATTCTGTGAGAAGTTTCCTGATTGATTGGATGATGAAATAATGCCTATTTGAGATTTTAGGTTTTTTTGTGTCGCAACTATTCATTCCAAACGGCTTACATGTCCCATCTCAACTTCTGAATTACTATCTACTGTCATTTAATTGGAACGACTACAGGGTGGTTCAATATTCAGAATTCTGATCAACCTGTATCTGTTCCGTTTGAAAAAAACGAAGTTAATGTCACTTCCGGTTCAAACGTACCCAACATTTCAGATTGATGTCTCTTTTGGTTCTCTATAAACATCTAATAAATCAGTTATGTGAATGACCCTGTATATTGGATACAGCGTCAGTGCAACACTAGTTCTTAGTCAGTGTAGCACTAGTTTTCACTAGTGTCTAAAACGTTGATGAATGTTAAAAAATGAATACCAGTCCAATCGTCTATTCTTCCACATTTCAATTTATGTTCTTTCTTTACGATTCTTACGAATAGCTCGTAAATCGATGTCAGGAAAGATTGAAGTAAGAAGATTAGGTGAAATGACATGTACAAATATGAATGCATTAGTGATATACAACACAATAAAAATTCTAAATATAATATTATCTTGATGAAGTTAATAAATAACACTCTATAAATTTGCCTGAAATAACGTACGAACTGTAACGAAATATTGAGAAAATACTGCATGAGTAATTTGAATTAGAATTTCTGGAAAAAGCAATCAGTAAGAGGTTACCTAAATGTTTATTTTATAAAATGAATATTTTCATGGAGAAAAGAAAATGTAGTAGGTTTAGGTTTGAAATTTTTTTTGTAATTTGGCAAGACTCTAAATTAGGGCAAAGTTGCGTATTTATGTGTTTATTTCCGGAAATATACGAAAAAAACAGACATTAGGATAATTCATTTTAATTTTTTTCTGACGTTATTTGTTGAAGAATATCAATGAGTATAGCACATTCACATTTCACTTTTTCCCTTCTATACGATGACATTTTCTGATTCACTATCCGACTTTTCGTCTTTACTCCACCATCAACCACTTCATTTTTTCTTTTGGGCGCCATATTGGATTCTCATTAATAATAAGCATGGTGAATCTGGAAATGTCATCGTATAACAGGGAAAATGTAGCAATGTAAATAATAATAATAATTTCGATTTTATTGACATAATCATGATACAAATAAACATGAATAATACATATAAATATTTTGAACATGAAGGTTTGTCAAAAGGCAGAGTTCAAAATTCTGTCCGAAAACAGATTTTGTTTTTCCACTCAACCATGTAGCTCATTCTATTCTAAATACGAATCAGTAATTTAAATGCTCGTCATTTTAAACAGAACAGAATGAAGGGAACATATACGATTAATACAAAAATATCAAATTCAACAAAATTCCTAAAACTGACAGAAAAAATCACTATCATTCCGCGCTCATTGAATAATACACTATTTCTGCCACATGTTTGTTCTATGACAGAAATTTCAGGAAATCAGTCTCATACAAACACTCACCCTTATTTTGCAAAAATGTACACAAATCCACAACAAATACTTTTACGTTATGACTTAATGTGATCATGTAATCTTATCAGGAAGAGAAATCCAAATACACTACGACGTTTCCCAACTGAAATAATACGAGAAAATTCATCAAAATAATGCGACGAAGATACCTACATCTGAAATATATATTACAATCGCGAAAGTGAAATATAGTCGCTGTCGCTATCCTAAACAATTGGTTTTTTTCGCCCATACAACATAAAAATACTATAAATTGGATATTGAAAATTTCACGAGTACAACTTACTTAGCTAACTTTCATAAAATTAGGCAGTAAGTTGTGACAATGAGGCTCACAATCAATTTGATGGCCATATGCCATTTCTAAAATTAGATCTTCGAATTTGTGATATAAATATTCTCTTGACTTTATGATGCGCGTTTGAAGTATCTACGTATTCATAATAAGCGCTAACATTATTATTAATTGTTGGTAGAACTGATAAATATACTTCTTATGGCCAAAGTGAACCTTTTTTTTTATCTCTTGGAGCGCACGAAAGGGAATCCCTATAATGTGATTTGTATTTTTATAATGGAAATAGTATGCTTGATCAGAAAGTATTCCGATAATTCTTAATTATCACCGTCCGAATATGTAACCTCAAGTTGCTGATACCAAAGACATTGTCATTGTCATTCCTTGCTCGCACAAGACTTTCGAAGACTTTTGAGGGTTGATCGTAAGGGGGCAACCGAATGACGGATAGAACAAATTTTAGAACAAAACAAATTTTAGAACAAATTGTTTGTGAAGGAATGGATGAAAAATGTTTAATCAAAGCTTTGCCTGTGTGCTGACTGGGCTTGTTGAATATGTCTGAGTGATGGGAATAAAATAATGAGTTTGCTACATCATGATTTCTACTCATATCGCGTGGAATTTATAGAAAATGATCAAATTATGGAGATGCTAGATGTATTATAACAATTTACCGTTCATTTGGTAGTCAGGCTAGAATCAAGAAATGTACCAGAGCAGATAATTGCGAGTAACAATCCTCTTTTTTTACGGTTGCCCGAAATATGATCGAAAACCATTCGATCCATATCATTTGATTGAACATTTGATCGAAAAATCAAATGATCGAAAAATCAATTGATCTAATGATCTCGATCATATTTCCGGCAATCCTTTTTCATAATTTATCTGGACATTCCCCATTTTTCCCTTCAATCTTTGGACTCATTTTTCATTCAAATATGATCTTTATTTCTAGTTGTTCAACTTTATTGCTCATTATACTTCATCAAATGGATCCAGGTGGTTTGATTTCAGTTTGCTACAACTTCCAAAGAGTTAGGAGGTTTCAAACTTTGAAAGTGTTTTTCTCAAAACTCAGTTTTTGTGATATTCCCCCTTTGTTCCCTGTGATCATATGTGATACCACAAGTAAAGCTATTTTGCCGGAAATATTCAACGATTGTTACGACCAGGGGCGTCCGCAGAAATAATCTCAGGGAGAGGCAAGTCACAATAAATAAGCGGGAATACAGGCTAAAAAAATTTCCGGGATTTTTCCAGCAAGAAATCTCCCACTATGTTTTTTCCACACATTCCTGCAATATTTATGAAGAAACTTTGGAAAGCAATTAAGAAAATATGCTACCACACTTTCTCGATGTTCACAAATATCAATATGGCTACTCTTCTTTATCGGTAGTCATGATGATCAAATAACTTGACTTTGTGATTATTGTGTTCATATTAACAATAATTGATTTTTTCATAAGATTCTTTCAATTAAAATCGTCGAGTCGTGCAAAAAATGGTATATAAACCTCGGAAGTGAGCTCTTTCTTGCCTCAGTGCATTGTAGCACCCTCTGGCTACAAAACCACCTCTGGAAAAATCATGCACTTCACTCTCTCGATATACATAATCTACTATTATTCTACATAAAAAAATGGAATAAAAAAAAATTAATTAATATTAAATATGTGTCTTGAACAAGGACCGGAAGTGGCCGGGAAGTGAAAAATATGTGAAAACTCTCCTCTTCACATACCATTTACCTAATCTCATTTCGATATACCTAATGGTCTAGAAGTTATGACTTGTCTAATAGATTGGTTGACACCCGGCATACAGCAGGTAAAACGTATTAAACTTTCAGAAAAATTTGTTCACTGCTTCACAAAGATTATGCTGGAGTTGAAAAATCAAAAACTCAGAAATTATCATCATCATTCGAATATAATAAGTAGAGTTCAATGAGAAATCACATGTGGAAATTACGTATGATACGCCAATGTCCTCAATATAACCTAAAAAACAAGAAATGTCAGAAATCTAGTGTTTATCTCCAGAAATAAATAATGGAACTATTCAACTGTTTCACAAACACTTTAGAGTGAGAGGAGACAAGGATCTGTCCGTGCGATAAAAAAAAAGGGACCCTAGATTGACTTACCTCAACCAATAATTTGGCGCATTTGACGTCTGTCACCAAGGGAATGGAATAATCGATAGCTAGTCTTCTTGTCCTGTAACCGTGTGTCATGAAAGAGGACACTCTTCTGGCTCCTCCGTTCCTCATCGGCAAGTTGATGACCAAATCGAACTGTTTCTTCGACAAGAACTCGGCCAGCGGTCTCAGTTCTCCTTGGCTTGTGATGTCATCGATGCTATCGAAAGTCCATTGGACAGATTCAACCTGAAAAAAACCAATGATTATTTTTCTAATTCATCAACACGGTATCACTGACTATGAATTGAATTTTTTTCTTAGGTTCCTAAAAAAAATTGTTCTTATCCATCATTCGGTTGCCCCCTTACGAGCAACCTTCAGAAGTCTTCAAGAGCAAGGAATGAAGGGGGTGTAACCTTTTGACGTGTAATTCCAAAAACTTTCTCAGGCCATCAGAAAAATTTTCTGCGGTCGTGGTGGGAATCGAACCCACCTACGGACAATCCAACGTGGATAGAACATTGACGCTTTAACCATCTGAGATATTTCGTTGAAAATGTTTATAGAAAATATGAAGTATAGAAAATATGAAGAATAGAAAAATGAAGAATAATTCCTGGTTTCTGCGTTTCACAAAAGTTCAAATGAGTAAAATTCGTACAAGAATAAATTCAGTTCAAAAATATCTGTCAATTTACAATATTTTTCAAAATTGAAACTGTATGAACATATTCGTTATCAGAAAATATTTGAACAAAGAATACCACTCCTTTATTACAAAGTGACTGAAAAATTACTTACATCAACTCCATGTTCATTGTAAAAATCTGCTGTTCCCAAACTAGCATACAATTTGTAACCCATCTTCCTCAGGGACCTCATACTTGGCAGCAGTTCCATTTTATGCTAAGAAAATTCAATAAAGTTGTTAAATCTTTGCAATCAATGTGGTCTGGACATTATAGGTTAAGCATAATTAGAAAATGATCTAGATTTTCTAGAAATTTGCACTTGAGTTAACCATGAAAAAAAATCAATGTTCATAATTTTTAGTGATTTGAATATATCCTAAACTCTTACCTTAAAACTCCCGATGGAGAGCAAAATCGAGTTCTTTGGAATGCTGAACCCAGTACTCATCATGGCCTTGAGATAAGCCTCATACCGATTATCCCCGAAGCACGCCACCTCTCCTGTAGAAGCCATCTCCACCCCCAACATGAAATCTGCCCCAGCCAATCTCGAGAAAGAAAACTGCGGTACCTTCACTCCCACTTTCCCGCAACCGTGCAAAACATCCACTGGATCTACAGGTTCCCCGACGATAACCCGCGTTGCCATAGCGACGAAATCGTGGTCCAACGTTTTGGAGACGAAAGGAAACGATCTCGACACCCTGACGTTGCATTCTATGACCTTGAGGTCGTTGTCCTTGGCTATCAGCTGCATGTTGAAAGGTCCAGTGACTTCTAGCGAAGCAGCTATCGACTTTACTATATGTTTTATCTTCGTCAGAGTCTCAGAGTTGATGTCCTGTGGAGGAGTGACCAAAGTGGCATCTCCTGAATGGACTCCAGCATTTTCCACATGCTCAGAGACGGCCATGCAAAGTATCACGCCATCACAAGCAACTGCATCTACATCTATCTCTTTACTCTCCAATAAGAACTTGGTGATCACAACAGGATGTTCTTTACTGACATCACTGGCTGCGTTGAGGTATGTCTCCAGGTCTTGGTTTGAATGTGCTACGTTCATTGCAGCTCCGCTCAGCACGTATGACGGTCTTACTAAGCAAGGATAACCTGCTTCTTCACAAAACTGGATGGCGGATTTTAGGTTAGTCAACTCTTTCCATCTAGGCTGCAGGATACCTATTCTATCGAGCATTCGTGAAAATTTGAACCTGTTTTCAGCCCCATCGATGGAATCGGGTGATGTCCCAAGTATTCTAGCTTGTTGTCTATGCAAATCTATTGCGATATTATTAGGCAACTGACCACCCATAGATAATATAATGCCGCAAGGGTTTTCAATGTTGTAGATGTCCATTACAACTTCGAAGGAGATTTCTTCAAAGTACAATCTATCTGACATGTCATAATCGGTACTAACAGTCTCGGGGTTATAGTTTACCATTATCGTTTTTCTATTCAGTCTCCTTAGCTCTCTGAGACATCCTACAGCACACCAATCAAACTCCACTGAACTACCAATTCTATATACTCCTGATCCTATCACCATAGTATGTTCTTCGTTGAATTCAATATCGTGAGAAGAAGCATTATAGGTTATATACAGGTAGTTTGTGGTTGCAGGCCATTCAGCAGCTACTGTATCAATTTGTTTCACGAAAGGTGTTATGTCAAAATCTTCTCTTTGTTTGCGGATCGCTAACTCGGTACTTTTGAGGGCTGAAGCTATTTGTTTATCAGAGAAACCCATTTGCTTGGCTTGGAGTAGACTATTGCATGTAACAGTGTTTTGGTCGAAAGACTCTAGTATTGTGAGATAGTTGATGATATTGTTCATTTTCTGTAAGAACCATTTATCTATTTTAGTAAGGTCATATAGTTTGTCGATAGTGTAGCCCTTTTTCAATGCTGCTGCCAGCACAAACATTCTTTTATCAGTAGGTTCTTTGAGTTCTTCATCATCGACTGGTTTAAGATAGGGATCAAAACCTTCCACATTCTCGTCGACCATTCTAAGAGCTTTCTGAAAAGCTTCCTCGAATTTCCTGCCGATTGCCATCACTTCTCCAACACTCTTCATAGAGCTACCGATTTTGGTGCTCACTCTAGAAAATTTGTGCAAGTCCCACCTTGGAATCTTCACCACGCAATAGTCCAAGCTCGGTTCAAAACAAGCAGTAGTGACACCAGTAACTGAGTTTTTGATTTCAGGTAAGGGAATTCCTAAAGCAAGCTTGGCTGCAACATAAGCTAAGGGATAACCAGTAGCTTTGCTGGCCAAAGCTGAGCTTCTTGACAACCTGGCATTAACTTCTATAATATAATACTCTTCAGAGTGTGGATTCAAAGCATACTGAATGTTACACTCCCCGACAATCCCAAAATGCCTGATAACTTTAATAGCAGTAGTTCTAAGCATATTATATTCTTTATTACTCAAAGTCTGACTTGGCGCTACTACTATAGACTCTCCAGTGTGGATACCAAGAGGATCCACGTTCTCCATATTACAAACCGTGATGCAATTATCAAATGCATCCCTTACAACCTCATACTCGACCTCCTTCCAACCTCTCAAAGATTTGTCGATGATCAACTGACTGGAGTGGGCTAAAGCTTGCAGAGCTAGTGCTTTCAACTCTTCTTGGCAGTTAGCAAAGCCTGAACCTAAACCTCCCAATGAGAAAGCAGCCCTGGCCATTACAGGATATCCCAATTGCTCAGCTGCTTCTATCGCCTCTTGGACAGAATGAGCGGCCATACTTGGAGCAACCTTCTCCCCGATCTCGGCTACTCTTTCACTGAATATTTTGCGATCTTCTGTATCAATAATGGCTTGAATCGGGGTACCCAATATCTTGCACCCATACTTCTCGAACACACCTTGCCTTTCTAGCTCTACTCCGCAGTTTAAGCCCGTTTGACCACCGAAAGTTAAGAGTACCCCTCCTGGTCTTTCTGAGCGAATGACTTGTTCTACATAAGTTGGTACTAAAGGTAGGAAATATACTTTATCGGCCAGTCCTTTGGAAGTTTGGACGGTTGCTATATTGGGGTTGATGAGGACTGTTTGGATGTTTTCCTCTTTCAATGCTTTGATGGCTTGTGAACCAGAGTAGTCGAATTCTCCCGCTTGGCCAATAGACAGACCTCCTGAGCCTATTATAAGAATCTTTTTTGGCACGGAGAAATTTATAGGTTTTTGTATTTGGTACTTCAAAGTTTCTGCGAGACAATCTTTAGCATTGATATGAGTATTTGTGTAGTTTTTAATAACGTTCAAGAAAACGTCGAATAGGACTTCTAGATCTTGAGGCCCAGCATTGTGTTCTGGATGAAATTGAACGCTGAAATAGGGAAGGCTGGAGTGGACTATACCTTCATTCGTGTTATCATTGGCGTTCGTGAATAAAGGCTTCCAATCTTGAGGCAATGATTTGACATCTATGGCAAAACCATGGTTTTGAGAGGTCATGTAACATCTACCTGTGTCATGGTGAATGCATGGTTGATTATGGCCTCGATTACCATACCTAGCACAAGAAATAGTGGATGATGAATTGTATGATATCACATCATGAGATATTTACCTCATTTTGTAACTGGTACAGCCTATGGACATGGAAAGAAGTTGATGTCCTAAGCAAATACCAAATATTGGTTTGACCTGGCCACTGTTTAGAACTGATTTGATGTTAGTGATAGTTTCTTTACACATTTCTGGGTTACCAGGTCCGTTACTGAGGAAAAGGCCATCATATTCGCCAATATCGAGTTTGTGGTTCCATGGTACCACATCAACTCTAGCTCCCCTGTTAACAAGACATCTAATTTGATTATATTTCAAGCCACAGTCGACTGCACAGATCCTTGGATTTCCATTCGAGTTGTAGGTTAATGGTTTCTAAAAAGAAGTACATTCTATGACAAACAATAGCTATTTGTGAAACAAGAGAGAAAATTGCAAGTTTTTCTCCAGAGAATGAAGTTTACTGCCCGGCGAGTAGCGGAGGGCAGTAGTCTAAATTGAACAAAACTTCAACCTTGTTTTGTAGTATTTGAATAAAACAAGGTTAGTGGCATAGCTTGGTCTATCAGAAACAGGCTGTAATTTTTTTTTACTCGCTTGGAGTGCACGAAAGGAAATCCCTATAATGTTCAAAGTTTTATTATATTATATAGTTTATTGACTGTATTTATTATGATATAATAGGAAATATCGGGGAGTTCAGTCTATCGGGCTACAAGCAAACTACTTTATTGCTGTGCCAAGCTTTCGAAAATTTTTATTTTCTTCTTCAAGGTTGAAATGTGAGTTAAAAGGGGTATAAATTGGAATAATAATGAGTTTAAAAATATATATATATATGATGTAGACATAAATATTGATTGGTCCTATCAGTGTAATTGTTGAATGTGAAAAATTTAATACCAGTTCAGTAGCCTATTATTAAAATCATGTTACACCTGCAATTAATCCCATCTACTTTATTCTAATCTGGAATATAATATATTGAGGATGATAGAAAATACCTTGATGGATACTTCAGCAACTAAATTTGCAGTGTTCGGATCTTGAATTTGAACACCCAAGGGGAGTGGTAAGCTGTAAACGATTCTTCCCAGCATCGTGCCTCTTTCACGTATTATTTTCGTTAGCTGCCTAGTATCGACGCCCTGTATTCCGGGAATATTTTGCTCTTTCATCCAGGAGGATAGGGTGCGAGCATTACGCCAGTGGCTTGGAAAGTCGCAATGTTCCCCCACAACCAAGGCAGATGCCCAGATCTGGTTTGATTCGAAAAAACTAAAAATACTACTCATCATTTCTCTACATTTTTTGGGATTTTTTTTTCTTATTTCTATAAATAAAAATATGATTATCATTTCAATATATGTGTGGTAATGAGAGATCACATGATTTGTCCCAAAATGTCACGGCGTTTCAAATTTTCACTATTAGAAATCTAAAAGAGGAATTCAATCGATAGTCAGTGACACATACATTGTTTTGAAAAATGTTTGAAGAAGAGAAATATAGATACAGAGAAGTGCACACAAAACGGCCAGTTCTGAATCATTCGAAATCAGACTTAAAAAAATTGTGTTCCATAATAGATTATAATATTATTTTATAATGGCGAATTCAACGATACCGAGTTTGATAGGGTACTTTCAAATATCTTCATAATAATAATCGTTCGAAATGACCCTATCAAACCCAGTATTGTTGAATTCGTTATGATAAACCCTAACCGATTATGGAATAAAATGCAGGGTGTCCCATTTGAAAATCAAAAGTTGGGGTTGACAGAATAAAAATTGTTTTGTCAAAGAAGTTACAGTACCTTCTGGCCGTTCTTTATGCACTCCTCTGTATACAGTGTGACCCACTTCTAATCTGCTGGAGCGAGAGACATGCCAAGTGGGGTCATTTTCAGTGTTATACACTGCTCGCCAACAGCAATGGAACCACCACAATTTCCGGAAAATGTAGGAGTCAAAATAGGTTGAAAATCACTTCGGATTCGGAATCAGGACGCCCAACTCACTTATTATTCATAGTTTTCCTAGAAAATTTCCAGTTCAGAAATATTAAATTTTGTCTCACTTCTCATGGAAGCACCCCCGTATCTCACGTAACTATTTAGGTAGGGTTCTGAAATTTGCAGGAGGAAGAGAAAGTCCAAAGATAAAGTCAATTACGTAAGAGACGGGTGAGATGTTTATAATACGGGGGTGCTTCCGTAAAAAGTGCGACAAAATTTAATTTTTCAGAACTGAAAATTTTCCAGGATAAATATGAATAGTTAGTGAATTGGGCGTCCTGACTCCGAATCCGAAGTGATTTTCGACCTATTTCAACTCCTAATATCATTTTCCGGAATGGTTCCATGGCTATTGGCGAGCAGTGTATTTCACTGAAGATGTCCCCCACTTGGTCATAGAGTGCATTTTTGGTATATCTCTCACTCCAGCAAATTTCAGGATCCTCACCCAACGATTAAGTAAGATACAGGGGTGTTTCCATTAGAAGTGGGTCACACTGTATATATAAAATATCAAATTTTTCACTTAACGTTAGACGCTTTGGAAATGAAAACCGTTTTTCGAATTATTATGATTCTGGAAAATTTTGAGTTACCACTAGTATCTTTGAAATTGCATACATTTTTACAATTTTTAAAATTACCATCTATAGTATTACCATCTGCTAGTATACATTATGATATGGAGTGAGGTGGAAAATTATATCAAAACTTCTACAGCATGGTCAAAAATACCTTATCATTTAGGAGTTTTTGAAAGTAATTTCTTCAAATCAAATGAACTGTATATAATCAAATAGCTGAACGCAGGAATGAAATATGCTCCAAGCTCCAAGGGATATGGAATTTTCTATATCTAACTCCAAAGGTTTTTGGAGCTATGAAGGTTTCTTTATAAAAACGTTCTAAAGATATGAATTGCATCATAGTAAGCTAGGTTTAACATATGCAAGTGATATCAACAAGAATGTTATCTGTCAGAAATTCATGAAATGTCAATAATTATTCAATAGTTATATTTTGAATTTATTTTACATTTATGAAGATTGCAATATTATTGGAATAACTTCAACCAAAGATATCTGAATGATGACGGTTCTGAACTGCCATTCTAAAACAACTTTTTTATTAACCCGGTGTTGCACAGGTGGGGTCTCAGATGGACATAGACATTTTAAATCACTGGCATTTCAATTTGAATGCATGAATGTTTCTTTGGTTGCCTATAGCTTCCCAAAACACTTTATTCTGTGATATTCTGGTGTGAATTCAATCTTTAGTTAGCTACCAAGATAGTGACAGTGCAGTGAACAGATTTGGGGTCTGAGAAACCCCACCTGTGTAACAAATATATATATATATTAATGGATGGGGAAACAACTACCCAAAATGTGTACACCATATTTAAATATTTCCCAGCAAACATGATTTTTGCGGCCCTCTAAAGGTACAATGAAACTTGCCGGCGAGCGGTAACAGCGGTCCTCTATTGTACAACTAAGTTGGGCCGGCTAGCCCGTGTCCCGGCGGCCGACAGCCGACCGCCTCCCTAGAGCCATCAGTATGCCGCTTATTGCATTGCAGGCCTTCTGGTGGGCAGAAGCAAGTACTCAAATGTACTGCATTCATGGCATATCTTCGGCCCGATTGAGACTTTTCAGAGACTGCCATTAATTGGCCTCTTGAGTATTTTTATTCCCCCGATAGAGGAGTTTTTCAGGGCCGGTTAACGGGGTTGAATGAATTCAATATTCATGGTATTCTGTTTTTTGATGTCCCATTTTTCAACTAGGTTTGTCAAAAAATATACAGGGTAATGCATATATCTCAGTGAAAATAGGTTTTTTGATAGGTATCTCAGTTTATATCACCACTTGGAAAGCAAGGTATCTTATTTTCACTCAGATTTGCATCACTCTCTCTATTTTCAAACTGGTTAAAAAATGTGAAACTTCAAAAAACAGAATTGAGGTTTCCGAGTTTTTTGTGAATCCTCTGGGTATAACAGAAATGTGGAATTCACTTCTTACCTGAAGTTGTTGAATTATTACATAAAAATCTCTGAGATGGCATCCTGATATCACAGTTACTTCCAGGAAACTAGCAGTATAAACACCCCATACAAAAACAATAACTGAAAATATCCATGTGTGTATATTATTTCCATGATCACAACCAATACATATCACAACTATGGAAACATCAACATCTTGATTCTAGTTCTATGTATCACTCTGTATACTCATTATGAAAAGGTACCTACAAATTCCAATAATAGGTATTTGTGTTTCAGCATGCAGGATAGACATTTGTTTTTCCACTTGTTTCCAAAAGTTGCTAGCTCTAGGTCAAAAATTACATCACCTATGTACCTACTAAATAACTTGAAAGTTATGTAGGTAATCAATTGCCTATTATATTGATCAAGTTATTGCCAACAATAGAGTTCAATTCACAAGAAAACAATTCCCAGATATGGAGAACCTCACTCTTTATCATATTGATATGAGTGTTGCCTGGAGGTGAGATATCATATAGGATGAAGAAATTTATATCATAGTCTGGATCATCCTGTGATTTCTTCATTAATATCTGTGATTGATGGGCTTCTGGTTGTTAATTTTGTAGCTGAAAGATTGAATGATTTCATTCTCTACTAATCCAGAACATGCAACCTTATACATACCTACAGTAATTCTTGAAATATAACTGTTTCTTCAAGTAGGTCCTCTGTGATTTTCGTTTCAAAAATAGATTCATGATTCATATGTAATAAAAGCTCATGCATCTTCTAAGTCCTCATATATTATTATATTCTTGTGTATCCGCTGAACATGTCCAAACTATTATTGCATCTGTTTGTCTAATGGTGTTTGTAGAATTCTTATCTAAAATAGTAGAATTATGTAGCTGTGCAAGTTTGTATATATGTTTGTTCCTCACTCACTCTGTATTTATGTCAATATAAAAATCCACTAGAGAACCAAACACGAACTGAACACAGTACTTAAATCTCTGTTGAGAGCATTGAAACAACATAAACAAAGAAATTAATATACGCCATACTGAATCACTGTTGCCACTGCAAAATGATCAAAATAAAAACTAACGCGAGCGAGGGATGCCAACGTTGAGTGAGTGATGATGGCACACTCCGTTGAAATTTTGATGGCCCTTGGACTTGGATACATACAGCGAAAGACCATCGGCTGGGGATCAGAGGCCTATCATAAGAATGTGTACATTCTGCCTCCGTCACAAAATCCTTTGAAATTATATGGAGGGCCTTTCGAGGCATGCCGACATCGACATTTGCCCGCCGTTCTCGCCATGGGCCCGGCTCTCTACCGCCTTTCGATGTTTGCTGGGTTGGTAATTAAAAAGTACTCAAAATACTTAAAACTGGAACTTGAGTTGAGATACTGTTAACAGAGGTACTTAAATACTGAGACTTATTATATTGTACTTAATGTATCAAGAATGATACTTAAAATACTTAAAATTTCATGGTGTACACCTATTTAAATAGTTGTTTTCCCCTCGATTTTAATCTAAGAGATACATGTAAATTCCCATAAGAAAATGGATCATTTTTTGTTTTCTTCATATACTACATGTTACTTTTCTAGCTGATAACTTTAGTGTTGTTTATTTTTTAAACAGTTTCCAAAGATATCATGTTTTTTTTTCGTTAGACTTTTCGCTATTTGTAAAAAAGTTTCTGTTTTTAATCATGAAGTGAATACATCTAGAAGAACTCATTTCACATACAAATCTGGAAATATTCCTATTGGTTTTTCCCCTCTAGTTTCTAATTATGGGGTACATCAGAGTCAGACCCCATCTGGGTGAGAATGTACAGATTTTCCACCTGGGTGACGCCGGGTCAAGAATATTTCCCTAATTTACAGCTCAGCTGTAAATTAGGAGATGTGTGAAAGACAAACAAAGTTCTAACCATTTTGACTGATTTTTAATCATTTTAGTAATTTTATATACCTAGTATTCATATCATTATCAATAATGAGAGAAAAAATTATTATAAAGGAAGTTCTTACTAAGGCAAGCCATGTTCATCAATAGTTTCAGCAGGAACTCCATAGTTTCCAATGATGGGATATGTGAGGATGAGAATTTGAGAATGATAACTGGGATCTGTCAATGATTCTGGATAGCCAACCATACCAGTTTGGAAAACTGGAATAAAACAAAATATACATTCTTTGTGATTCTCTGCTTTGTTTTCCTTTGTTTTCTTAGGTTTAAATTTATATCACAAAAGTAGGTAATATTTCAATTAACTGGATCCCTCACAATATGGCGGACGAGTTTTTTAATGATCCGATTCTATTCCAAATTGGCACCTGGGGGTTTTCGGAGTCGGAGATTATGATTCTTTCATCAAAATTTCAAAATTCAAGGTGGCGCATCCACTATATGGCGGACGAATTTTGTAATTTATGATTCGATTCCTTTCAAAATTTGTATCTGTGGGTTTTGGGGTCGGAGATTATGATTCTTTCGTCACAATTTGGAAATTCAAGATGGTGGATCCAATATAGTTGACGAGTTTTGTAATTATGATCCGATTCTATTCAAAATTGGTATCAGAGGGGTTTCGGGGTCGGTGATCATGATTCCTTTGTCAATATTAGAGAATTGAAGATAACGGATCCAATATGGAGGACGAGTTTTGTAATTAACATCCGATTCCATCAAAAATTTGTATCTGAGGGTTTTCAGGGTAGGAGATTATGATTTGTTCTTCAACATTAGGAAATTCAAGATGGCGGGTCCAATATGGCGAACGAGCTTTGTAATAAATAGTAGTTAGAAAAACTAATGAAACATGCTTTTAAAGATAGCCAAACTTGAGGCCAAACTGATGGAAAGTACAAAATAGATAGTATAGTTCAACAAACTAAAGAGATACGTAGATTGTCAAACTAAAAAGGAGTACTTAGATGATATTTTAGGAAATAAAGTTCATATAAACAAGTGGCTGAACTTGTTTCGTTTCCGAGATACAGGGTATTAATATTTTCATGAAAACTTGTTTTTTTATTTAATACTCAATTATCTTTTCATCAATTTCAATAAGAGGTTGTGGTTTTGTTGATAGTAATATGGAGCTTTTTCTGGTGTAATTATATTCAAAATAATATTTCCAGTGGCGTCACAGAATCGCCACCGATTTTTCTGAATTTCATATTTTTATCAGATTGAACTATTGAAATAACAACTTTTTTATCCTCTGTGTGAATTTAGTATCTAGCTCAGTTTTTGAGTATACAATAGTAAATTGATTTGTCCAAATCTGAATGTAGGTGTTTTCAAAACTTCCATTGAGATTACTCAATAACCACAATTACAATCATTTTGTAATTTTAGGGCTTTCACGGTCTCCAACCATACTAATTTTTTTCACCATGAAAGCTTCAACTTCAAAATCCTGTATTTGAATTTGTTCAGTGTTATTTTTAGATCGAGATTTAGATACACCCTGTATAGCAAAAGAACGAAATAGCCTTGGTGTATACTATCATGAGTATCATGACACACCAGGATCCTGTCCTTACACCTAGTATATTCGGTAGGAACAATAAGCAACTAGTGCTATTTTTCACCTAGGTCGTATTATAACCCCATTTTCTACACATTGATTAAACCTTCGTTTTTATCTGGCGACGACGCCACTGGCAAGGAGTAACAAAACAATGAATAATGAATATGATCCCTAATCAATTATTGACCATTTGACGCACAAAACAGTGAATGACAAAAAGGTACTTTATCACAAATAATAATGAGGATAACAGACCATCATTTATTCTATTAAAAAATTAACAATTGAAACAAAAAACAAAACACCACGTGTTCGGCAATCGGCACGGCACTCACCTATTTCGCCGTCTATTGGTTTTTTTGCTCCAAAAGAGTATCCCTTCAGAATTGTATCATCCTCCAGTATTAAATAACAAGGTACACTTTCCTCAGCATCACCCATTTCAAGAAATTGCGGAGAATTTCGGAAAATCAACAGAAAAAGGCACAATGTCGCGGACAAGAATCAAAACAGCAGTCAGAATCCTGTCAACTGTTGAACTGTTTCTGTTAATCTGTTGGCGCCGGCTATCAAGGATCAAGTTCAATGTTTTTGACAAGGATAATTATTTCATTTGGATATAATTCTTCGTTTTTGCTTTGGATTGGTATTTAGCCGATTTGAAATGGTTATGGATGAAATATCTAATTTCCTGATTTTCTGGAAATATCATTTTTACCAGGTAGGTCGGAATAGGTACTATAAAAGTTGTTGTTAGTTCTGATTTGTGATAAATTCCTTAGAATTATGCCAAGAGGCCATTTCAACAAGTTGACCAGCAATCTCGATCAAGGTATCACCTCGAAGAGTCGAAGTTTGTCCATTTTGATTTTGTACTCATTTCATTTCTTTCTAGATTTTTTTGAGGTTAAAGTAGTTAGAAATTTAATGTCAACACCACTGTCGTGACAGTCGTCACTCGTCAGTTTTCAGTTTTGCGACGTTGCCATAAATGTTGCAGGTCCGGCCTAGGCGCCCTAAGGCAATCTCATTAAAAAAGGAGGTGCAGTGGCGTTGATCGAAATTTTCATAGGGCACAGGGTAGACCGGAAAATGAGGTAAGTCGAATGTTTTCACCATGAATGTACCGTGGTCCGTTTATTCTGACTAATTTCCATTCAATGTATTCTTTGGGGGAAAAGAGCTGAATTGTTTGTCCACTTTCATGTGCCAAAAATAGATGGTCCTGCATGAACTTTGCATCAATAATATTGTGTTAAGTAATACTTACAGTACCTTTGATAGTACTAATTCTATTTGTTCATCAAAAACGTTTCTCCCAAGTTGCGCTTCAATATCACAAGATAAATTCAGATTATTTTTCCATAATATTTATATGCAATCCTAAGTCTTTCCGCATGAGAACGAAATAAAACATATAGGTACCTATTCATAATAATTAAGGATAATAAAAAAATGTTTACTCAACTTTATAGTCTATAGATGAAAAACAATGATCGGAGTAAACTTTTTCACCGATTTGTTGCATGTTGCATATTTAAATTTGATTTTGGGGTTCTCTATTTCCGATTTCAAATAAAATGTTTTGATCGGTTTGATCTTCATAAGAGAGGGAAAAATGTGCAACTGGCAACTGGGGTATTAGACTTCACTATTCCAATCAAATTCCAATTATACTTTTTTACTCCTCATTAGCTATATCAACTAAACGGTGGAAATAAATTATATTAGGATTATACACCATAGAAATTGTTGTATGAAAAGTAGAAAGGATACAGATTCGAAATCACCGCCACCTATACTCATTCTGATTGGTCTCAAAATTTGTCAAAACTGTTAACACCGAAAGTCATGGTTGTTTGAATTCTTGAACTCCATTCTTGCTCAGATGTGCAACTCCGCCCCTTTCGGTTGATGTACCAACACGTTGCCAAATGAGGGCTGACATTTGTGTTCCACTCCCACCAGATGGCGCTACTGAAACTGTATGAAACATGAGGTCAATGTCAAAGTCAAAAATCACAAAATTATTTATAGAATATTTGAACAAATAGAAAACTTCAAGTTATCGGAAGACGTAGCCTTCTTACGTTTTTTTACTCTCAATGTGGAACTTAACGACCAATTATTCTTACATTGACTGAGAAAAAATCATAGCAGAAGGCCAAATTTCACGAAAATAGGGAAAGGGGAGTATATTTATTAGGTCTACCAACCATGACCTCATATTTCGGTTAGCGCGGTTTGGTGGACCACAAATAATGTGCTATCTGGGTTACAATCTGGTTAAATACGAACCCACAACTTCTTATATCCCTCAATGTTACTGCCCTGCTTGAAACTTCTCCAGAACTGGAAATTATTTGTTTATGTCTGGGAATTTACTACTTTTCTAAACTATTATCCTTGCACCATCAAATAAGGTACTTACATGATATGAGTACGATTGGTTGCATACTCTATGGTTGCAGTATAAAGCTCACTGTAATGATCTGTTAATCAACTCTTCTAACTCATCGGCAATTCATCAGCTAAGACATACGTTGCCATGGAATGGATATAAACGAATTGAATATTTTATCGTCTCTAAAATACTTTATTAACCTGCCCTATAGTATGAAACTTTCATTAAGTTTTAGACAGTTTGAGTTATAAATTTGTAGTATATGATAATCACCTCCCATATGGTCTAGTGGCTAGGATACCTGGCTTTCACCCAGGAGGCTCGGGTTCGATTCCCGGTATGGGAATTTTTTTTTTTCATCAGGAAAACTAATAATTACGAAGGCGCTGAAGTGCCACACACATTTTTTTTTAGTAATTTCGACTTTAAAGTCGAAATTTCGACTTTAATCTCGAAATTTCGACTTTAATCTCGAAATTTCGACTTTGATCTCGAAATTTCGACTTTAAACTCGAAATTTCGACTTCAATCTCGAAATTTCGACTTCAATCTCGAAATTTCGACTTTAAACTCGAAATTTCGACATTAAACTCGAAATTTCGACTTTAAACTCGAAATTTCAACTTTAAACTCGAAATTTCGGGTGTGGCCCAACGTGACGTAACCAAATGTCTATTTCGCGGTAGCCAAGGTCCAAGTCAATCTAAGCCAGGAGCTATAGAAATGTTTTCCCGTAGTTTTAAATGTCATAGGCGAATTTCCTGATTTATTCCAATCTAGGCTAGGTGCACGATATTACCTCTTGAAAATAGGAAGTAATTGGTGATATAAATGCTGGTAATTTACGAGGCTCAAAATATGACTACTCATCAGGAGAAAATTTCTTATCTCTACAGGAACGTGAAACACTTTGAAAATGATGCAAGGTGTAGGATATTTATTCTGTACAGGACAAAAGGAAAATTATTAGGTATACTTACTTCATTTCTGATTCAAATTGAATTGATAAGTTTGAGTAACTATTGGTAGATACCAACTTATAATAGGTAGCAACTAAAAAAGTTTGGTAAGTATGGCTGAAATAATAAAGAATATAGGTAACTTAATTCGTTTTCAATTTATTAACATTTTTCAACAAGTCACTGGTATTTACTTATATCAATACTTTGATGATGAAGTATGATGGACTAGGTAGGTATAGTACACCATGCTTGACAATAATTAAGTTCAAAATAATTATTTAGGCCGAGTTAGGTTAAAAGAAGTCTACTTATATTATAATATAGGTAATAACTTTCTGTTTTCTCTCAAATTATCTTTCGAAAAATATACTTTTTCGGAAAATGAATCATTCAGGCCGAGTTATGTTAAAAGTAGTCTCAGATGAAGGTTCATTTATGGTAGTCTCCTTTTTCTTGCAGAAATGATATTTTCTTCCTCAATAATACTTTATAACCTACGAAAGCGTAGAAGCGCCACATGATATTTTTTTTATAATTGACAGATATAACTGTCAACTAGCCTAATTGACAGATACTAAGTGGTAACTAGTATACTTGACAGATACTTAAGTGTCAACTAGCCTAAATGACAGATACTAAGTGGTAAGTAGCATACTTGACAGATACTAAGTGGTAACTAGTATACTTGACAGATACTAAGTGGTAAGTAGCATACTTGACAGATACTAAGTGGTAATAAGTAGCATACTTGACAGATACTTAAGTGTCAACTAGTATAATTGACAGATAGGCTTATCACTTAGTATCTGTCAAGTATGCTAGTAACCACTTAGTATCTGTCAAGTTTACTAGTTACCACTTAGTATCTGTCAAGTATGCTACTTATCACTTAGTATCTGCCAAGTATGCTACTTAACACTTAGTATCTGTCAAGTATACTAGTTACCACTTAGTATCTGTCAATTAGGCTAGTTGACAGTTATATCTGTCAATTATGAAAAAAATATCATGTGGCGCTTCTACGCTTTCGTAGGTTATAAAGTATTATTGAGGAAGAAAATATCATTTCTGCAAGAAAAAGGAGACTACCATAAATGAACCTCCATCTGAGACTACTTTTAACATAACTCGGCCTGAATGATTCATTTTCCGAAAAAGTATATTTTTCGAAAGATAATTTGAGAGAAAACAGAAAGTTATTACCTATATTATAATATAAGTAGACTTCTTTTAACCTAACTCGGCCTAAATAATTATTTTGAACTTGATTATTGTCAAGCATGGTGTACTATACCAGTGCTGCCAATGTGCGGAGGATCCTCCGAAAAGGGGTGGTTTTTGGCGTTAGAGGTTTTTTTGGAGGAGGATGAACAAGGAGCGGAGGAAAGGGGTTTTTTAGCCATCACTGTAATTTTGTTACTCAACTTCAGTGTCTTCAGTTAAGGCTTGTGCGCGCAATATCTGACCATGATCATGATCGAATCCTCCGTGAGTCTATGAAGTCGGAGTCTGTGTTCTTGTTCTGAGCTTCTGTGGTGGTTTGAACATGAATAAATGACCATCGGTGCAGAGATCAGTCACAAGTTGCGTTTTTATCCGATTCCACCACCGGAATCACTTTAATGTGTCGTTTTATTTGCAACTTTTCCGATTCTGGTTGCGACCTTTCATTCCGTCTCACTTGAAGGCCCTGTTCGTTTGTGTTTGCTCTACCTGCTAAACTTGATTTTTTTTCCATGAACAGAGACACCTATGGAAACAAAATCAACTTCAGCACGTTTAGCAACACAAACGAAAAAACCTAAAGGAATTACGTGAAATAACTGTTGATAGTTGTTAAAAAATTAAATTAGATTGACGAAAAACGAAACTTTTTGAATGTTGAAGACATTTGAAGACATTTCTATTGTGAAGTTCACAAGTTTATGATTCTTTCAAGTGAGACATGTTTCATTATGTTCATTCCCAAATAAAATTAATTCTCTCCATCTCAGAGAAGTTTATCCAATCACCACAATCACTGCTCCAAATATTCATTGATTGATTTTCTAGATTCTTAACTCTTGTATCTTGTATCAAGATTTTGAAAGTATTTATTGAAGTCTCGATATATAAATATAACCACCTATATGTGAGTTCTCCCATGCAATGTCATGAAGATTCTCGTTTCATTTGAAAACGTCATTCTGTTCCCACCACCGCTACCAGAATTAAACAAATAAAACGCAACTGTAACCTCATCATCATTTATGTGACGTCAGATTTCGTTTCATTTCTTACCTTTTATAACACTGTCGAAAAGAGGAGGTTTTCGTTCATTTGCGGAGGATTTCACGTGCTAAAGAGAAGGAAGGACTCGAATTGCATTGGCAGCACTGTACTATACCTACCTAGTCCATCATATCTCATCATCAAAGTATTGATATAAGTAAATACCAGTGACTTGTTGAAAAATGTTAATAAATTGAAAACGAATTAAGTTACCTATATCCTTTATTATTTCAGCCATACTTACCAAACTTTTTTAGTTGCTACCTATTATAAGCAGTGTTGTTCCTGGGTCTGATTTTTTCGTAATATATTTCAATGACGGCTAAATTGACTGTCTGACGAGTACTACATGACTGTCCAATCACTCAGTTCAGTGTATTCTCCACCAGAGGGGTTTACTTGCCGTCCTTTGCGGAGAAGTCATTTGTTTAGCTCTTATTCGGTTGTTTTCCAATAACATAGGTTATATTGAATTATTATTATTATCAAGTGTCAAAACTGTGTCACTGTCAGGTCCCTGATGTGTTCTGTTGAATATCGATAAATTCCTTTACTTTTTCGGATTTTCATTCAATCAAGCATTCTTCTTTGTGTTTAGTTCTGGTAGTTTATTTATTCTGGTTTGCTAGTTGTGTCTTCATCATGTATTTACAGCCTTCTAGCGTATGAAATGAAATGTATGAATAATCGTATCGAATATGGGGTTTGCTTTTTCGAATCTCATACCCAGTGATAAACTCCCACAGCAAGAATGGTCGAATTTTATTTTGGAAGGCATTGGTAAGAATATGATTTTTCATGTACACTTTCCTGATGATTTTCAATTTTAGCCTCAATTCCACTATTAGAACACTGGTGTTAATTCTGGTGTTGAAGTTTGTGTCAATGATTTTGGAAGACACTAGAGTGATGATCAATAGCACTACATATGGCGACTTATCAGGATGGGGACATACATTCAGAAAGGATCGCTTACCATAATTTTCAAGGTATGGTGAGGTATGTTTAGTCTGCATTGTTGTTGCGTAGCTAGGTAGGGTAGGAGTAGTATTGTTGAAAACTGTTTCATGTGAGCCTGATGGTTCAAGCCATCAATGCAACGTATTCAAACTTAAATTACTATTTATACCTACAGGATGGGCATCCCAAAAAGCAACACCAAGAATGAAAGAAGAATGGAATTCAAGGTATGTGCTTTGAATCCCAGAGAATCATCAGTCTAGGCCAACATCTGGAGTTTTTTCGAGTGCCACAACTACAATTTGAGGTATTTTGTGTTCCTGCTTCCTGGCAAATATCACAGAATAATGATACTATCAGAGATTTTCAAAAATGTTTTTCACTGCTGTGATGATTTTGTCACAAAAAATTTAAATTAATTATTTGGCCTAAGTTTATGTATTATGTATGCCCATCTATCAATGAGATCCTGTATAGCTTTCTTGTTTTCTTGATAGAAGTATTAGATAGTATGTGAAATAAGAGGCCTGTTTGTTTGTATTGCTAAACTTGCTGAGGTTGATTTTTTCCCATAGTTGTCTGTGTTCATAGCATGATGTAAACAGAAAAAGTCATAGAAAAAAATCAAGTTTAGCAGGCAGACCAAGCACAAACGAACAGGCCTAAGGTAAAATGTTGTCACTGATACTAGCCCACTAACTATAGCTTCCCCAAGTAGATCCAAAAAGATGAAAAGAGTGCAAACTCAACTTTTGGAATGCATATAACTATTTCTGTCTCCACAAAGTTTCGAAAATGGTTGAAAAATATGGATTGATAGATAGATAGATGATATGTATAGAAAGTATTTATTCAAGTAATATAATAATAATTTTATTCCATAGACAGTCACCATGATAAACAATTTCCTTTTCCATTAAATTAGCTTATGATGAGCTTATATTTGAACTCAAAACATGCTTCTTCTCTCTCTCATCATCTTCCTCTTTTATTTCCAGTGTCCAAAGGATCTCCAGGTAACCTCTAGCTTCATCCTCCAAAGTCAAGATCCCATATCCAAGCCGTTTTATATTTAATTGTGTTGCCATCCCCAGAACCTATAAAGAAATGTTGCTATAGAACATTTAATGATTTTGAATCTGGCATAGTTCTATCAATTTTGCAATACAATTTATCTGTATATCTGATATGAAATATATAAGTATGAAATGATAAATTGATATTCAATTTGCTATTCATGGAGATACCTGATATTGTAGTTAAAATGCCTGATTATTTTTCTGAACCCTCACCGAATTAAACAACTGTTCACAAAGCTCAGCTTATATAGTGAATATTCTGATTATGCATAGATAGCATCATCAGGATTGAATGTCTCCAGTCATCATTCAATCAAACCTCATGAAGAGCTGCTTCAACATTGTGTTGAGAAAATTCAGTATCTTCCTGAAAATACAAATTAAGAAATATCACTTGAGATCACAGATTTTGTGAAACAATATGAAATGTTGCAGTACATTTCACTTTGAGAATACAGCAGTATCTGGTTATTAGGGCTACCATAGCTCTTATTAGGCAGTTAAAAATTCAATCAATGAAATAATTCAACATGTCCTTACCTATTCAGGAATTGACGAAGATGATTTCCACTTGAATGGCATTATTATTTATGCATATAATAGCGTTATTTGGCATGAACACTCCTAACCACTTCATTTTGTTGGCCTTTTCACAGTTTTACTTGGTATCTCGAACAAAGCTCTCCAATCTCGAGTGACAATGAGTGACAGGCTGACAGTGAGAAAATTTGTCAAAAAATAATGCAGGTTATGTTGAAAGCTCATTTGACATAGGAAATAGATGACGCCACTTGCCGTCCCTTCAAAATTTCATTACAGGGCGATTTGGAGATTTTCGCTGAATGAACAGTCATGTATAACCCGTCAGACAGTCCATTTAGCCGTCATTGTATATTTTCTTGGAAAATGGTAACAGATTTGTATCAAAAGGTAATAGATCCTGAAAATCTGACATTTGACATTCTGAATGTCATTCTTGTAAAACCATATCGCACAAATTAGACAGTTTTGGCAGGAATGAGGCAGGTCACACAGAACTTATGACATAAATATAGAACATAGACATCATATTTTGGTGCTAACAGTAACAAAACATCATATTTTGGTGCTAACACCCAATAGTAATAGATTCATGACAAATCGTAATATTGTAACAATCTCCGTGGAATAGTAATAGATCTATTACAAAAGTAATGACAAGGACCACACTGATTATAAGTTGGTATCTACCAATAGTTACTCAAACTTATCAATTCAATTTGAATCAGAAATGAAGTAAGTATACCTAATAATTCTCCTTTTGTCCTGTACAAAATAAATATCCTACACCTAGCATCATTTTCAAAGTGTTTAACGTTCCTGTAGAGATAAGAAATTTTCTCCTGATGAGTAGTCATATATTGAGCCTTGTAAATTACCAGCATTTATATCACCAATTACTTCCTATTTTCGAGAGGTAATATCGTGCACCTAGCCTAGATTGGAATAAATCAGGAAATTCGCCTATGACATTTAAATCTACGGGAAAACATTCCTATAGCTCCTGGATTAGATTGACTTTGGCTACCGCGAAATAGATATTTGGTTACGTCACGTTGGCCAAGTCGAAATTTCGAGTTTAAAGTCGAAATTTCGAGATTAAAGTCGAAATTTCGAGATTAAAGTCGAAATTTCGAGATTGAAGTCGAAATTTCGAGTTTAAAGTCGAAATTTCGAGATTTTAAAGTCGAAATTTCGAGATTAAAGTCGAAATTTCGAGATTGAAGTCGAAATTTCGAGTTTAAAGTCGAAATTTCGAGATTAAAGTCGAAATTTCGAGATTGAAGTCGAAATTTCGAGTTTAAAGTCGAAATTTCGAGATTAAAGTCGAAATTTCGAGTTTAAAGTCGAAATTTCGAGATTAAAGTCGAAATTTCGAGATTAAAGTCGAAATTTCGACTTTAAAGTCGAAATTACTAAAAAAAAATGTATGTGGCACTTCAGCGCCTTCGTAAATAATAATAATTTTAGAAGTTCAAATTATTCTTACCGACTCGATGTAGCTAAGGTAAAAAGAATAGTTCCAATATTTCTAATATCAATGAATGCCAACCCAGATGTAGATTTTTTAGCCATCATCAATGCTACGCCGGAAGAACCAGTCTTTCGACAAATTTGGGATACATTCAGATTTCTCAAAAGAACATGTGAGTTTATAATCACCAGTCTTCTCTACAATATCTATAATGATCTCGACAATAACCATAAATTTCCATATATTATTATGGCGGACAGATTTTTCCGAAAATGCCAGCAACTTTGTTTTTTCTAATGGAACACCCTGTATATTTTTACATATTCTAGTTCAATTGGTCAAAACGAGTGTAATTTCTAGGTCAAATGTCATTTTTTCGAAAATTTTTAAATTAAAATTGTTATTTTGTTTTACCTCGAGGATAAATGAAATATGGTCAAAGCTATTCACAATAAGTTCCACGTACTAGAGAAATATTTTTTTTTCCGAAAAACTATTATTTGTGTCACTCTTATCGATGAATCATTTCAGTCACATCACATTTCGATCTAGAATTCAATTTTTTTAAATGGATCCCTGTGCCACCTACATGTATGTACAGGGTGGCCAACTAAGACTCCAGAGTTCGATTTCTTTGTTGTCTTGAGAGATACAAAAAAAAAGTCATGTATCAAAATTGAATTATTAATCCAGCTTCACATTTCGAAATTTCTTTGAAATACACAGGGTGTTCCGTAAGGTCAAAGCACATCAAAGCTATGTCTTTTTCATTGGAACACCCTATATTTTATTTCATTTTTGAATTCTCCCTGAAGATCTGATTTCAACGACGTATCATACTTAGGGTCTAGCAGTGAAAGTAACTGACATATAGGGTGTGCAAAATCGAGATTTTCCAAGTTCAGGATTTTTTTCTGTCGAAACTGTTCATTATTTGTCAAAACGGTTTACATGTCCCTATCTCAACTTTTCACTCACTATCAATTGGTGTTCAATTGACATTTAATTGAAACAAATTATAAATTTAGATTTTTTGACCACCTTGTATCAATTTCAATTGAACACCAATTGATAGTGAGTGAAAAGTTGAGATAGGGACATGTAAACCGTTTTGACGAATAATGAACAGTTTCGACAGAAAAAAATCCTGAACTTGGAAAATCTCGATTTTGCACACTCTATATGTCAGTAACTTTCACTGCTAGACCCTAAGTATGATACGTCGTTGAAATCAGATCTTCAGGGAGAATTCAAAAATGAAATAAAATATAGGGTGTTCCGATGTAAAAAACATAGCTTTGATGTGCTGTGACCTTACGGAACACCCTGTGTATTTCAAAGAAATTTTGAAATATGAAGCTCGGTTATTACTTCAATTTTGATTAATGAATTTTTTTTGTATCTCTCAGGACAACAGAGAAATCGAACTCTGGAGCCTTAGTTGGCCACCCTGTACATATGTATTTCTAGAACATACATCGAGTAAAAAATTACAGTAACAAATTGTATACATTCAAAAATCAACAACTAGCTCAATGAAGTTCCATGCAGTTTGAATAAACCTGATCTGTAAATGCAGGTCGAAAATTATTCTCATCACACGGATAATTTTTTGCATTGCATACATATGGCACGGCATCCACATTTCGGGTATAGTATTGAATTCGTGTCTGTAGTATCTGATGATGCATGTCAACACAAATTGTCACAAAGTAAAGTCATCGTCCACCAATATTCATCATCATCGGTATTCGTAATCATCGTGTGATCGAAGATTGAGGCAGGTATAGTCATTAGCATCGTAGCATCAGAACGAATCACTTGTCGATGTTGTATTTTCATAAACGGTGATCTTTGTACAAGCCGTCCTGAGTGAATAAAAAGGTGTTTGAGTGTTGAAATTGTGTCTATCTACGATGATTCCATTTAGAATCTTATAGTATAACAACCTGTCAAGTAAAAGTCACATTGGTGGTTACCTCACATATTTATGTTAGTTAATTCTATCGGTTGCTGAAAAAATCGCATGTTTCATTCGGTTCAAAAGTGACTTTGTTTGACTCGCAAATTTTGCTTCTGCTCGGCTTCGCTAGACGCTTCCCCCCGCAAATGCAAAATTCACTTGTCAAACAAAGTATCAGTTTTGATCCTAATAAGACAAACTATACTAGGTATTTCCGATACCTAAACCGGGCTAAACCCACTTAAATTCCAAAATTACCGCGAATCTTGTGAGAAAAAGTGGGGCTATGGAATCCATCCGGTGAATGTAAAGCACCTTCCGAAACACACATTCACCAGCTGTTGGTGAAGACGGCGACAAGACAAGAAATCGAGTAGTACTTAGTACCTACGTATTTACAACTACGGTTCCGAGACTATGACGATAGCGTAACGACCGCGACGTTTTTGGTGACTTTTTTTCTGTTTTTGATTTCGGGTTCGAAAGTTGTTTTGTTGTTTTCAATCTTGACGATTGTGCAAACTGGAATTTTTGGGAAATCACAGGTATAATTCACAGAATAATTAATTTTTTTAGTGAATATATTCTATAATTACCACTCTTGTACCTATCATCAATTTCGCAGTCAACTGTTTGTGTATTTTTTTGATATTATAGTCTAGGTATACCCTGTTGATGGCACATCTCCATGAGAAAATTGTAAATTGTGAATCTAATACATCTCAAATTAAAATAGATGAAGAAGATACATTGTAATATAAATATTATACAAATCATAGAAAGATCTGTCATATATATCGTCACTGAAAGGAAAAAGGTCTAAAGCGACATATTCGAACGTTTTCATGAGAAGCGTTTCAAACGTTTAAATTTTGAAAAAATAAATCAAAAAATTGTCAAGTGAATCATTGTTGGGTTCGAATTGACTTAGATATAATATTTTTTTAGTATAAAGCACAGTCGTTGAAAGGCGGATATATTTATTGTATTATAAGTAGGGTAAAAAATTTTTTCTGCAACCGACACAAAAGTCGTCCATTTTGATACCAAAATTAGCTCTCAAATTGACGTTTCTATTACTGACACAATAATAGGTATGTTGCTAGGCAACATATTTAGTTCTTAGGAGCTAAAGTTGAATTTTAGTTCCAAGGAGCTAAAGTTGAACTAGTTTAGGAACTAAAAAGGATCTACTGGACGTCATCAAGAATAAACAACATTGTGACGGTTGGTTATTTGGGTTGAGACGCATACCTGATTTGTTTCCGATTTCAGAAGATTTGGCATTTCATACCCATGCTGGAGATATAAATACACCTTATTATATAGTTTAGTATTGGATTTATAAACATCTCAGTCAAGTATTTTTGTTTTGATCAGGGAAGCCTTCAAGATTCAGATACTTGCTTGATCTGTATTTCATTCGTTATTCTCGGTATGGATAACTTGTTTTTGAATAATCACGGCAAGCAATAGTTTTTTGTCTCAAACAACGATATTGTTTAGCTTCATTTGATTATCAAGTCAAACACAGTGTAATATGGAGAGGAATAAATAATCATCATTGTTGATATGCTCACTTACATAACATTTTCCACGTCTTGTTCCTATAGCTGGCACTGGCGCGGTATTTGCCATTAGAGCACCTGGTCCATACACAAATATGTCACTCTGTGGTTGTATTTATATTGAAATTACAATTCGAACATCCTAGAAAACCTAACCTGCTGTTAATGCAGGTAGAATATTCTCGCCACATGGATTATTTGTCAATATTTGTTGCATTGCATACATATGGCACGGCATTGGTGGTTACTTCACATGTTTATTTGAGTTAATTGTTTCGGTTGCAGAAAAAATAGCATGTTTCATTCGGATCAAAAGTGACTTTGTTCGACTCGCAAATTTTGCTTTCGCTCTGCTTCGTTTGCTTTCGCTCTGCTTCGCTAAACGCTCCGCCTCGCAAATGCAAAATTCGCTTGTCAAACAAAGTGTCACTTTTGATCCTAATAAAACAATATACTATTATTCGTATAACCATGATGAAAATAAAGACATAACCCTTCTACAAATAACCAGATTGAAATGTCTTATTTCGCTCGGCTAGACGCTTCGCCTCACAAATGCAAAATTTGCTTTTCAAACAAAGTGTCACTTTTGATCCTAATAAAATAATCTACTATTATTGTTACTTATGTAAAATGCAAAATGGTAGGACTTTGCTTTTTCCTCAGTGCGTATTCCAAACTTTATCAACGCACTGTATTATATGTATAGGAATACAATGTGCCTGTTTTTTGTCTCAACCTTGTTCGGAGGTTGAAGATGTTTATTAAAACGAACACTGCCCCCTATTTGATGAGACCGGAACTCGGCCTGCTGAGAAAATTTTGAGGGTGATCATCGATGCATCACTAAACAACTGAACATGTTATTATCCTACCTATATTTTTGGCTCTATTTTTTTAGAACAAAGTTATTATGGTATTATTATATACTATCCTGAATTTTTATTGATATGAACTTGACTTTCAAATGGCACTCCTTCAATCTTAATCACGACCATTCAAAAAAACTTCCGAGTCTGGTTTCTTATTTATGACTTAACTTTTTGGTGTTTGTTCCTTTCCTTCAAATGATCCCTCTTATTATTTATTATGCAGTATACCTGGTGTCCCAAGTTATCATATACTATACAGGCAATATCTCGCTTATTTGACTAGATAATTGAAAAATTCAAAAACCGCATAGAATTTCATTGAACTACCTTCCTAATGACATTTAAAAAAAATCTATTAGATTTGACAGTTCTCTGGCAGCAATCCCCCACTTTTTATTTTGAAATGGCACCCCCTGTATATTGTCATTGGAAATTACGTGTCATTCAATTTGGAATACAACGAGTATAGGGTATACTTGGTCTTTTATTGATAACAACAAAAATATCAAGATTTTGTAACTTGTTCCAAGTTACTTAATTATCATCCTTATGAAAATGAAAAATTGTCTCTGCTCATGTTTTTTTCTCAAAAAGCCGATGCTTCTCATGTCAAAATAATTTTGAACACTTGCTGTGGTTTTTAGTTCATTTTTGGATTCGTATAAATGATGTTTAGTTGAAATTCACACATTAAATGTTGCTGTTTTTGTTGTTATAATGATAAAAAAATTCCAAGTATATGCTATCGTTGTATTCCTTATAGGATGCCACGCAATTTTCAATGACAATATACAGGGGGTGCCATTTGAAACTACAAAGTGGGGGATAGCTGCCGGAGAACTGGCAGTGTTATTAATTTTTTATACCTCATTAGGAAGGTCCTTCAATGCCATTCATTGCAGTCATTTGATTCTTCAATTATCTCGCCAAATAATCGAGATATTGCCTGTATACGATAACTTGGGACACCCGGTATAGTGACGAAGTCTGAAATAAATTGGATGTCGGTTATACGGAGACTGGCGGGGTACCTACACAAATAAATAAAAAGTAATTAAAAAACTTTGAAACAAGGTCTAAAAAGAAGAAAATGAAAGTTTCCTTTAAATTTTGATGTGACAGCTTTCAGACTTGTCAGAGTTTGTCACAGCTTTCGTCTCATGTCATTAGCGGTCTAGATAGTAGAGGTTATGTTGGTGATTGATACCTATAATAGTGTATGTATACATTTCATGTTTGACTCACAAATGATAATACTTATTTCATTTTCGTTCCGCTCGGGTTATTCAAATAATATTGATTACAATATATAGGTAAATACTCTGAATAAGAAAACAGAAAATTACCTTTCTATATAGGAGCATGTACCTGAAGCAATAATTATTTTACTTTCGAGAAGAAATCTGCAACACATCAAGTAAAATCCATCAAGTTTCCGCTTCACTATGCAATTACCATGATCACTGCAAATTATTGTTTATTTGACATTTGAATTAACTACTCTAGCTTGTTACAACATGGGCGTCTACTCTTTTTTTTTTCTATTATTGAACATTCTTGAAAAGACTGAATAGGAAAGACAGGAAGCTTTTTAAAAATCTATCAATTTACTATATCTTCTGTAACTTTATCAACTTATACAGGGTAAAGTTCGGCCAACAACGATTCACAGGTGATATATATATACCTCTCGTGAATTGATGAAGAGTGTAAGTGGTTAGTTTTAGAGAGAGATATATATAGGGTGTAAATTTGAAAACTTCCAATGCGAATTTCTCGCGAAATAAAAAAGTTAGAATAACGCCGCTTGGTACAAATGCTAAAGTGTTAGGAAGAACTAGAACCACCATATTTCAGTGAAGGGATGAGTCACCCTGTCAGCGCGACACACCCCAACATTGAAATGTCAAATGGCACTACCTCTTTTGTGATACCTCGAATGAACGGTCTCAGTCAGTAGTATTCACCTGTACAAGACTTTTTTTCCACCCTTCAGGGTATACGAAAAACATAAAGTCGAGGGTCTGAATTCGAAAATTTTCAATGCGACATAAAGTCGAATAAAATAAAATGCAGAATGCCGATATATTCCAAGAGATGTGTTCCAAAATGTTAGAATGGCATTTGAACATCGATTATACTATTGCTTATATTTTTCGCATTTAGCATATACAGGGTTTATCTATATAACACCGAAAAAATTCAAGTGTGTGTTTCCTTGTGACATTCGATCTAGCACATAAAGTTCATATAAACATGTCTCCTAACTTGCTCCGTTTTTAAGATACAGGATGTTGAAGTTGGAAGTTTTAATTGTTTTTATTTATAACCCTCCTGTATAAGCTTCCATGGTGCCAGAATTCAGTATGGATGGAGACTGAGAAAGCCCCAAAATTTCAAAATGATTCTAATTGCGGTTATTGTGTAATCTCAACGGAAGTCTTGAAAACGGCTACATTAAAATTTGGGGTCGAATCGAATTTTTATTGTTTCCTCAAGAAAAAATCACACAGAGGATAAAAAAGTTGTTATTTCAATAGTTCAATCTAATAAAAACATGAAAAACCGGTGGTGTACAATGACATTACTATTAACAAAACCACAATGTTTTATTGAAATTGATGAAAAGACAATTGAGAAATGAATACAAAAAATATTTTTCATGGAAATATCAATACCCTGTATCTCAAAAACGAAGGAAGTTAGGACACATGTTTATATGGATTCTATTTCCTAAAATATCACAAGGAATCACCCCTTGACTATTTTCTATGTTATTTAGATACACCCTGTAAATTCCGTTCGAAAATTCGATTTTATATAGAATGTATATAGCTGTCTTATCTCTTTTCAGCGCCTATGCGACTACAGTAATTGTTCGATTTTACTTTTACTTCGATTTGTGCAGATAAAAATGACAATGTTCTGTAATAACAGACAATTTAGCCACAGGGAAAAAGACACAAAAAGACAATAACGATATCAACAAGAGTGAAAGTAGAGCTAGAGATTGTTGCGAATCATTTGCGCTGTGCTGTGGAATATAATCGGTAATCTACCTCTAGGATATGATTAGGCATGTGGCATGTGTGAAAAATGATGGAGAGAGTTATCTTTTTCAATTACCAGATCTTCTATTTAGAAGGTGTTTTCGAAATTTCAGCGATAAATCATCCGGAAGATATTGAATTTCAAAGTTTGGTCAGAATTTTCATAAATCATTGATTATAGAAATTATACGCCAAACAAGAGCGTTTGCTCTGGCTTGGTCAAAAGCATGGGAATTATTATCATTACCTTTTGCAATGTTTCCTAGCGTTTAATAATATAGTTAGAAGTTTTGGAATAGTGTGCCAGTTATTGTCATTGTGTCAAGTATATAAATCAAAGGCGAGAATATGGGCGAATAAACCAGAATTAGCATGAGAATTCACACTTTCTTGGGCCATCAGAAAAATGTCTGCAGTCGATGGGAATCGAACCCACGACCGGCAAACGAATGCGGATTAGAATATTGACACCTCATTGACACTCTGTCCGCACGGCTACCTGGCCCCCTATACAGCGTGTCTCATTTCAAACGGCCCCCCCCCCCTCTATATCTCAGCTATCAGTCGTGCGATCTTTACCAAATTTTTATCGGTATGAATAATCATCAATATGACGAGTTCTTCAGGGACAAACATCATTTAAGACAGTGCTGTGCATTTTTATTGAAATGAATAGGGGTCAGTTTCTTATTAAATCATATTAGGCATTTTTCTACAGGAAAACTGACCTCATAATATTATTCTTTATCGTTTAAAACCCACATATATGTGGAAGATGCCTATGAAGGGTTTCAGAAAAACAGGCACATCTAACAGCATTTTTGCGAACGTAATAATTATTTACTTGGAAACGGTGAGTTCAACATAAAAAAGTATAACCCGTTTTTCCTTCCAAATCATGATTTTCCACCTACCGGAGCCATTAAATGTTCAAAAATTCGTAGTTGGTTTAGTCACTATTTATGCGAGACTGAAAATGAAAAAAATTTAGCCAATCCTGTTAATTCGGAATTAGGTGATTTTTTGCATATGGAGGTTCGAAAGCATGAGGAACAATAATATGAGGTTAGATTTCCTGTAAAAAATGCCTAATATGATTTTATGAAAAATCAACCCCTTTTTATCTCAATAAAAACGCACGGCACTGACCAAAATGATGTGCATCTCTGTAAATCTGATCATATTGATGGTTATTCATACCACACCAAATTTGGTTGGAATCGCACGACTAATAACTGAGATATAAAGGGGGCCGTTTAGAGTGAGACACGATGTATATACAGTGTGTCCCTAGACCAGTGGGACAGTTGAATATCTCCTGAACCAATAGGAATTTTCAAAATATTATGATTTCACATCATATCGCATTATGAGTGCTAACTTCAGGAATGAGTATATTTTATACGAGGGGCGCAAGAAAGGCTCACAAAATCGAACATCAATTTTTTCAAATGGAACACCCTGTATTTCATTGCATTTTCATATTCTCCTTGATAAGCTGAATTCAACGACCTAGCACACTTGGGGTCTAGCGGTAATGATTTTCGAGATATAGGGTGTGGAAAATCGAGATTTTTCTTTTTTGGGTAATTTTTTGTGTCAAAACTATTCATTATTGGTCAAAACGGATTACATGTCCAGATCTTAACTTTTGATTTACTATTCACTCGTATTTAATTGAAACAAATTCAGGGTGGTGTAGAATTCTGACTGAAACTGAAAATGCTACACCACCCTGTATTTGTTTCAATTAAATACGAGTAAATAGCGAATCAAAAGTTAAGATCTGGTCATGTATTCCGTTTTGACCAATAATGAATAGTTTCGACACAAAAAATTCCCAGAAATGAAGAATCTCGATTTTCCACACCCTATATCTCGGAAATCATTCCCGCTAGACCCCAAGTGTGCTAGGTCGTTGAACTCAGCTCATCAAGGAGAATATGAAAATGCAATGAAATAGAGGGTGTTCCATTTGAAAAAATTGATGTTCGATTTTGTGAGCCTTTCTTGCGCCCCTCGTATAAAATATAGCCATTCCTGAAGTTAGCACTCATAATGCGATATGATGTGGAATCATAATATTCTGAAAATTCCTATTGGTTCAGGAGATATTCAACTGTCCCACTGGTCTAGGGACACCCTGGTATATTGAAATCCGCAACCATAATGTTCGCAGCCATTGGTATAATAATTAATAAATACACACAATATTTTGAATCACCAAAACTTTCAGTATTTTTGCCTGACAGGGGTTTCCACGTAAAAAAAATATTTTTCGTCCAAACTAAAACACGCGATTATCACTTGTTTTTTTCATTCTTCCATCTTGAACAGCAGTGAAAATACTCCTCTCGAAACAATTTCGAATTTTTTTCAGGAAAAAGCATCAAGCTTCATGATTATGGTCGGAAATAAACTAACAAAAAAAATATTCTCTCAAACGGGAACGTAACGATACCGTTGCAATTTTACATTACTTCAATTCCAATTATCATCAGATCTTCAACCTAGATTCTGGAGTATTTGGAGTCTCATATTGCTCTGACGAGTAACTGAAAGATTGGGCTAGCCAGGGAGAATAAAAAAATGCAATGAAATACAAGGTGCTCCAATTGAAAATCGAGAGTTGATGCCCGTTACGCTTCAAGATTTCCCCCGCCAAATTGAAATCGACCTGTCCGAGTAAATTTTTTTAACGACATCAGAGATTTGGGGGTGACAAGTTTTAGATGGGACATACTGTATATATCTTGGGAGGAAATTGATACCTTTGCTCCCTTGATATATAAAATAACACCTCAATGAAACTGTTTTTTTTTATCGAACTACTTAATGAAAAAAGAATCCATCAATAGCCGTTAAAAGTCAACCAGAGCGGCAAATTAATTATATATCTGTAACTTCTTGTATTGTGTCCGATGGAGACAATCGGAGAAGCATACCTAATCATTATAATTTCACTCGTGTAATTTCAGCACCCAGTCTCGATCAGCCGCAGAAGTGGGACAAACAATGTTTGTACCGTTAGAAGTGGTTAAATGGGTCGCAGAGTAGAGAACAACTATGCAGGCCGGAGTGTAACGAGAAGTAACGGCTGATCAGTCATAGTAGCGTTTTATTTGTTTCATTCTGGTGTTATTTAGATACTCCCTGTATATGACGCGTTGATGTTTGCCAGTGTGTGGGCGCTCAAATATTTCGAAATCCGAACTGACTTGAATACTCAAATATGTATATGATTACACCTCCCTTCTTCTAATATTTTTACCAGTAGTAGTACTTCGTTGGTATATATATACATACCAACTGGCCATCGACCCATGTGTGTTCTGTGTAGGCTTTGTTACTAACCCCATATGCCACCTTAGGAGCAGGACTGTTACTTCAAACGCAACATAGCGAATCGTGCGGAATCATCTCCGGCCGATACTTTTGTGACATTCTTATATCATCTCTATTCCCATTCCAAGTTCTTGGATTTTTGAATTAATTGACGCAGTGACATAACTGATTATGTATGAATATTATATTCACTTTTATAAATTTTAAAAATAATAAGGATAAAATCAAGAAATAATATTCAAGGAATTGAAGGCTAGATCATTCAACACTTTTCTCAATAGTGAAAATCGATTTACGAATAAAAGATAACCCTCTGACCTGTAAGGCAGTCCACATTTGCTCAAGAAGCTTCGTTCAAAAGAAGGAACTACGTTTTTTTACGTCTCAGACATAAAGGCATGTCTAGATAATCCTGGGTATATATATGTATAGAGAATCCCAGGAATCCCTTTTCTGCGCTACGAAATTGTAATCTTCCGCAATCTACAGTATGTCCCTCGAAAAAATAAATTTTCTACGACCAAAGACCAAATCGGTATGAGAACAGCAACTGTCTTGATATATTGACAGTACGTCCGTCTGTATTGAATTTTTCTTTTTGTCTACATGTATATTCGTATATATGAGGATAATTTCGAGGAGTTGGAGTTGAGTTGAAGTTATCAAATAATGACATTTTATGGAAAAAGTAAATGTTGTGTTGAGATTTGACAGTGTCAGAGGCTACTTTTTCAAATCGGTTCAGAAAAAATAGTTATTTATTATACAAGGGGAAAAAGTAGTAGATTTTAGCTCCAGAGGTTGTGTTGTCAAAAGACAAAAAACCGTGAGCTAAAATCTAATATTTTTCCCGTGTATAATACACTATTTTTTTCTGTGACAGAAGGAATTACGAATCAATATTGAGAAGATATTTCATTGTTTTGAAATCTGAGAATTATCGACGTGAAATTTCAAGTTTTTAACAGTAGGGACACCTGCGTTGTAGGCATCATTATCATTCTTTTGAAGTAATCAAATATCTGATGTCACTTCTGTCAGTCTAATTCTGTGATTTGATTTCAAAAATTGCGAATTTTATGGCTGTTAAGTAATATACGTAACCGCGAAGTCGAATGGAAGATACAAGGACTTGCAGTTCTTTCTCGGAGACGGTATTATCGACTCGTTTTTCGGAACTATAGCACAACAAAAGCCATCAACATTGTATATATATGTGATATATATCCGGGAAAAAAGGAATTTATGAAAAGTGACATTTTATAACCTGCCAACAGAGATGAAATGCCAAGCTTTTTTCCCGTCACAGAAAAAAGAGAATTATTATACCTATTACCGTATAATACCAACCTACTTTAATTGAATCATCTTATTGTTTTATGGTTCATTTTGTCTAACACCTCATTTCTCAACCAATTCTCACGCTGTTTAACAAATTTACAATGTTCACTGATTGAGAGTAACAGTTGCGGAACGAGTATAAAAATTCAGTTCGTTCACATAGATGTGCTAATTGGGCATATTTTTCAGAATCACTGACTTTTAGGTTATGAGTAGGTAAACTGTGCTCCGATTTTCAGCCACGCATCTCAATATCTTCTTGAACAATAAAATGAAAAACAGACACAGTTGCAAAAATTTATGCGAGTAATTTAAATGAATGCCCACGTCATTTTGATGAAATCTACAAATTCGTAAATTCATTTTAAATGTGCATATAATTGAAATATATTGAGTTTTATTTCATTGTACCAGTATTTATGAAGCTACTGTTCTTAGCGAAGAATTTTGTGGAAATCTGATCGTTTGGGAAGTTTTTACATTTGACCATAATCTATATACAGTGAGCATATAAAGTTTGAAACAAATTCGTTGAAAGCTAGATATGGCCATATATTGGGGAAACAACTTAGACACGTCGATTGATGTCTTCTTCAGAAACTCATTTCTTGGTCTACTCATATTTCTGATGACGTAATCACTATAAATTAATTTTTTATGAGTGGAATCTCTATTATTTCTCGAAGATTAAGAAGAAATAAATAAAAAATATGACATATTCATACTCAGGAAAATGCGTTCTTTCTAAAGGTATTATCAGAATATGATATTGTCATAAAAAATGATAATGACGTCATAACTCGAACAGCCATATGACGTCATCAGAAATATAGGTAGTATTAACATAATTCTTTTTGCGACAATTTTGTAATGCTTCATAATATATTTTCAATTATTATACTGGGTATACAGGGTAATTCAAAATTCAATGTAAATATTTCAAGGACATATTGTTGGGATCAAAATAAGACTTTCTTTATATAAACATGTGTCCTGAAATTGTATGACTAAAAAACGGATCTCTGAAATCTTCTGAAAATTGGCAGGCCTCAGTCCTTTTAGACACTTTATACCATTCTTTCCTAAAAAATTATGTAAACCTAGTTTTGGAGAGGGAGTATTGGAGGAGGGTCCTCACTTTTACATGAAGAAAAAGTCTTATTTCTACGAGTTTAATAGATAACAGCGGTCAAGTAATGCTCATCTATTAGACAGAGAGATAATAATACAATGGAGTCTTTGTGCTATCAGATACGGAAATAAAATTGATGACATACAAAGTACCTCATTGATATTTCGAACACAGTAAAACAAGAGAAATCTTGTGTTAAAGGCGTAAAAATAGTATATTGTGCAACAAGTGGGAAAAGTTCAACTTTTCTCACGAGTGCGAAAGTTTGTGACACGAGCCTGAAGGGCGAGTAATGCAAACGCACGAGTGAGAAAAGTGCTCTTCCCCACATGTTGCACACTATACTTTTTCTACAACTGCACTCATTATTCAAAGAATCCAAATAAAGTAACTTATTGGTATTGCCACATTGAATATTGTGACCAAAGAGTAGACGTCTTTCCTAGTTCCACAAAGTATTTCAAAAGAGTATACTTTCTGAAAAAGATTTAATTCCTGTATTTTTTTGGATTCCATAAATTCTTTGTATATAATATTTTTTCCTTGAAATTTCCGGAAACAAATCCGACTTTCGCAGCTTTTTCCATTATCTCTGTCTCTGGCGGTGTATTTATCAAAATCGTCACATATCACGGTATATACATCATATTACTTATTATGAATTGTTGGAACAATATTTAATGGAAAAAGCGATTTCAATCAAAAGCACTAATGAGAACTACCCTGAAGAATTTAAAAAACTGCTTCTGACAGTTGTGACAACTATTCAAAGCTGAACAGCAGCCAAGTTTTGGTCGATTTTTGTCGATTCTCCATGGAAATGTATGTGGTGTTGGCAAAGTGCCGTGAGAAAAAAATATTTCTCACAGTATGGGCAATACATGGTTTTGAAACTAAGGAAGCTATGAGAAATGCGTTACTTTTCATAGCAGTAGTAGACAAAAATATTGTATGGTTATCTTCACTACCATAGTGTCTAAAATCTAAATAACTAATACCTATTGATCGATAAATACCATATACGTATTAATAATCAATACGGATAATCTCTATCTGTTTCCATAGCGAAACATGAAGCCGATTTTTGAAGACAAATGACTATCCATAAGGAAAAGTGAGATACGATCAGACACATACTGCTTTGATTGAAAGGCTAGTAAACGTCATTGTCCACCGAAACGCATGTCTTTGATGACTACGTATCATGCCACCAAATCCTTATGGATATTCATTTGTTTCATATTTTTGGCTTCATCCTGGCACCCGTTATGATCCGTATTGTTTATTAATACGTATATGATAAATACATGGCTCTCATTGTCTTAACACACAAAACACCTCTCTACACAATGATCATACCATCCATAATTTCCAGTTGCACTCAACATATGCAAGAGGTGTAGCAAAAGCAATAATTCTTCATCTAACAACAACAATTCGAGTTGATATCATTATAGTCATTTAAGATACGATCTTTATTTACAGGAGAAAGTAGCATCCGATGGATCTGACACCAAAGTGAAAACAGCAATAGCATGAGAAGTCTTTTATTGCATCGCAGCCATTCAGAATCAATCAAGATATCGATGAAGAAGTTGTTCCACTGAAGAAAAGTAACTCTATAGTGTCGAATATCAATTGTGCACCTAAACTAACGTAGTGATTTTTTAGTGACAGTGGGGTTTAATTTAATGAAAGAGTTCGCGTCATGCTGAACGTGCAGACAAATTTTCAGTATTTTCATTTATAGTTAAGCACAAATGAGGAACTGCTTATTCAACAAGTGAGAGTAATGATGACCATTTCGACTGAGAGAAAGGGAAATAGGAAAGGCTCTTGGGATTCCAAGGTAAGATTTTCAATTTTCAGGATGAGCTATATATAATACTACTAACCTACTTTTCGTACATACCCTGTATATTATTTGAATAATCTTGTAAAATAATGGAAATGACCACATCTTATGCTTCCTGTTAATTCAGGAACTTTGATTCGAGATTTTTAAGATCAATATTTTCATGAAGAGATCGATAGAAAATAAAAAATATCTATGATATACAGAGTGTTTCCTAACTACGGTTCCTAACTGCAGGGGGTGATTTGTTAGGTCATTTTAAGAAAAAAAGTTCCTATGAACATATGTCCGGAGTTGCTTCGTTTCTGAGATACAGGGCGTTGAACTTGAAGAAAAAAAAAACGGTAATTATAAAATATCATGAATATCCTGGAACCGATTTGGTTGGAATTTGGTACTTTTATTCGTCAAATTTTTTGAAATTTTCGCATATCAAGTGTCAATTATATTTTTGCAGAAATAATGACAAACTCATTTCTCCAATGCAGGTGTTCATGATATGCAATACAGTGGATATAATATTTTTTCTCGAAACCGAAGCTGGATATGAAGAAAATACAGGAGACCAAAAAGTTGTATTTTGAGTTGTTTAATCTAAAAAAAAATTAAAATTTACCAAAAAAGTCAGTGGCGTACTTTTTTTCAGGATATTGTTGGCTCTGGTGCCCACTGAGACGCCACTGGCCCCAATAATTCCAATCTGAATAGTGCTAAATAAGCGCCTTATTAGTTCAAATAAAAGTACTGAATTTCAACCAAATCGGTTCCAGGATATTCATGATAATTCATAATTACCGTTTTTTTTTTCTTTAATTTCAACGCCCTGTATCTCAGAAACGAAGCAACTCCGGCCATATGTTCATAGAAACTTTTCTTCTTAAAATGACCTAACAAATCACCACCTGCAGTTAGGAACCGTAGTTAGGAAACACCCTGTATAGGAAGTGCAGAATAAATTGATATTGATGGTGATAAAAACATAGTGGATCGTAAGCAGGAGGAACATTGAAGTGTGATCTAGATACATTATAATCACGTGTGTCATTCCATTGTTTATCAACTGTCTTGTGTTTGTCATGGACTTTTCCTTTTCGGCTTTGGGCTACCAAAAGTAGGTCACCTACATCATATGCGTAGGTGTTCCTACGTTATAACTTTTATAATATTGATACATCAGTCAACGACGTAGTCATCACAAAAATCAAAATCACTCATGTGAAAATATCAATCCATGGAATTTTTAAAATTATTAACTTTTTGCTGTAGTATGATTCCGTAGTTTTACCCACTTACTTTGGTTCTTTTATTTATAACTATAGTTCACAATATGCTTACATATAAACAGGGTGTTTCAATCAAAATTTGAACTCCCTGAAATTATTAGAGAACCGATTTTTTTGCAACACAACATTTTATTACTGATGGTTCCAATATTGGAAATACTTTTAGAAAACCGAATTAATAATAATAATAATAATAACTAGTATTTATTCATCATATGCAGGAAAATAAAAAAATGAAAAATATAAGTAATCTATTAAAGATCCCATATCCTGTCTGCAAATGCTGAATAGGCGGAGTATCAGCAAAGAGCTGTTTTTCAACTCAATCTTCGTGAACAAAACAAAAAAGAATTCGTAGCATTTTCGATCAAGTGTAAGAAAAAATTAGAGGTTAACACATTAGTTACTAATGATAATAACAACAATGACGACAATAATAATAATGACAACAATAACAATAATGTCAATAATAATGATAATATCAATAACAACAATGACAATAATGATAGTATTTCGTGCAAAATAATTTATTCAATATTCGTAGCAGAGCGCTTTCGACTGTTAAGTCATCATCTTAACAGTCGAAAGCGCTCTGCTACGAATATTGAATAAATTATTTTGCACGAAATACAAATCTTCCCTTCTTTGGTATATATTCACGTGCACACAGCCCAGCAACCCTCACTCTAATAATAATAGTGACAGCAGTAATAATAATAATTATGATAGTAATAATAAGGAGATTTAGAGACCAATCGAACACAAAGACATGCAGAACAAATGATACAATTGTTATTAGAATTCTCAACGACCCGTCAATGGGGAGACCACTGATTTTTTAAAATGACATTATCGTGAACTATATACTGAAAAACTACCGGCGAATTGATTTTGAATTTTGTCATTCATGCTAAGACGATGGAAAAAATAAATTAGAATATGTCCATTTCAAAACACACAATTCCTACGCCATTTGAAATTTTGTCAATTCATTGGTGTGACTGGTGCAACGTCTTATTCCCAACACGCCTATTGTCCTTGAACTGACCAATCACACTGCAACACTGCAGAATAACGAGGTATCCGAGAGAGATAGCTACAGTTCGGGACTAATACGTCACGACTCCACCATCATATTTGGCTGTTTGAAATATCGAATGAAATATGCTGATTTCAAAACGATATAGATTCGATACCCTTCAACTTTAACACATAATATTGATTGTACATCAAACATAAATCATGATTCGTCGATTGAAAGAGGTTTGCACGGATTTCTTCTCTCAGTGGTCTTCCCCGTTTCTGGGCGGAGAATCTTTGACAGTCAAGTCAGCCGGATCCTTATTTGTTGCATTAATTTTTGGAATCGGTTGAGATTTGATAAGAGTTATTAAATAAAAACAAATAGTTGTCAAAGCGACACTTGTGTACCGATTACCCACCAATAATTAACTTTTTATCTACTACACAACGATCCAATGCACCAGTGATGTATTAGCAATGGAAAGGGCTTCAAAATGATGTGTTCCGTTTGAGATTTTGAAGTTGGAATTGCTATGTTAGGGAAATATAATAAGGTGAAAAATGGTTTGACTTTCGAAATCGTTAAAAAAATAAAGTTCATAGTCCTTGGTAAACTTAAAAAAAACGGTCTTTCAATAACAGAGGGTTCAGGTTTTCGTCAAGAGACCTTGTATATTTAGGAATTGGAGCTATAAATTGATTAATTTGTTGTATGATGTTCCTCGAGCATCATAGAAATTTTCTTTCGTGCGCTCCAAGAGATAAAAAAAAATGTACTACACCATTACACTTTGAGTTACCATGATTAACAACTCAAAATTCATCATTATTCATCCGTCAATATTACCCTTGATTATATCAAAGATATTACGGAGATTATTGTTCCGGTCCATGCTTCTGACTCCGTCGAAAGCAAACGCTCTGGTTTGACTGTTAATCTCTGCAATGATTTAAACAATATCTTTGCAAATAATATTTTTCAATGAAAATGTATTCCATTTCGCCTTTTGTACTTCATTTATAAGTTCACAGATGGAACTGATGGATGAAATGTGCTAAATTATGCTGAGACAATCCCCACACAATATTTAAAAAATGGGCTAGTTCTTTTTTTCTTCTCAAAGATACATAATATCGACTCCCCGTTTTTCAAGAATTTTTTAAAAATTATAAATTACTGGGAGAAAGCGTTTCGTAAGATATTATTTATGACTATACTCACGAATAAGCACATAACAAACAAATTTGGTTTTATAGTAGGTATGTAAGTATAAATAAAACTTTCTTTTCACAAAAATTAAGAAATGTCTGTATCTGAATGTTTAGGCTGTTCAATTTGGTATAAATGATCAAACCAACTTTTATGGCAACTAATTTTGTTAAGTCAGACCGTGAGACCAGTGTTCTGTTTGTTGACTTCGTCGATTTGTTGTTTCGTCTTCCACCAAGTGCTGCCTATCTTTTCCAATTTTTTCACTGTCCCGAACATGTGTCTGCGACTAACTCTTCCTGAGAGCTATGTCCAATAATCTCTTCCTAGTGTATTGTAGGATATGAATGAATTTGACTTTTCGATTAGAAAATCGGTTAATACGATCCGAGATACGATCTTATATCAGATCGAAAATTACCAGGATTTGATTGGTTCAAAATCAATTATTGGTCTTAGCCGATGAAATTGATATCCATTTAATATCACTCTCTGATGACCAGTTTCGCAGTCATAAAGCCTAATGGTAATTTGAAAACATAATGCTGAAATATAAATAAATAAGCCACATGAATCATGATGCATGAAGAGCCATTGAAGTGCAAAATCTACCAAAAACAATTTGTTAAAACTCGTGTTAAAACAATTATCTCATTCTTGCTCTATTTTTTTGCTATTCCCATTCGATTTCATCTGTTATGGGATGTGGAGTTGAAGACCTATCTCCAGAGGAAACTGAAACTCTCAAGACTTCCAAGAGAGGTGGGTATTGGGTGACTTACCTATACTTACGTAGCTATACTGATGTCTGAACGTGATGAAATCATTTCGACTGAGGAAATCAATAAATTGAATTTCACCGCAGAAATGTCACGGATTGCATTAAAAATCCAGTGTAGCATGAAATTACGGATCTATAAGCTATTTTATCATTTATTTATAATTTATATTTAAACATTGCTCTTTCGCGGAAGACGCGTGTTCTAGATACGAGATACCTAGCTGGCTTCTTAGGCTATTGGCATTTAAGTAGGTATTTCGCTATTTCCATCTATTGACATTTAGCATATAAACCGTTGTTGCTAGAGACTAGGATATTTTCGTTGCGGTAATCGAAAGTACTTATACTTAATAAACGTTAGAAAATTAACATAGATTGAATTCCGATTTATGTACAGGGTGTCCGGAAAGGTCATCTCGTAAATGTTAGGGCTCCTAGAGTGAGCCAAAATATTGTTAGTACTTCATATAAAAAATATGTCGTTACGGAGTTATTGACGTTGAAAGTTTATGTGTCCGCCATCTTGAATTTCCTAATGGCACCGGGATAAAAAGTATCCTATAACCTTCTCCTGGGTCTAAGCTACGTCCCCACTAATTTTCAGCCAAATCGATCCAGTAGTTTCGGAGCCTATATTCAATACATACAAACAAACAAACTGTTATATTATGATCACAATTCAATAAACATGATCTGATGTTATATTATGATCACAATTCAATAAACACGAGCACAAATGACGTGGACAAGGGTTACACTTGCTCTTAATTCGGCTGCCTGCCAAACACTGTATGAGCCAGTCTTCACACACGTCTGTCATAGGCTCTGATCTAAGCACATTCCACTGAGCAGTAGCGCATCTAGTTGCTAGATGCTAACACAAACAGTCAAATCTTTCCTCTTTACATAGATTAATGACTCCCCTCTTCATAATATTATCAGCATAGATTAATGACTGTCATTAATCTATGATATTATTATAGATATTGTGCTTACTACTTGAAAATATGCTCGATTGGATATTTTCTATTTTTGTTTTGCGTTGGATCATCACATCACATCCGATCACGTCGAATAAGGATAATTTTCATTGGGAAATATCTATTCTCAATCAGTAATTATTGTTTTCATCGTCACACAGTCTCACCCACTAGAAATTCTGTAACCAATCTGCAATAAAAGTGTTGCAAAAGTTGAATGATAAAGCGAAGTCCATGAGTATAATGTGCAGTATTTTTGTGTCATGATAATATGTAGGTATACCCAAGGTTGGTAGAACTGATGATAATTTGTATCATAACAAAATAATCCTCAGTTCTACCAACCTTGGGTGTACCTACCTAGCTACATTCAAAAATTCTTTCAGAATTGTAAAATTATTTAGGGAGCATCATCATCAGGATATATCCAGGATTTGTGCAATCTAAATAGAATAGAAGCTGATTGATATATTCTTAGAAGAAACATCTGATTCTCAAAATTTTTTAACGGTTCCAAAAAATATTTTTTTTTAGGATTTCACATATTTGTTCACTGTTTGTTCAGCGAGATCTAGTGTGAATATGTCAATATGAAGCTCAATTTACTATCACCTGGAACGTGTTTCTGCTTTACAATCATTTGAAAAAATATACAGGCTGCATGATTCGTTTCAAATTCGAATAATTCATAACTCATGAATTATAATCTTTGGAAGAAGTCCATAGTCATGAATTATAATTTTCAGACCTTGTACAGTAAAATGCAAACAAAGCTGCACTTCAAGAGGGGTCTTGAAAGAATGAAAGAAGTGGCTATGAACATAATTATATCGTGAAAGTCTTCGTTCGCGAGATATTATATAGGGCGTTGAAGTTGAAAACGACTAGTATTTTCCTATGTACTAACAACCCTGTATGCATGACTTATTGTGATGGTAAAAACTTGTCTGTAATGTCACTGGCATAAAATGAACAACAAATGGACAGTTCGACGAAACTTCGAAAATTTTCATCGCCATCACCCATGTTTTTTTTGCAAAAACACACATCAACACACTATAACTTTGTCACGTAATTACGGATCTACTAAATGATGACAGGGTGATCTAATGTCGTAGATTCCATCGCTCTTAGGTACCTACTCAGATACTCATCACCCCGTAATATCAAAAATTTTTGTTGCACTGAGGAAAATTGTGCTAGATATTTCTTGCTACCATTACTAGAAATCATATTACCGTTATACATTTTCGAATAGAAGCAGCACCTTCAAAACCTATGATAGCAATAACGACTTTGCTGAAAGTGAATTTCCTGCCACAGGAAGGTATACTGCTGTAGCTATCATGCAGCCACTCTCGGACAGCATGATTTTTTTTTATAATTGTCTAGCTGCACTACTACTAGTGAGTTATATGCTTGTGGCTGCGAGGTTCATCGCATAGAACTGCACTCACTTCCAATAATACAACTGTCAGTCTGCCACGGAAATAATATTTGACGAACCAACTTGGGGTTATTTAGCGCCTACTCATCGTTATTCGATATTTTGCTGATTTGTCCCCCACTATGTGAACATTTGTCAGACATCTTGCTTGATCAATCATTCACAGTTGGGCTCTTGATGCAAACCCATGTACAGGACGACAATCTCGACGACACGACAGTTACGAATACTTCCCCTCTTGAATTCAATTCATTATTCAAAATCTGAATCTGAATTCAGATATAAAATGGAAACATTTTCAAACAAATGAAAAAATCTTCTGTGTCCCTTCATTCAGTGCTTTCGTAGAGTGCTTCAGTTATTATACCAGGATTGATGCAATGATGAAGGTGAGTTTTTTCGAGGGATTTTGTCTGAAATTCACATATTTTACATTCAATAACATTTTCCTCTCTTTGGTATCATGAAACTTCAGAATGGTCAAATATGTTTCAGAGCTTCTCTATAGAATCTGGTCTAAAAACTTATTGTGAGCAAAAATGTCCAGGTGATGAAATTATTTGAATGATTTTACTGGTAACATTTTGTTTTCCTGTACGCATCTGTAATAACTTGCCTCGTTTTCGAAATACAATGGTTTCAGAATAAGGTTTCAGAAAAATTCTTTCTTCATCAATTACTCAAAAAACCCTTTGGTTTTTCCTGAGGGTGCATGAATCAATTGATCTATTGAATTTCAAAGATCATTGGTCCGAAATTTTCTTAAGGAATCAATAAATTGCTATTCATACCAAATATCAGGGTGGAAATTATGGGAAGTGAAAGTGGATATCAGTCAAAATTTCACCTTTCTTGATGACAACAATCCTGGAAAATAACTGAATAACTATACAGTAAGAAGGTCATTCAACTATCTATATGATCACCCATCAAGAGTAGCAAGGTTCCCTACCTACGATTATAACATTGCCCTATACTCCCATTATTAGATGCACTCACTAGCGGTAGCAAAGTGAGATACCTACTACAGAAACATCGTCTAATAGCATTATACAGATGCACTCGCTAGTGACAGCAAGGTTCTATATCTAATAATCGCAGGTGGGTTATAATCAGCAAAGTCGACTTTATAATCACAGGTGACAACTCGCTTGTCCCCTATGCTATTAGAGTTTCTTGCTGGGGTAATTCGATTTCTGACTATGGTTAATAGAAATTTTCCTCAGTGTGGTTCTCTAGCAATTCAACGAAACTTATTTTTGTCGTGTATCTCGACCTACGACCTACGTTTATAAAAATGTCTCTATTATTTTTTTGATACGCCCTATCAGGCCCTTGAAGTGCATCCCACATATTATCTAACACCCTGTAATATGTATATGCTGGATGTTGATGATTCTTTATGTATAATGGATACCCATATAAAATCGTCCTACTTATATCGAAGTACCATATCTGAAAATACATTGCATAGTCAATGCATAGAACAATCAAAGAAAGGTGTCATCTATTTTACATACAATGAATATATGTATAAGATGCATCAAGTATGTTTCATGTAGGCATAGTAGGTACTGAATTTCAATAAAAAAACGAATGAAATTGTTCACCAATGGGACGTTGATAATATCGAAGAAATCATAGGTAAATCATTCTTAAGTGAATCATTTGTCGATCGTGAAATATTTAAAAAAATATTTCCAGAATGAAAAAATGAAAAAGAAAAATACTGAAATCCTTCGTCCTTCAGTGAATGCACACTTAATTACAGAAACACTCGTAGTGATAGTGATAAATTCCAGAGTTAACTCTTTTAGTAATTTCACATTAATTTTTGAAATAGCTATACTTAATAAATTAAAGTATCTATTTTACGACAGAGTCATGAACTTTTTATTAGCAATTTCTGTGTATAACCGGTTAGTTACTTTTAATTTGTTTGGCAATTCACAATAGCTTTTGGTGTGAAAAGTGTGAAATCTTCAACTTAAAAGGTTCTTCAAATCATTATAGGGGGGCACCACGGTTCAAAGAGCAAGAGGTTAATTTCTCGGAAACAATATGTTCAAATATTAGAGTTCTCATGGAATTGAAAAAAACTAACAAACGGCAACAAAAATAGTCGATGTGATCTTATACTGAATGCAGAATGAGTATCACCTCTAAAATGGTTTGGGAATATGCCGTGAAAAATTGAACGAGCACTGAGGAAAATTCCTATTAACCATAGTCAGAAATCGAATTACCCCAGCCAGAAAATATAATAGCATAGGGGACAAGCGAGTTATCACCTGTGATTATAAAGTCGACTTTGCTGCCACTAGCGAGTGCATCTGTATATTGCTATTAGACGATGTTTCTCTAGTAGGTATCTGACTTTGCTACCGCTAGTGAGTGCATTTAATAATGGGATTACTCTTGATGGGTGATCATATAGATAGTTGCATGACCTTCTCGCTGTAGTTATTCAGTTATTTTCCAGGATTGTTATCATCAAGAAAGGTGAAATTTTGACTGATATCCAATTTCACTTCTCATAATTTCCACCCTGATGTTTGGTATGAATAGCAATTTATTGATTCCTAAAGACAATTTCGCACCAATGATCTCTGAAATTCAATAGATCAATTGTTTAATGCACCCTTAGGAAAAACAGAAGGTTTTTGAGTAATTAATGAAACTTTCTGAAAGCATTGTATTTCGAAAACTAGGCAAGTTATTACAGATGCGTACGGGAAAACAAAATGTTACCAGTAAAATCATTCAAATAATTTCATGACCTGAACATTTTTGCTCACAATAAGTTTTCAGACCACATTCTATAGAGAAGCCCTGGAACATATTTGATAATTTTGAAGTTTCATGGTACCTAAAAGAAGAAAATGTTGAATGTAAAATATTCGAATTCCAGTCGAAATACCCCGAAAAAACTCACCTTTATTATTCCATCAATCCTGGTAATAACTGAAGCACTCAGATCTACGAAAGCACTGAAAGGGACACAGAAGATTTTTTTATTTGTTCAAAAATGTTTCCATTTTATATTTGAATTCAGATTCACATTTCAAATAATGAATTGAACTCAAGATGCCTGACAAATGCTTATATAGAGGGGGACTAAATAGCAAAATATCGAATAACGATAAGTAGGCGCTAAATAAATAAATGCATCCTCACTAAGATACAGGGTGTCGGAAGTACGAAGAAAGTTAAGAATTCTCTAAATCATTGAGTACATGAAGAACTGTCAATAGAAACTCATCATGAATGTACCTGTCAAACACATTTCGAACTGATAAATGCTACGGTGTTCCAATGGGGAATTCCAATTAGGAACTGATGATGATTGCTATAAGGGACTCATTATGAATGTTTCTGCAATACACATTTCAAACTCATAAATGCCACGTTAATTCAATAAGGAATTGCAATTAGGGACTGATTTCAAATGTATCTGCAAAACAGATTTCATACTCATAGAGTTCGAAAGAAATTGCTATCAGAAACTCATCATGAATGTATATGCAGAACACATTCCATTCTCATGAATGCCACAGTGTTTCAATGAGGAATTGCAATCAGAATCTGATTATAAATGTATCTGTAAAACATAGTTCAAACTCAAAGACTTCGTTGGGAATTGCTATTAGGAGCCTGTCATGAATGTTCATGCAGAACACATTTCAAAATAATGAATTACGATGTTTTAATAAGAAATTTCCATTTAGAACCGATTATGAATGTATCTGTGAATTACAGTTCAAACTCATCGACTCCATTGAGGATTGCCATTAGGAACTGATTATAAATGTAACTGCAGAATACATTTCGAGCTTATAAATTACTGTTTCACTATCCAACTTAACTCTGATATATTCTCATATGTAAATAATTAGGAATTACTATTAGGAACTGATTATGGATATATCTGCGAAACACAGTTTATACTTATAAGAGAAAGGGAGAGAATCGCCATTAGAAACTGATTATATATGTATCTGCACAATACATAGGATTATACGGAATTACTGTTTCACTATCCAACTTCATTCTCATATATATTTTTTTATAAGTTTCTATGAGACATTTTTGGCAGGGAACCCCTGTAGCAAAATTTTTTTTAGCAAATACATACTTACATCGTGAGCGTTTGGGTTAAGAACCTCAAATCGAGTAACAAACTGTTTCAGGATCGGACTTGTATTCTATACAAAATATTTGATTTTCAAATATTCCTACAATTCACAATTCATCTTGTAGAGTCTAGAAATATAATTACCACAATATTTCCTCATTTGTTCCAGATGTCATGCAGCAGTGGACATTCGGGCACCAAACAGTATAGAAGATCTGCTAGTTCTATTTTGTCTTCTGATTCGGACATTCGATTTACAAGAAAAAAATTGACGTCTCAGTACAAATGCGGTTGCTGTATTATAGCCACTTTCCTTCTGTTCCTACTTTTAGCAGGAGCTGCAGTCTATTTAGGATGTAAGTATAAGTGTCATCATGGTACCTACAGTGTGTTTCAATTTGATATCGTATCTTTAAATTTTCACGATTTTTTTGTGTCGAAACTATTCATTATCGGTCAAAACGACTCACATGTCCCAATCTAAACTATTTATTCACCATATACAGTGTGTCCCACTTACCATGCTCACCATGGGTATCTTTTTAACGGTGAGAGATACGAGGTCGGTTAAATGACACCAAATGTGGAGTTTCTCATGGCCAACTATAATGTGAAAAAATATTTTGATAAAATCTATTCGTTTCTGTTTTATACGCAAAAAACAGATTTTGATCATTTTCATGTCTCCTCCGTAACTTCTTTATTTATGAAAATATTCAAATAGGAATTTCACATTCTCATGGCAGTTTTTCAAAGTGATTTCGAAAAAAGTATGGAATTTATACCAACTCTTCTAGAATTTGAGATATCAGCACCAACTTTAGTTTTTCAAATGGAGGTCATAGCTCACTATGACTTAGTTACAAATAACTTTTTTTTCTCTTACAGATGATATGTCGCAGTAATAGTTTTGTGTTGATAACAACGGAGTTATCGCCATTTATACAAAAACAAAAAATTATTTGGAAGCCGCCATCTTGAATTTATAAATTTTAACAAAAAAATCTTGATCTCCGACCTCAAAAACCCCCACTCACCAATTTTGAATAAAATCGGACCAAATCTTGTCCGCCATCTTGAAGCAGCCATTTTTTTCAATTTCAACAAAAATTCCATAATGTATTGTCACCGAAATTATGAGCACCTGCCAAATTTCAAGTGAATCGGAGTTGTGGAATTTTTGTTGCAATTGAAAAAAATGGCTGCTCCAAGATGGCGGACAAGATTTGGTCCGATTCCATTCAAAATCGGTGAGTGGGGGTTTCTGAGGTCGGAGATCATGATATTTTTGTTGAAATTCATGAATTCAAGATGACGGCTTCCATAAATTTTTTGGTTTTGTATAAATGACGATAGCTCCGTTGTTATCAACACGAAACTATTACTGCGACATATCATCTGTAAGAGAAAAAAAAGTTATTTGTAACTAAGTCATAGTGAGCTATGACCTACATTTGAAAAACTAAAGTTGGTGCTAATATCTCAAATTCTAGAAGAGTTGGTATAAATTCCATATTTTTTTCGAAATCACTTTGAAAAACTGCCATGAGAATGTGAAATTCCTATTTGAATATTTTCATAAATGAAGAAGTTACGGAGGAGACATGAAAATTATCAAAATCTGTTTTTTGCGTTTAAAACAAGAACGAATAGATTTTATCAAAATATTTTCTCGTTTTATAGTTGGCCTTGACAAACTCCACATTTGGTGTCATTTAACCGACCTCGTATCTCTCACCGTTAAAAAGATACCCATGGTGAGCATGGTAAGTGGGACACACTGTATACTGATATTTAATCGGAACAGATACATGGTTATTCAAAATTCAGAACTCTTATCAACCTGTATCTATATTCTATTAAATATCAGTAGATCAAAAGTTCACATAGGGACTTGTAAGCCGTTTTGGCCGATAATAAATATAATAGTTTGGATACATTACCGGGATATCCCTTTTCGTGGGAACCAGAACATAAAAAAACCTATATCTCTGTAATCATTTCCGATAGACCCCCAAGTATGATGTATCGATGTAATCAGCTCTTCAGGGAAAATCTAAAAATGCAATAAAATACAGGGTATTCTATTTGAAATAACAAAGTTGTTGCTACTTTTTGATAGAAGCGACAACACTGCATTGCTGAAAATATTTTAAATGAAGAGAGCGTTTTCTGAAATATAAGCTTGCATATTTCCATGGGTTTCTCCCGACTGAATCTCGATCGTCGTGACATACCCTGTATAGGTTCAACTTTCGCGAACACTCATGAATATAGAATGTTTGATTCACAGACAATTAATCGAGACAGAATTCATGTTATGGTGATAAATATCAACAATACACTTGCTGGTACCACCTCTTAAACATGGAAGTGTGATACCTATCTCCTTGGAATAACTATAGTGCTCTCATTATATGCGATGCCCTTGCTCATAATGCTTATATATAGACACTCCTTTGCTTTCTATTCCTCAAGAAGAACTGTTTTGTCACGACTCAAACAGGGCGATAAAACAATACACCTGTTTCGATATATTCCAATACTTTAATAGACCTATATAGGCAAATCTAAATTTTTCAACAAATCATCAGGATAAAAATTATTTGAAAAATTACTTCTCGATTTTAGCAATTGGTCATATATATTCGAAGATTTAGCCATTTCTCATGGTGATGTTGGCTACAAAGGTGTCAAATGTCAAATATGAATAATAAGATCGTTGCCACTGTTGAAATAATCTATCAGATCGAAAACTACTGTATTGTTAATTACTTCAAGAGCAAGAATAATTTTTTGGACATTTTGTTCTTCAAACATACCCTGAAACTGTTGGATTCTGTCCAAAAAAGGACAATTCGTCTCGTGGGTGATGCCTCGCTCACAAACTCACTCACTTCTCTGGAACACAGTAGAAGAGTTGGCGATCTGGCTCTATATTTTATAGATATTTTCATGGACGATGCTCTTCTGAAATATCAACAATTGTTTCTCCCTTGGCAGTCCCCGCGAGATTAACCCGTCGAGTTGAGGCTTCGCACCCCTTCGTGGTCATTTTGAAGACCTGCAGAACATCTCTTTCCAAAGACTCGTTCAGCCAACGAACAGCGAGGCTTTGGAACACATTGCCAAGAGAGGTGTTCCCAGAGGCATATAACCTCCAGAAATTCAAGAAGAACACCAATTGCTACTTTATTTCCCTTGGTTCTCACGATGTTCTCTGACAAAAAAAAGTAATAATTGTAAGAGGAATTTTGCAAATAAATGAAAAAAAATTAAATTCAACGCATCGTATCTTCTAACCGAAGGTATTGCGGACTCGTGTTGATGGAAACTTTTTTCTCAGTGCCCTCTCTTGTGTGGCACTTTGCAATGTACTTTTTCTATGTCACCCTGTATATGGGTTGCTACCATCATGTATCTACCAACGTCAAATTTCATATTTATCTTCACAGGATAAAGATATCTTTCAAATTTCACTACAAAAATTTCCAGGTACATGAAAAGATTTACGGTAAAAATAAAAGACTTTTTTCTGTGACGGGAAAAAAGTTTGGCATTTCATCTCTGTTGGCAGGTTATAAAATGTCACTTTTCATAAATTACTTTTTTCCCGTGGGAAAAAAGTGAGTACTTTTTTCCCGGATATATATCACATATATATACTCTGTTAATGGCTTTTGTTGTGCTATAGTTCCGAAAAATAAGTCAATAATACCGTATCCGAGAAAGAACTGCAAGTCCTTTTATCTTCCATTCGACTTCGCGGTTTCATATATTACTAAACAACTACTGAATTCGCAATTTTTCAAAATCAAATCACAGAATTGAACTGACAGAAAGTGACATCAGATATTTGATGATTACTTCAAAAGAATGATAAAGATGTCTATAAAACGCAGGTGTCCCTACTGTTAAAAACTTGAAATTTCACGTCGTTAATTTTCAGATTTCGAAATAATGTAATATCTTCTCAATATTGATTCGTCCTTCCTTCTGTCACAGAAAAAAATAGTGTATTATACACGGGAAAAATATTAGATTTTAGCTCACGGTTTTTTGTCTCCCTCCGCTACGCGTCGGGAGACAACACAACCTGGAGCTAAAATCTACTACTTTTTTCCCTTGTATAATAAATAACTATTTTTTTATCACCGTGTTACATCTCCCCTTAAAAAAATGAGACCTTCGACATTTCTTAGTCAAAAAAATTAATAAAGAGCCAAATAAAGGAATAGAGCACTACAATTTGTATAAAACGAAATAATAACCACCCTTACTATATTTTATTATTTATTTATTAATTTTCCAGTTCCAGGGAATCACATTTTTCACATTTCCATTTTCATCTTTGTAGGGTAATGTTATCTACCTTGTGTTTGTCATCATCAGAGCTCATGATTTGATTCATGAACAAAAAATCATTGCTGTTTTACAGTTACTCCAAGCAATCTCCAAGCCCATAGCTCTACAGGGTGTATCCAAATAACACGGAATAAATTCAAGTGGTGATTCCTTGTGATGTTCTAGCAAATAAAGTTTACATAAACATGTATCCTAACTTGTTCTGTTCTTGAGATACAGGATGTTGAAGTTGGAAGTATCAATTGTTTTTATTTATAACCACCCTGTATAAACTTTCATGGTGCCAAAATTCAGTATGGTTGGAGACTGAGGAAGCCTTAAAATTTCAAAATGATTGTGATTGGGGTTATTGAGTAATCTCAATACAGTAAAATTTGGAGTCAAATCGAATTTTTATTGTTTCCTCAAAAAATAAGCTAGATACTGAAATCACACAAGGGATAAAAAAGTTGTTATTTCAATAGTTCCATCTAATGAAAATATGAAACTCAGAAAAATCCGTGACATTCACCATAAATATCGATGAATATACCCACTGTGAGGCCACTGGGAATATTATTTTGAATTTAATTGCACCAGAATAAGCTCCATATTACTATTAACAAAACCACAACGTTTTATTGAAATTGATGGATACCCTGTATCTCGAAAACGAAGCAAAGACACATGTTCATATGAACTTTATTTCCTGAAGTATCACAATAATAATAATCGTCCCTTGAATTTTTTCGGTGTTATTCAAATACACCCTGTATATATTCTTCCCTTTAAATCTCATTTTTGTACATCCAAAATTCAGTCTTTCATTTTCACGAAAGATTTCGATTTAATTGACTGCCTTTGAATCCCGATCTTCCTTGCAGATACATTGTTCCTCCCGCAGATGCCTGAAGAGCAAATCTTCAGAGCGACTTTCAGGGTCGTAGAAGGTGATGCGTTTTCATCCGAAATGGCCGACCCCACGACGAAAAAGTTCCAGAATAGATCAAGAGACTACAAGGAGAGGATCAATTTGCTATTCAGGAGGAGTTCCGTACGACATGGTTTTGTTGGCACCGAAGTACTAGCTCTGGATGGGTAAGTGATTCGTCAATCTTCGGTAGAAAATCCTCAAACTTATATAGAAATTCCAAAATCCAAACCCAAGAAGATAGCCATAAAGACTGTGGCGTGCAGTGATCACACATCAAGAATTTGCTTACTATAATAATGCGGTTCTGCAGACGGTACACCTCTAGTTTCGCATAAAGACAAGGTGTTCCTGGCGCTTTGACCAATAGAAAAGTATCTCAAATACAAACATAGCACTATACCGGATGACACAAGAGACATATGTAGCAGCCTGTAGTTTTTTTATTTGGAGAGATTAAATTTTGAAATTCATTTTTTCAACCACCTGTTTGACCGGACGTGACCCCAACTTTATTTTTGAATGTCACCCTGTACATTCCTTCAGTCTATCTTTTTCGCCTTGAAATTCTCAATTCAACCATGTATCACAAAGTGGCATTTATTTCCTAATTCGCTGTTGAATTGCTTTTTATTCAAAAAGAATAAGTTGGCTGTGACTTGAATTCGATGATATATCGACACTTGATAGGCTTTGAAATTTAAAGATCATTAGTAAACCGATATTATTCAAAATGTTTTGATATTCTGATCAATGTCTGCAGGTTGTCAATAGCTTGTTTGAGTCAAGGTGAAAACCTTCGAAAATAACTCAAGATATTGAGGAATCTAAGATAGGAATATATTTTTTCGAATTCAGCTACTCGTACAGAAACTATCTGTCTTTTATTTTCGCCATGTACCTATCACATGATCTTCCCATTTGGAATAATAAAACTAAAATTGTTTCTCTCCACAGGGCTATCAGTCTATTTTTTCATAATCATTTCACTTAGTAGGCGGTGTACCTACACAAAATGTTTTATGTGTTTGACAGATAATCGATTGCATCTTCATTTGTGTGTTGATTAAAATTGCATATTATCAATAGAGACGGAAAATGTATTCAAAAAACGAAAAAGTCGATATGTTACCAGATCTAGTAACCTAACCTAAGATATGTTACCAGATCTAGTAACCTAACCTAAGATATGTTACCAAATCTAGTAACCTAACCTAAGATATGTTACCAGATCTAGTAACCTAACCTAAGATATGTTACCAGATCTAGTAACCTAACCTAGGATATGTTACCAGATCTAGTAACCTAACCTAAGATATGTTACCAGATCTGGTAACCCAACTTAAGATATGTTACCAGAACTAGTAACCCAACCTAAGATATGTTACCAGATCTAGTAACCCAACCTAAGATATGTTACTAGATTTAGTAACCTAACCTAAGATATGTTACCAGATCTAGTAACCCAACCTAAGATATGTTACCAGATCTAGTAACCCAACCTCAGATATGTTACCAGATCTGGTAACCCAACCTGAGATATGTTACCAGATCTAGTAACCTAACCTAAGATATGTTACCAAATTTAGTAACCTAACCTAAGATATGTTACCAGATCTAGTAACCTAACCTAAGATATGTTACCAGATCTAGTAACCTAACCTAAGATATGTTACCAGATCTAGTAACCTAACCTAGGATATGTTACCAGATCTAGTAACCTAACCTAAGATATGTTACCAGATCTGGTAACCCAACCTAAGATATGTTACCAGAACTAGTAACCCAACCTAAGATATGTTACCAGATCTAGTAACCCAACCTAAGATATGTTACTAGATTTAGTAACCTAACCTAAGATATGTTACCAGATCTAGTAACCCAACCTAAGATATGTTACCAGATCTAGTAACCCAACCTCAGATATGTTACCAGATCTGGTAACCCAACCTAAGATATGTTACCAGATCTAGTAACCCAACCTAAGATATGTTACCAGATCTAGTAACCCAACCCAAGATATGTTACCAGATCTAGTAAACCAACCTGAATGTATTCAAGAAACGAAAAAGTCGATATTTTGTTAATGCAATTTCAATCAACACACAAATGAAGAAGAAAAATTATTGATGCAATCGATTAACTGTCAAACACATAAAACATTTTGTGTAGGTACACCGCCTACTAAGTGAAATAATTATGAAAATAGACTGATAGCCCTGTGGATCATCGTATAAGAGGAACAATTTTAGTTTTATTATTCCAAATGGGAAGATCATGTGATAGGTACATGGTGAGAATGAAAGACATCAGATAGTTTCTGTACGAGTAGCTGAATTCGAAAAAATATGTTCCTATCTTAGATTCCTCAATAGTCAATATCATGAGTTATTTTCGAAGGTTTTCATCTTGACTCCAACAAGCTATTGACAACCTGCAGACATTGATCAGAATATCAAAACATTTTGAATAATATCGGTTTACTAATGATATTAAAATTTCAAAGCCTACCAAGTGTCGATATAACATCGAATTCATGTCACAGCCAACTTATACTTTTTGAATAAAAAGCAATTCATCAGCGAATTAACAAATAAATGCCACTTTGTGATACATGGTTGAATTGAGAATTTCAAGGCGAAAAAGATAGACTGAAGAAATGTACAGGGTGACATTTAAAAAAAAAAAGTTGGGGTCACTTCCGGTCAAACAGGTGGTTGAAAAAAATTGTCGTCAAGTTCGTAAAGTGCGCTACCATTCATTATATACCCCCTGTGAATTTCAAAATTTTATCTCTTCAAATAAAAAAACTACAGGCTGCTACATGTCTCCTGTGTCACCCGGTATACTACCGCTCTTCTATCAATCACGGATGCTCTTTTTAAGGCCGCGGATAATGGCGAAGAGTAGTGTATGGTTTTGCTAGATTACAGTAGAGTCACTGGACGGTATTAGTTGAATTTTTTTGGTGTTATTTAGATACACCCTGTATATCTTCCTCTGAGTACCATCCTTCACATCTCTGTACAGGATCGAGAATAAGGATCTCATCGTCCACTTCAACATCCACATAGACCCCTACTACGTCGACATAACTGCCAAAGATCTGGAGACCATCCTAGCGAGCGAGATAGCGGTCCAAGAGTCTTTGTTCTTCAAGAACCTCACCATTGACTCTGAAAGCTTGGATGTGCAGCCGAGCAACGCTCTACAGCAACCCACTTCCACGGAAGCCTTTACTGTCACTCAGGCTGTCACCCAGACACCTGATCCGCCTAGAAGGTGTTTTCCATTGGAGTTAGAGTACTGCAAGAAGTCCGGGTACAACGTTACGACGTATCCGAATATCTTCAGGCATAGGGGTATCAAGGATGTGAGGGACGACGTCATTCCCTTCCGAGAGCTTGTAAGTTCCAATCTTTCTCCTCAATTCGAAATAGCTAGTATTCTATCAAAACAGTAATTCATCATAACTCCATTTCATCGAAACCGTAATCCATCATAACTATAGTTCATCCAAACCGTAATTCATCATAACCCTATTTTGTCGAATTATACGAAATTCGAGATTCCTGATTACGGTCATAGAGGGCACTAAAGTTACACGGTTCGTACTTAGTAATTTTAAACTTATCTTCTTTGATTTTAGATTTTCTAGACCAAATTCCATGTGAATTAAAAGTTACCCTTTGTTAAAACTCGATTCGAATTGATGTGTATCGTTTCAGAAAATGTTGATTTGAAAGTAATGAAGTAAGCACAGGCAGACAGATACTATGAATTTCAATAAAATCTTTGTGAGTATTTAAAATATCTTCCATCTTGAAGAATAGGTAGACAATTCTATCTTTTTCTACAAGAATGCATATTATTTCTCCAAAGATGGTTGAGGATTAGCTATTAGGTCATCCAAGTGTTGTTCAATTCTGTCTTGAACTCTTGACGTGAATTCAACTCTATAGCATGGACTTCTTCGTCAAATCAATTCCATTCTTGTTAATAATGTTATTGATGTGTTTTACTACTGGTTATAATTGTTTTTGGTTCTCAATAAATAAATGATAGTTTATATAAATATTGTATGCATAGGTTATTTATTTCAGTTGACCCTCAAATAAATAGTCAAGACAGTTTCCATGACATTTATTGATTAAATGGAAAAATCGTGGATAAATGCTTGCCACATATGCCAGGTTAGCAAAGAAAAAAGAACATAACGGCTTACCAAATGAAACACAACGCAAAACAACACTTGAAAAAATTAGTTACATTACAACTTCTAGCATAGGGTTGACCAGCAGGATTGAAGTCGGGGAGACGGAGAACATTTTTTAATTGATGATTACTAATGACTTGTATCAATAATAATAATGCCTCATCGACTCGGGTACTATTTGAAATTGATTCTAGGTTAGCAATTTTCCGCAATGGGAATAGCCGTTACCTTTCGATATTGCTTACCTAGGTATTATCGCACGGTAAGCGTTTTTTTGCAAATTTTAAAGGAACTGGCGTCTATGAACTCCGCTGACCTGATCGAAACTACAATGTACTGGATGTTTTAATTTGGAAAAGTTAATTTATGATAAAAGATCTTGAAATGAATGAGAGTTTGAGTGATGTTAATTCATAGGCATTTGTACTTCTCTAGACAATACCTCTTTCTTGTATAATTGAATATAATTCACATAAAGTTTGGACTGAAAGAGCTAACCTTAAGAATGGTATGTTTTAAACTACTCCGTACAAAACCATGTAAATAGCGCCCAATACTTAAGTCAGATATAAAAACAAATGAATGCGATATGGCATCTTCCGAAACATATTCATATATACAACTTTTATTCCATGTTCTCATACGCATGTGTCCAAAGTTTCGACGTTCTATTGCAATTTTTAGATTTTGATATTCTTTTACTTTCTGCGATTTTTTTGTGATATTGAAAAAAACTAACTTCCACAAATTCTTCATGAATTCATTTCATCGGAACCGTAGTCCATCATAACCATAGTTCAACCAAACCGTAATCCATCATAACCCTATTTTGTCGAATTTTATGCGAAATTCGAGATTTCTGATTACGGTTGTTTCTAGGTGGACTCGGAATGTTATCGCCATGCTTACGATTTCGTCTGCCAACTCTTGCAGCCGAGGTGCAGGAATGGCGTAGAAGAAGACGAAATGGTCCTGCCTTGCAGGAGCTTCTGCAGAGACTTCATGGCGGGGTGCGGAAGTAGATTGCAAGGGAAGATCAAGGAGGCACTGGACTGCAATATGTTTCCTGAATTCGGAGAAGGAGGGAGATGCACCACAAAACCAGGTAACCTATACAAAAGGTACAAAAACCACAGGAAGTAAGGAATGCTCATCTCCAAAAAATTTAATGATATTGTTACATAATCATAAGGGACATGTTTCGGTCTTATAAAAGACCATCTTCAGCCTAACTGAGAGGTATACAATACAAAAACAAATGATATTTGAGTGAAAGAATTACCTAGTTTGTGCTGATCTGAAAGAATACATGATATACAGTGTGTCCCACTTACCATGCTCACCATATGGGTATCTTTTTAACGGTGAGAGATACGAGGTCGGTTAAATGACACCAAATGTGGAGTTTGTCAAGGCCAACTATAATGTGAGAAAATATTTTGATAAAATCTATTCGTTTTTGTTTTATACGCAAAAAACAGATTTTGATCATTTTCATGCCTCCTTCGTAACTTCTTTATTTATGAAAATATTCAAATACGAATTTCACATTCTCATGGCAGTTTTTCAAAGTGATATCGAAAAAAATATAAAATTTATACCAACTCTTCTAGAATTTGAGATATCAGCACGAACTTTAGTTTTTCAAATGTAGGTCATAGCTCACTATGACTTGGTTACAAATAACTGTTTTTTCTCTTACTGATGATATGTCGCAGTAATAATTTGTGTTGATAACAACGGAGTTAGCGTCATTTATACAAAAACAAAAAATTATTTGAAAGCCGCCATCTTGAATTTATAAATTTTAACAAAAAAAATCATGATCTCCGACCTCAAATACCCCCACTTACCAATTTTGAATGGAATCGGACCAAATCTTGTCCGCCATCTTGGAGCAGCCATTTTTTTTTTAATTTCAACAAAAATTCCATAACTCCGATTAACTTGGCAGGTGTTCATAATTTCGGTGACAATACATTATGGAATTTTTTTTGAAATTAAAAAAAAATGGCTGCTCCAAGATGGCGGACAAGATTTGGTCCGATTCCATTCAAAATTGGTGAGTAGGGATTTTTGAGGTCGGAGATCATGGTTTTCTTGTTAAAATTGATAAATTCAAGATGGCGGCTTCCGAATCATTTTTTATTATTGTATAAATGACGATAACTCCGTTGTTATCAACACAAAACTAAATAAATAAATAAAAAAAAAGTTATTTGTAACTAAGTCATAGTGAGCTATGACCTACATTTGAAAAACTAAAGTTCGTGCTGATATCTCAAATTCTAGAAGAGTTGGTATAAATTTTATATTTTTTTCGATATCACTTTGAAAAACTGCCATGAGAATGTGAAATTCGTATTTGAATATTTTCATAAATAAAGAAGTTACGAAGGAGGCATGAAAATGATCAAAATCTGTTTTTTGCGTATAAAACAAAAACGAATAGATTTTATCAAAATATTTTTTCACATTATAGTTGGCCTTGACAAACTCCACATTTGGTGTCATTTAACCGACCTCGTATCTCTCACCGTTAAAAAGATACCCATGGTGAGCATGGTAAGTGGGACACACTGTAGAGAAAAACATTATCGATAATGTATTTTGGTACATTTGTTCCTGGTCATTGAACTGATCTATTCATTCGATAATTTTTTCGCTATTTTTATATACCTACTTAGTTAATATTAATTGACTAATAGTATTTGGAAAAGGATCATTTGTTTGTCATAGATCAATTTTATTATCGTTCAACAATTATCTATATTTTCATCTTCTATCTGCAATAATGAACGAAAGTTACAGTTATTCAATTCAGATATACTTATATAGCTATTAATTATGAAATAATTCTTCAATATCAATAATGTGAGAGAATGTTCAATGAGCCTGGTAAATGTAATGATTACGGTAAATGACACTGCAATTAACATTCATATCCACCTGTTGTCGTACAAAATAGAAAACAAACTGGTTCTCATAAAGTACCTGTTTTCTGCTTGATTAACTGTTATTAAAAATATCGTTCATTTTCAGAATATTATTGAGGTTATCGTTACTACATCAATACGCTGAGTAACAAGATATATTTAGATAAAGCATGGCTACAAATTAAGTAATTTCAAAGCACATTCTTCCCATTGAACATTTTGATAATGATATACAAGAAGTTATTTTCCGACGAACAACAGTCTATAATGCAGTTTGTTCAAAGCCAACAACTTTTTTCAGGAATAATTATTATTGTCACGCGTCACGTGTTTCAAAGAGTAATTTAATATATATAATTAATCACTTGATAATGATAGTTTATTCATTATGACACATTTATTATTGCGTTTTCTGAATATTCCAAACTATTCAAACAAAAATTGAGATGAATACGAAGTGAAAACATGATTCCCAAGATGGTTTATACAGTGTGTTTCAGAATATGTAGGCAAATTCCCGGATTCAGATAGAACACATAAAAAAGTTTCTATTTTCTTTCCTACCACCTCTTCTGGAAATCTTGTTTCCTAATTCATAATATTCAAAGTCTTCAATAGATATGTTTGTATCTGGTGCGCGAAATGCTACTTTAGTGATCGAGAACTGATCGAGAAATAGTCGAGTTCATCAAAGTATTTCGCGTACGCGAGTTGCAAACAAAAATGTTTCTACAAATGTCAAAAAATATTGTTCTGAAATAACTTAATATGCTTAGCTTAATATAAAGAAAAGTAGTGTTGAACTGGCTTAAAAAACCATCAATATTATTGAACGTTTAGAAATGAATGATTTCTTGGATTTTTGCTAGATTGAGGACCATATAGTTTAAACGTAACGTAGGAAAATGAAAAAAAAGTGTCACTTCACATTTAAATTTGAATAATCTTCATTATTCCCAAGAAACATATATGTTTATAGTGATCCATTTAATTTTTTGACGTTTGTAGAAAAACAAATGAAAGTACTCTTAATCGATATCGATAAAATGACATATTTTCAAGAAAAAAAATGGGTAAATGGTATTTCTTAGAAAATAAAGAACTAGAGATCATAGGGAATTTTCGTGGATTGATTGTAAGTTGATGCAAGTCAGGCTGTTTCGGCTTCCTAAGCCTCATCAGTTGCCCCAGGCCAGCCGACAATCGATATTTTCGCCCATTATGTTGGCTTATACACTTCTCCAAGAAATTAAGTCACCAACAAAAGTAGCGAAAAGTTCAGGAAACATCTTCCTCAACAGTACTTGTCCAATTTCGGACGTTCTTTGTTTGGAATGACAGGTTATTGCCTTCTGAATATACAGCAAACTGTATTCGCATAAAAACTTTTTTTCACTCCACAGGGTATTACAAATTTGTACATAATATGTAATGTTACAAAATATTGCCACACTATATTGTGAAGCTTCCTTCCGTAATATGAAAAAACAATATTGTATCAATTTTGCTGCTATATTCCTGTTGAAAATATAACAGAAAACCTACTGACAAATTGTTTGCAAGTTACAAAATAACCATTTCATTTTAGTTTCAATAGCAATATTGCATCAAATATATTTTCTCATTAAAATTGCAACATTACATGCACTAACTACGTAGAATATCAGTGCAACGTTACATATGGAACTATCAGTTAATTTTCAATTGTAATGTTGCATTAAAATTGAGACTTCATTGAGTTTGTGAATAACAAAAGCTAACTACAGACAATACAGCTACAATTTATGAGATAAAACACATATTTGATCATAAATTGTTATATTGCTGAAATATACAAAATGCTACATTGTGTATCGATCGAGAGACGCAATTTTATGAAATACCGGTACAGTCGCGGTTCCAGGTCCTGATTCAGTGCAGTGCCGTAGCACCGTCATATCGAAAACATTTTGAAATTCTCTTAATTGACTCATAAATTATGAAATAGTCGACACGATTATTTGATTAGTAGAAAGTTGCTGCTATGTATAATTTATAACATAAAATATTACATTTTTTCATTGAATATGAAATGTTACTGTACTTCATACACAATGTTACAAAAACTTTGCTGGAATGATTCATTCGCGAACATCACATACATAATATTGCTAAACCTCCGTTTCAGTTGTTGCTGCTACCTTGCAGTAAGATAACGACAATATCTGATGTAACATTCCACATTACATTGAAATAGTGCTGCAATATTGTTGAGATATCACTTGGCTTAGTGGGTGGGAGAAGTGTATTTCATGATTTTCGTTTTCAAGGATGTGTAGATGAACTGCAATCCCGCGCACTATCACCCCGTATATGCGATGGGGTAATCGACTGCCAAGACGTCTCTGACGAGAAAACCTGCAGCTACTGCCCCAAAAACCACGTCCACTGCGGGGTGGGAAGGGTGTGCATCCCCAAATCGAAGCGGTGCGATGGAAGAATTGATTGTCCGGATGGTAGCGACGAAAAAGCATGTCGTGAGTGAATCTTAGTTCAATTTTTAGTTCAACTAATACGTATATGCTTAGACCAAGAGATGGTGACAGTTAACGATCTCCCATTTTACGCTGCATGTCTTATAAGATTTTATAATTAACCCCAAAATATGAACTATGGACGGGTTCCTGACCACCGCACGTGTGCACTTCATAAGGAATAGTAATTTTCCTAACAAGTGCGGAAAATTATACTTTTCCGCACGCGAATGACGTTGACAAGCAGTCGAGTGCGGGAAAGACACTTTCCGCATGAGCTAGGAACAATATTTTTTCTACAAGCGTAGGAAATTGATTGATTTTTTCAATCAATTATTCCTACAAATTGGAACAACTAACAATAGTGATATATTCTCTATCTTCTGATATTTAGTGATATATCTATGGTGTGTACCGTTTGAAGCATTATGTAGGTTAGCTTATTGCGGAAGCCAGCATGCCCATGGTGTTTGGCCTCTAGGTTTCAGACATTCCTAGGAACTCAAAAGCCTCGCTTTTGCGTGATATCTCAGTTATCTTTGGAGATAGAACCTCGCGGTTTCCGCGATCCTGTGCCACTTTTTTATGAAACTCAAGATGGATTAATCAGATTTTGCAAGACTGTTTCCGTTTATGAGATACAGGGCGATTTTGAAAATTTATACTTTTTGGACCTACTCTATATCTACGAAGTTTCTCAACAAAAATGTCAAATCAAAATCTTATCGCATAGAGAATTTTACGTAGAAGCCAGTGGCGCACTTAATTTTATTTTTCCGGGTATCGTTTTGGAGATACGACTCAAACTTATGATTTTTTAAATGGAACACCCTGTATTTCATAAGCTCCTTAAATTCCTTATTTTTTTGCCTTCAAAAAAATATATATTGAATGTATGTAACATTTTCGAAATTGCTCAAAATCACTGAAATATTGAATTTTGATAGTTGACTATGGATTTTTCTTATAAAAATGCAATTTCAATCAACACACAAATGAAGAAGAAAAATTATTGATGCAATCGATTAACTGTCAAACACATAAAACATTTTGTGTAGGTACACCGCCTACTAAGTGAAATAATTATGAAAAAATAGACTGATAGCCCTGTGGATCATCGTATAAGAGGAACAATTTTAGTTTTATTATTCCAAATGGAAAGATCATGTGATAGGTACATGGCGAAAATAAAAGACACATCGTTTCTGTACGAGTAGCTGAATTCGAAAAAATATGTTCCTATCTGAGATTCCTCAATATCATGAGTTATTTTCGAAGGTTTTCATCTTGACTCAAACAAGCTATTGACAACCTGCACACATTGATCAGAATATCAAAACATTTGAATAATATCGGTTTACTAATGATATTTAAATTTCAAAGCCTACCATTCATGTCACAGCCATCTTATTCTTTTTGAATAAAAAGCAATTCAACAGCGAATTGGGAAATAAATGTCACTTTGTGATACATGGTTGGATAGAGAATTTCAAGGCGAAAAAGATAGACTGAAGAAATGTACAGGGTGACATTTAAAATAAAAAAGTAGTGGTCACTTCCGGTCAAACAGGTGGTTGAAAAAAATTGTCGTTAAGTTCGTAAAGTGCGCTACCATTTATTATATACCCCCTGTGAATTTCGAAATTTTATCTCTTCAAATAAAAAAACTACAGGCTGCTACATGTCTCCTGTGTCACCCGGTATAGAAGTGTAAAGGTGGTTATTCCGGAACCGAATAAAGAACCCCGTTAACTAAAAGTTTTCAAACTTCATATCTGTATTTGTTCACATTTCCTGTTCAATAAAAAACCTCACTTTCAGATTCACCCTGTATATTTAACTTATTCTGGTTTTTTTTTTGAAATATACACCAATTTTATCTCCATTCCCATACAACAGAATTGGTTTTTTTTTTCACTTGATTTACTCTTATTCACCTACATTACATATTTCGAAATAATTTCTTTTATCGCTGGTATATTTCCTGTTAATTTTGAACAAAGGAGTGTAGAGTGTATAATCTATTTCGGCGAATCGAGGCAAGATTATCGCTAGAAATAAACTATACCAACAATGCTCCGGATATCTTAATCATCTTTTCCGGCGGCATCGGTACTCGATTGTTTTTTTTTTCTATCAATGATTTGAACTCTGAGATAGGATTGTTTTTCAAGTTCGGCAAACATTTGTACGTAGTAAAGGTACCAATCATAGTAAAATATTCATTATTCCAGATTATTTGGGATTCTATAAAATAAAAATATGAATATTATTCCAATATACGTGTAGTAAGGACAAATCAGATGATTTGCCCCAAAATGTCACTGCGTTTAAAGAATTTTCCTATCAGAGAGCCTGAAAGAAAAATTCACCAGCTTGTCAGTGACAATTTGTATTGAAAAAGGTTTGGAGAAAAGAAATAAAGGTATATAGAAAAAATATCAAATTTTCACTTATCTTTGGACATTTCGGGAACGAATCTGCTCCCGTTTTCAACATAAAAATTGATTTTTTTATGGCAAATTCGTATTCGTCTTGACACTTCATAGTGACAAATGGTGACGTTGGTAATCAAATGAGTTACAAGATGTTTTCATTAATCAATCTCAAATTTACCATTTTCATTTTCAGATTTCAGTAGTGAATACCATGTTCTATCTATATCAACTGAACAGGAAGCAATGCTATTGTCTCCGTTCAGAAGAATGCAAACAGATTCCTTGATTTTTCTCTTCTGGTTGTTATCTTCTTCTCCAATGATTTTAATATTATCTTACTGAAGATGGACAACATATGGCAGAGTGGAATGATGTTATTAAATTACATAAAACATCTGTAACTCTAATTATCTTCAACAGAATTCAACAATCTTGGGCTCGTTGTAAAGGCATCTTTCTGTTTAATCAACTGATGCAATTTGAATTTGTTTCACATTCATATAACCGTTGCTGCTATAGGGCGTGATCTAGAGAATCAATGGATATCGTGATATAAAAAAAAATTAAATGTAATGGTATGCATATTATTGAACGATGAAATAGGGAAACTAAATCTCAGCAGACCAACGATGATTGATGACAGCCTTTCTTAGTTGTTCACCCTGTACAATCATTAAACAGTACCTATTATCAAATGCCCTATGCAATAATAAAAATAATAACCAAATCTGACTTGAATTGACAAAGTTATGATGGGCAAACTTCATAAAAAATTTGAGTTAATCCATTATTTTGTCCGTGACTGAATATTTTCGAAACAATATTCTTGAAGCAGAAATTCCATTTATTATTTGAAGACGTTTGACCTAGAAAATTTCTGAATATTCGCTTGCGGCACATTTTTATCTTTGTTTCCCAATGTCATTGTTTAAAATCTTTTCTCTCTTGTTTCTCAGTAAGTTTAGCTTCAAGCGTCCATAGCTTAAAAAAAGTCGAAGTTGTGACGCCACATCAATCACGCTACACCTCTGAGGGATTCGTAATTTTCAACGAAAAGGGCGAAATCGGCAAACTTTGCACTGAAAACATAAACAGAAGCCTGCCCGCCAATCAGACACTAGCAGTTCTTCAGGCAGTCGCTAATTCACTCTGCAAAACGCTCGGTTACGGGTAAGTAGTCGAATTAACCACACACTAATGATTTTCTACTAAAAATTAATTTCCGTCAGACGGGGTGAATCGGGATGTTTTTAGATTTTTTCACTGTAACTCCTGACAGTGTGGAGAAAAATAATCAGAATTTGGCTACATTGATCCACTTGGCACACCCTGAATCGTGAAAACAGCTTGTTTCTAGGTCTGCCGATAAATTTTTTACAATATATTTTTGTCAGGGACACCCACTTTAAAATCATGAAAAACTCAAAACGTCTATGAGGTTAATCGGGACAAATAAAAGATTTTTATAAACATTCTTCATTTTCATTTTTTTTTCATCCAAATAAATAGTTTAGACACAAGAAATCCTAAAGTTGAAAAATCTCGATTTTGAACACCCTATATCTCTGTAATTATTCCCACTAGACCCCAAGTGTGATATATTGATGAAATCAACTCTTCATGGAGAATCTGAAAATGCAATGGAATACAGGGTGTCCTATATGAAAAAATCAACTAAACTACTCAACACTAATTTCGTCGCACACCAAAATGTCGCTTCTGTTATAATGTGAATAACTTTTTTCAGTTTAGAACAATTTGAATTTGGTTCACACTGTTCGATAGCCCAGTCCTTCAGCTATAATCTCGTACTTCATTGAAACATAAGGGTGTTCACATAAAATCTCTACATGGTGTTTTCCGACACTGTGCGAAATTTCGGAATATTCAAAAGGCTCTCAGATGGTGAAAAAAACATTTTTCTCAACTCCGACAACAGAGGCATGAAGAAGATGTCATTACCTCGAGATATTTCGCGAATCAACTTCCTATCTCTCTTATTTACAGGGTGATCTCAAAAAATCAACTTTTTGGTTTTGCAGCCATAACTTTTTTTTACGTCAACCGATTTTGGAAATCTTAGGCTCATTTTGAAGATAAAACTTCAGATGAAGAGATCTGAATATCAGAATTGACTCAAGATGGCTATCAAAGATCTAGAGTTTTCTTGAAAGTGACCCAAATCTGGAACGCCCTTCGAATCTTGGTTGGGAGGAGAATTGAATGAAAATCAACTTGTTCTCGGAAAAACAATTCATTCTGGATGCGTCCATATTTTTCTCGCTCTCAGTAGTCACGAATTGTGCGTGAGAAAACACAATTGAAACATGTTCTTGCAAAAACATTAGATCATTTCTACTCTGTAATGCATGGCCCGCCGTAACCAACGTTACAAGAATCACAATGAGTGACTGACAAACCCGACAAGCTGAGACTCATCATAAATGGTGTACCAACAAGAGCAACGGATTTTGATTTTTTCAATAAAGTGATTTTTTTAACAGTTGTCACGTACATAACATGCGATTTAAGAATATGGAGAAGTATTCAAGCAAACAACGTTTATTTATTGTGAAAACGCATTTCAAAAATGGTGAAAGTTTCACGAAAACAGTTTGCCAATTACGTAAAGTTTTTAGTCGCAATAATGCGTCGAACGAATCGACAGTAATAAACAAAAAATTCGTGTCGGAGATAAGCCCTTTGAATGGATCGGACTGTCGTGTTTAGCAGATCCGCGATTTGGAGGGAAGATAACCCTTGTTCCCTCATTTGTGGAATCAGTTCCAACTGGTCGGTCGTTAGATGCGGCATCGAAACTATCAAAATCTGTTTAAGATTCGAAAACGACGTCTAACCTGACTTGTCAGTCACTTACTGTGATTCTTGTAACGTTGGTTACGGGCCATGCATTACAGAGGAGAAATGGTCTGATGTTTTTGCAAGAACATGTTTCAATTGTGTTTTCTCACGCACATTCTTGAGTACTGAGAGCGAGGAAAATATGGACGCATCCAGAATGAATTGTTTTTCCGAGAACAAGTTGATTTTCATTCAATTCTCCTCCCAACCGAGATTCGGAGTGCGTTCCAGATTTGGGTCACTTTCAAGAAAACTCTAGATCTTTGATAGCCATCTTGAGTCAATTCTGATATTCAGATCTCTTCATCTGAAGTTTTATCTTCAAAATGAGCCTGAGATTTCCAAAATCGGTTTACGTGGAAAAAAGTTATGGTTGCAAAACCAAAAAGTTGATTTTTTGAGATCACTCTGTAAATAAGAGAGATAGGAAATTGATTCGCGAAATATCTCGAGGTAATGAGATCATCTTCATGCCTCTATTGTCGAAGTTGAGAAAAAAAATGTTTTCACCATTTGAGAGCCTTTTGAATATTCCGAAATTTTGCACAGTGTCGGAAAACACCATGTAGAGATTTCATGTGAATACCCTCATGTTTCAATGAAGTACGAGATTATAGCTGAAGGACTGGGCTATCGAACAGTGAGAACCAAATTCAAATTGTTTCAAACTGAAAAAAGTTATTCACATTATATCAGGGGCGACATTTTGGTGTGCGACGAAATTAGTGTTGAGTAGTTTAGTACCCTGTAGATCGTTGGTTCCGAGCACCCTGTAGCAGCAAAATGCTGTAAATCATAAAAAATCAACCTAAAACCATTCCTCGCAATTACATAAATCAAATTATTAAGCTAGCTTCCATTAAGAAATGCCAGCTAAATTTACTAAAACCTATGTTTCAAAACTCAGGACGTTCATATGAAGTTCAATTCTTGAAATAGGTCGAATAATCGGCCCCTTGAATATTATCATATCACTAAGGAACACCCTGTAATAATACCTTCGACATTATTTTTTTGTTTTAGGGACGTTTTGTCAGTGAATGTGGCTTTGGATCCCGAGAAAAACATTTCCTATGTACGAATGAAAAACCCAACAGCTTCAGAGATAAGTTTTATTCGAGCCAAATGTCCCACTAAGCAGGTCTTGAAGGTGTCTTGTTCTGATTTGCGTAAGTACCTACTTAATTTTCCGAATCGAAAAGGGTCATAACTATGTGACCAAACTATATTCCTTTATTGTTGAATAATAATTATGTATCATAGAAGTTTACATTTTTTCACTTCAACAATCTGAAAATAGGTCTCTAGTATAGACCTAACAGATAAACATATACAGTGTGTCCCACTTACCATGCTCACCATGGGTATCTTTTTAACGGTGAGAGATACGAGGTCGGTTAAATGACACCGAATGTGGAGTTTGTCAAGGCCAACTATAATGTGAAAAAATATTTTGATAAAATCTATTCGTTTTTGTTTTATACGCAAAAAACAGATTTTGATCATTTTCATGTCTCCTCCGTAACTTCTTTATTTATGAAAATATTCAAATAGGAATTTCACATTCTCATGGCAGTTTTTCAAAGTGATTTCGAAAAAAATATGAAATTTATACCAACTCTTCTAGAATTTGAGATATCAGCACCAACTTAAGTTTTTCAAATGTAGGTCATAGCTCACTATGAGTTAGTTACAAATAACTTTTTTTTCTCTTCCAGATGATATGTCGCAGTAATAGTTTTGTGTTGATAACAACGGAGTTATCGTCATTTATACAAGAACAAAAAATTATTTGGAAGCCGCCATCTTGAATTTATAAATTTTAACAAAAAAATCATGATCTCCGACCTCAAAAACCCCCACTCACCAATTTTGAATAAAATCGGACCAAATCTTGTCCGCCATCTTGAAGCAGCCATTTTTTTCAATTTCAACAAAAATTCCATAATGTATTGTCACCGAAATTATGAGCACCTGCAAAACCTGAACCACCCTGTATATAAAATATAAATATTAGGGTATACTGAGCGATGAAAATGGAAATGAATATATCTTTACCACACATATGTATATCACTTCTTGATATCAACCTAAAAAATAATTTCTAGTGTACTTACAAACTTACATGAGCCTTCGAAATAAATATGAAAATTTTTTGTAGAATGTGGCATCCAGAGCACACATGGTCCTTCAGGTCTGAAAGTTCTGTCCAAAATGGCCTCCCACGGAGACTGGCCGTGGCATGTGGTCCTATTGAAAGATGACGTCCACATATGCGATGGGACCCTGGTCTCTCCCGATTGGGTAGCCACGACAACTTCCTGTTTCCAAGGTCAACCGAAGGCCGAATGGACTGCCAGGTTCGGCATAACCAGGCTGTTCAGGTACGGCCTCCTGCTTCACCAGATTGTTACAGGCGATATTTTGTCTCAAGTCTTTGATTATTTAAACTTTGGCCGTCATTCAATTAAAAAAAAATTACGACCGCCACGGGATTCGAACCCCGGTCCTCTGCTATCACTTGGTTACAAATGGAACTTATATTCCAACTGAGCTACTACACCTTTATCAAAATGAATTGTGTGTACGGAATCTATATACATATATAAACGATGAACAAGGAAAACATCCGATTCTCCGACTAACTACCGAATTTCTGTCATACCTATTTTAAGAGTCAGACGACTTGCCTATTTTTTTTATGACCGAATTTGATGGCTTCCATGATACTATTTGAATGCACAACGGCAGAATAGCGCAGTGGTTGAGGCGCTCGACTAGTGATCAGAACATCGAAAGGTTGCTAGGTTCCATTCATGGCAAAGCAGGGGATTTTTATTTATAAAACGAGTTATAAATTCTAATTTTCGTTGCCTCGGCCGGAGATGATTGCGCACGATTCGCTGTTGCGTTCCAATTAACAGTGTTGCTCTTAAGATTGCGTATGGAGTTAGTAACAAAGCCTACACAGAACACACATGGGCTGAAGGACCCCTCGTGAGGTCGAAGGCCAGTTGGTAGGTACATACATATACCAACGAAGTACCTACATATACGTTCTTACTATTACCTTATTTAAATGCAATGAATGAACATTAGTAGTAGTAGTAACTCCTGCATTCGTCAACGGATTTTTCTGAAGTTCGATAGTTATAAAAGCAACTTTCCGATTTGATCACAATACAATCCAATATGGCGAACTTCCGGTTTTTCTGGAAATGCCAGCAACTTTGTTTTTACAATTGGAATACCCTATTTAGTTTTACACATTCAAGTTCAACAGGTCAAAACAAGTGCAATACTCATGTTGTTTACCACAGCCTACTTGAAAGATTATTCGAACTGCAAGGAAATTCATGAAACCAGTTGATTTTTGAATGTATACAATTTATTACTGCGCCGAAATACAAGAATGGAATGTAATTTTTTTTCTTTAATGTATGTTCTAGAGAGACATGTAGGTCACAAGGGGGTGACATAGGGGTTCCATTTGAGAAAAATGAATTTTTGATCAAAATGTGATGTGATTGAAATGATTCATCATCATGATAAGTGACAGAAACAATAATGGGCTTATATCACAAAAAAAATTTATTTCATAATTCGATAGAACTCACCCAAACTAGCTCACCACCGTAAACCGTTTCTTGCTATGAGCTTCCTACGTTTTATAAAAAATTATTGAAATCCCCGATTTTTCGGACCTCTGAAAACGAGGCGATGATGTGACGTCAAAACCCTAATACTGAAACAAGACTATTCCAGACAGAGATGAATGATACATGATTTCTCACAGAGCACCAAGATTGGTGAATCGGCAAGTTGATTTTTGGGACATAGATGATAAGAACAAGAAGAAGATCAATTCTAACCTACATTTAGTTTCTGCAACTTTCGAATATTAAATTGAAATATTTCGACAAAAGTATGATTGAGAAATGTTCTGTGCCTAATTGCAATTGAAAAAACATCATTTAGCTGGGAATTTTGAGAACAAATCTCGCCCCTCACTGGGTAAACACAATATTGTAGTAGTTTTGCTTTGCAGAAATTCATAGGAAAATTGCTTGAAGAATGAATGATCCATCTCCTAGAAGAACATTCAGGGGGAGATGCAAGCAGTATCTAGTCTTGGAAATAACATTGTTTCATACCAATTGATCATATTGGTGCATAGGTAAACATATCGATCAGTGACTGATTTAATGAGGATTCTCCCTCGGAATCTCCATATGATAGGTATTCTGATGTTGAATATCCTTTCAGGTGAACAATTTTCCAATGCAACTATAATAGGTACAAGCAATGAAAATTGAATGAATATTGTGGAACTTACCTTTCAGATTTTCTATTCCTCATCTCAGCACTGAGGAACTGTGGAGTTTTTCTAGTATGTTAGAGACATAAAAATAATTAACCATTTCCAAATCAATTTTCGGTAGATTATATCTGATGAGCCTTTTACAAATCCTGATTCAACGTTCATGTTTATATTCAATATATCAATAATATGTATTAATATGATATAAATATAAAGCAAGATTTGGAGGTTAATTTCATTACGTGTCTTCTCTTCTCATTTTAGACGACATAAATAACTTCGGAATCGGAATTCGAGACTCGATGCAAAAGCAGCTCCATGTGAAACGGGTCAACAAAGCAATGTTGCTGCGTTCATGAAATATATTGGATTATTGTGAAATTGTCGTGGTGCAAATGGTTTTGAGATTGAGACATTTCGTTGTTTAGAGATTGTTTATATTCTAATGATTCAACCTACCATCGACAAGTTGAATATATTTTTCTGCAGTAGTGGTAGTTGATATCAAAAGATATTTCAATATCGATTTCGATCTCTCGGATATTTTGTTTAGATGATATGGCAACAGTGATAAGTGTCACATATGGGTCACTCTATGGGTCACGCTCATTGGTTCCAGGCGATATGAGGTTTCTACGTCATAAAGAGGGTACGTTTTCAGAAGGTACTATTATTTATGTCCAAAAATAAAACATTCCAGTTAATTTTTAGATGGAATTATGTCGTCAATCGTTATTTATGTATAAAAGGATCATTATAAACATGGTTTGAGTTGAAAGTTCTACTAAGGTGTACACGCCCATTTTGAAGAAAAAGTTAGGTTTCTCTAGTATGTGGGACTCATTGTGAATAGCCTTGACTACATCACATTAATCCACGAGGTAAAATCAAAAACAATTCTATTTATTTTTTTCGAAAAAAAAACGACATTTGACAAAAAAATTTTGGCTTCATCAATTCACATGGAGGCAGATCATCTTGTTACTAAAAAATAATCAAGGCTTGCGTTCTTTCCAATTTTGTTTCAGTTCGGTACCTTGGGAGCAAGATAGACGCATAATCGGCATGATCAAATCACCTGTAGAGGGCAGTACCATCGCCTTGGTAAGGCTCGACCAACCGGTGACCTTGAACGACTTCGTCAGACCCGTTTGCCTGCCCAAAGAGAACATGGAGTTGTCGTCCGGCAAACTCCAGTGCAACACTTTGGGTTGGGCCAGGAATAGGGAGCAGCTACAGAGGGTGCAAATCAAAATAGCCGATAAGGAGAGATGCGAGAACGTCAGCATCTCGAACGTGAATAGTATTTGTTCGGAGACAGTTCTGGGCCAAAATGATTGTAATGTAAGTTTTGAAGTTGTGTAACCTTGTTTTATTTTGATCCTCTAAACAAAATAAGTATGTAAAGCCTGGGGTCGCGATAGTTTTTCCTTTATTGCATTTTGTTCGGAGACAATTCTGGGTTGAAATGATTTTAATTCAAGTTTGGAAGTGGTTCAACCTTATTTTATTTCGATCCTCAGGAAAATGTGAATAGCTGCTGAGGTCTCGATTTTTTTCTCAAATTGAATAATTTCCGACCTTTTCGCACGAATTTGCTTCAATCAAACATCGGTTCACAACCAATCAGAACCATTTTAGTGCTACCAAGATTGATGTATGTGTTCTAAGCTTCAGTATTCTTTGTGATTATAATTTTCTGACATCACATGAGGTGACTGAGGTCCTTAGATGAGTTTACGTCCGATCATGCCCACCTTGATGCAATATTGAAAGTGATGATCACCTACGGAGCAGTAGTGTGGCACGACAGAACCGAACTCGCCACTACAAGGAAAATTTTAGAGAAGGTGCAAAGATTGGCATGTCTTTGCATAACAGGAGCAATGAGATCAGCTCCAACAGCAGCACTTGAGGTCATTCTGTATCTCACACCTCTACACATCGTGCTGAGGAGAACATTTCAGGTTAGCCAAGGTCGGACTAAGAGGGAAAACGCACAGTGCAAGGGTCTCACCCTCTACTGAGATTGCACACCTCGTCGATCTTCAACAGATCAAATCATTAGGAAGTTCAGTTTTGAGAAGAACTTCCGAGTGGAACTGAGCAACAAGCGTGAATGGAGCATAGAATCCATCGAAGCGCTGGGAAGGAACACCATTACTTGGTATACGAACGGGTCTAAAACACCCGGGGGAACTGGAGCAGGAGTCTTTGGGCCTCGCACCAAATACTTCGAATTCATGGGACAATTCCCCGGCATTTTTCAAACGGAAATACACACCATAGAAAGATGCATCCAGTTCAACCTAGACAGGAAATACCGGAAGAAGGATATCACGATTGTATCCGATAGCCAAGCATACATCAAAGCGTTGAGCTCTTCTAACATCAACTCGAAGATGGTATGGAAATGCCTAAGCAAATTGAATGAGCTAGGCAGCAACAATAAAGTGATCCTCCTCTGGGTGCCAGGGCATATCGGAGTGGAAAGGAATGAACAAGCAGACACTCTGGCACGACAAAGGGCTTCAATGCCACTGATCGGACCAGAGGCATTCTGCGGCCTTGGAAATTCCTATTTCCAAGGAGAACTTGAAAAGGCGGAAGGAGCCTTGAGAGCCAGACAATGGAGAAGACTTCCAGGACTGCGGCATGCTAAAGATCTCCTCGTAAATTTCAACCGAGAAAGATCTAAGACACTCATAAACCTCAGCAAAGGAAGTCTCAAAGCAATAACGGGATTTCTAACGGGGCATTGCAGGCTCAAAGAACACCTAAGGAAGCTAGGCTTACAGGAGGACGGCACCTGCAGATTCTGTGAGGAAGAACCAGAAACACCCCATCACATACTGATGGAGTGTGACGCTATACATTACCAAAGATTGAACATACTAGGAACACACCAGCTGACTGGAAGAAATACCACAACTAGATCCCCTCAAAATCCTGAAGGAATTGAATCTTGAGGGGCTGCAATGAACAAGAAATTCTTGATATAGCAGAAGCAGATGGGGCACAATAGATCTAATCAGGTCGCAGCGCATCTGTCACCATCCAACCTACCAATACCAATAATATTAAAAGTGACTCTAAAAAAATGAAGTAGGCGTAAAAACTTCTGAAAATGTCATATTCCGATCCAGAATTGTCTCATGAATTCAAGAATTTTATAATATACTGGATGTTCCATTTAAAAATGCAAAACCGGAGCCATTTCCGATGAAACCGGAAGTGACCGGCAAGTGATAAATGTGCGAAAATTTTTCCCTCCACATATCATATCATGGCATGTCTAATACATTCGTTGACACCCGGAAGGTGCTTTAATGGGCTTCAGGATATTCACCAATTCAATAATATCTGCATCATCCATCCATGATGAGAATTTTCATGCAGAGATTGAGTTGTTTTTGAAAAATATTTCATAGCAGTTCGAGTTGTTAGGTTAGCTCAAACCTAAACCTCTGATGAGTGTCAGAAATCCATCCAACAAAATAATCCAAGATTCACATAAATCTGTAAACATTCGTTACATGAAAAAAAAAAAAGGAAAATGAATTCAAATTCAATATTGTAATGATATTCCCCTTGGAGGGGCTTTAGAAACATCAGCAGGAAGGCAGGAGTACAACGATCATCCTGTATCACGCATCCCCGATTGCTCTCCGACCTCTCAATGATTCCTACATACACCAGCATATTTTCGAACACTCAATATATGCCGCAATGACAAATAACGTCACAGAAAATTCAGGAATGTTCTGGAAACAATCGATGGAACAATTAGAGAGAGAGAGGTTTTGTTCTAAGAAGCTTCTAGAACAAAAAGAAGGAGACGGAAGATCATTCGAGAACGTTCTCGAGCCAAAGCCTGCCATGTGTTCTCATATATGACGGCCAAACAACTGAGTCAGTCAGTCGAGTAGCGAGTGTCAGAGAGACAGTTATATACCGCGTGATATAAATCGTTTTACATAAATAGTAGTTATAAGTTCGATATAAATTAGTGTTCTTAGAGTTAAAATAAATCAGTTCGGAAATAAATAGTGTCGTGTTCGCTTCTGCACCCGAATAACGTTACAATATGTTCAACTCTTTTATAGGAAGAAGAATTCGCTGGTAGTCCGATGAACTGCCAATCGTTGGACGATGGCAGATGGACCTTGGTTGGAATAACGAACTGGAGGATAGCTTGTGCAAAAAACGGCTTGGAGAGGCCAAGGATGTACGACAAGATTTACTCTAACGTCAATTGGATACAGGAAAGTATCAAATCTGGCGATACTTGAACTTTTTCCATAACGTATTCGTGCCAAAGTGATATCTGTCATCAAAAACAAATTTGTCATCGACTGACTGAAGTGATCTCAAATTAATCAGTGGAAGACTTATCTTGAGATTAATATTGCCATTCAAACAACAAATTATACGCTTGATTTTATGATCATTGTCAGGGGTTGATGAATAGATTTTTATAATTAGGTATCTGTAGAGATCTCTCTGTTGTTGTAGAAAAAGGTCAAATTTTGATGTTTGTATATAGGGTAATTCGGCAACTTTACGAGATAGAAACAATGGGAATGACATTCTCGTTGAGACAAATTCATTGGGGAAAACAAAATTTTGCTATCTTCTTTTGTTTTCAATTCACAAACTCCAGTTCGGAGACAGATGTGATCCAGTGGCGGTAAGAAATAAAAAAAAATGGCAAATTTGAGCGAAAGCCTAAAGTTTCAATTTTTTATATAGGATAGTTTGGGCATGATTTAATTATTATGTTCTCTTTCTGACCATGTGCCAGTGAATTTGTCTCTAAAAAAGACACCGAGAATTTGCGTACCCTCTATAGTTACTTGAGTTACTTTAACCTCAAAATAAGCCACCCTGTACGTACGATTAAAAATGTTTACTCAAATATTGTGAATATGTACCATATATGACTGTATAATATTGACGTCCCTGATTTTTATTAAAAATGAATTATGTATATTTTGGTGTTTTGATCTTCTAAAGAAAACTGAAAGTTACCGAAACACGTGACATCGGTTGGGTTTGGTGAGTAGTCAAACAGGGTAATCTCAAATGGTTGACAAGTTTAATTGAAATCAAATTCTCTGCACTAGACGAAAAAAAAAAACGACGATTTGATATTGAAAAAACAATAATTACTCAATATTGATTGATTTAGAAAAGTTATCGATGTGAAATTTGCAGTTTAACTTATTGAAATGTTGACAATATCGAATTACAAGTGAGAGATAGTTCATTAATGCACATACACACATCTATAGAAAACCCGATTTATTGTACCTATATTCTGAATTAATCTATGAAGAACATCAATTCTCTGGCAATGATTCCGAAGAGTTATCCCCACCATTCGTGATTTCATTCATTTATCCGCGTTTGGGGTTTCGAATTGTTGACGTATACTTTTCAATGATTGATGAATGAATAGCGGTGTCTTCTAGTGTTATTTAGTCTGATCTACATACCACACTATTTCATTCACTTAGATTTAATAGACGTAACGCTAGACTTGCTTCAAGTACAACACGCCTTTTTTTCCAAATTGTATTTTGTAAATTGAGATCGATTCTACGCTACACATGAAGTAGAGCTCTCAGTTCGTATTCTCGTGGTTTTTCTAAAGGACCTATTCTACTTGGAGATAGTCGAGTCGTTAGCCATCTATGGGGTCGTCCGGTCGTCTTCGTATTCGAAGAGTTATCCCCACCATTCGTGATTACATTCATTTATCCGTGTTTGGGGTTTCGAATTGTTGTCTTATACTTTTCAATGATTGATGAATGATTGTTATTTAGTCTGAGGTACATACCACAATATTTCATTCACTTAGATTCAATAAACGTAACGCTCTTCCGAGGCGCAACTTCCATAGACTTGACTCTCTGCACAGCCGTTTTCTTGGCAACACTCGGCGCAAACTTTACCCTAACCTCGCTGCCACAATTTCTGACAGGCGTCATGGGGGGAAGGTCGTCTCCATTTTTGGTGGCCGCCTTCACGGAAATTGAGGCCTGCTCCAACTGGTGGATGGTCGCTTTGAAGTTGCTGGCGTCCTCCCTGAATATGGGGGAGATGCGCTACAGGAAGGTGGACAGGTACTAGACTTGCTCCAAGTACAAAATCATTTTTTTTTTACAAATTGTATTTTGCATTCTGGTGGCTTTTCTATAGAGCCTATTGTATTTGGAGATAGTAGAGTCGTTAGCCATCTATGGAGTCGTCCGGTCGTATTCCAATAATTCTTGGATTGCTACATTAGAACCCTCCTTTCCATTACATCGCAATCCATCGTTGAAGCATTGCACAATTACGAGATACAAGTTCAAGTATTTATACTCTGTATGTAGAATTCATAACAAACATTCTATGTCTCATACTTCTTTGACGTCGGAGCAACAGTGTGTGAGATAAGAGAAATACCACCAGATAAGGGTATGTTGTATTCGGCAGTAAGGTGGCAACTTTTCGGGACATTATTCCTACATTCATCGCGATTGTTTTTCTATTTCTATTTGGGTGTTACAAATCTTACATGTGGAATCATTGTATTCGCGACAAAAAATTAGCGTACGCCACCTGTCGGAGTTCTTGAAAGCTGTCAAAGCGGCCTGTTTGCTCTATTTTCATTGGTTCACATTTGTTTTTTGTTTGTTCTTATTGGTCACATCATCAAAACGAACCGCTCAGAAGTGTTCAAGCTGCTGCCGTGAGGTGGAGCGACGTGTTATTTTCTATCGCGAATAGTCATTTATTTGACAAAGGAAAAATACCGTGTACCGTGTATTTTACACTATTTTTTCTTGTGATGGAAAAGACGAGGATTTGATGTTGAAAAAATATATTATATTGAAGTCAGAAAGTTATCAAAGTAAAGGGACTATGCCGAAACGGCCGCAATTTTCAAAATTCTAAGTCATTTTTCCCCAGATTCTACGGAAATTCCCATAAGAGCCCATGTGTTAGAGAGAGACAGACGATGCGATTTTTCCCCAGATCTACGGACTTTTTCCATGAATTTTAAGGTCCATTCTGGTCATTTTTTACCTTTCATTTGATAGGTAACAAGCTATAGTTGATATATTATTCACTACATGGCCCTTGAGGTCCTTCAAAAATTGATTTTCGTAAATTTCAAGCAGAGACCTTTCATTTGATAGGTAACAAGCTATAGTTGATATAATATTCACTACATGGCCCTTGAGGCCCTTCAAAAATTGATTTTCGTAAATTTCAAGCAGAGACCTTTCATTCGATATACAACAACCTATAGTTGGCATAATATTCACTATATGGCCCTTGGGGACCCTTCAAAAATTGATTTTCGTGAAATTCAAGCAGAGACCTTTCATTTGATATACAACAACCTATAGTTGGCATAATATTCACTATATGGCCCTTGGGGACCCTTCAAAAATTAATTTTCGTAAAATTCAAGCAGAGACCTTTCATTTGATATACAACAACCTATAGTTGGCATAATATTCACTATATGGCCCTTGGGGACCCTTCAAAAATTGATTTTCGTGAAATTCAAGCAGAGACCTTTCATTTGATATACAACAACCTATAGTTGGCATAATATTCACTATATGTCTCTTGATACCCTTCAAAAATTGATTTTCGTAAAATTCGAGCAAAGACCTTCCATTTGATAGGTAGCAAGCTATAGTTAACATAATATTCACTATCTGTCCCTAGTTGAGGTATACTTCCCTTAGGGACCCATCGAACAATCCTATTTGAGAGCGTTCAGAGGTCTGCAGCACCAGAATCGCCGTTCTCACTCGTCGGAGACGGATGACCTTGAAAGCGTAAAAAATGACCAGAATGGACCTTAAAATTCATGGAAAAAGTCCGTAGATCTGGGGAAAAATCGCATCGTCTGTCTCTCTCTAACACATGGGCTCTTATGGGGCTTTCCGCCGTGCAGCGTAGAATTTGCGTAGAATCTGGGGAAAAATGACTTTGAGAGAAAATGAGAATTTTGAAAATTGCGGCCGTTTCGGCATAGTCCCTTTACTTATCAATGTGAAAGTTCTTGTTTGAAAAGTTGAAAACATCGAATAACCTCACTAAGACGTTATAAAATGACTTATTATTACCTATGTTACATCACATGAAAGTTAATCTATAAATGCACAAACACACAATTATACAAATCCCGATTTATTAGATATAATAAATTAATCTATAAAGAACATCAATTCTCTGGCAACGATTTCGAAGAAATATCCCCACCATTCCTGATTACATTCATTTATCCGTGTTTGGGGTTTCGAATTGTTGTCTTATACTTTTCAATGATTGATGAATGATTGTCTGAGGTACATACCACAATATTTCATTCACTTAGATTCAATAAACGTAACGCTCTTCCGAGACCCAACTTCCATAGACTTGACTCTCTGCACAGCTGTTTTCTTGGCAACACTCGGCGCAAACTTCACCCTAACCTCGCTGCCACCGACGGAATTGACGCGATTCTCGCGGTCGATCGTGTTGCTCCTCACCCTTTGCTCCGCCGAAAAATCGAACTGGCCCGAATTTCTGACAGGCGTCATGGGGGGAAGGTCGTCTCCATCTTTGTCGGCCACCTTCACGGAAATGGAGGCCTGCTCCAGCTCGTGGATGGCCGCTTTGAATTCGCTGGCGTCCTCCCTGAATATGGGGGAGATGCGTTCCAGGATGATGGACAGGTAAGAGGCTTGCTTCAAGTAGAACTTGGCTTGGTTGTTCGCGGCCAATCGCAGGCTGTCTGTCGCTATTTGGATGTAGATACGGATGAAGTAGATGAGTAGGGCTCGGGACTTGTATCTGTCAAGATCGTTTTTGCAGATCCACTGGAAAGATTGATTTTTTTATTTGTTCATTTTTAAAATATCATACATATCAGCGTATTATATTAATAGAGAATATACATTTGTTTATGATATAAACATGATCAGAAAAGTTGAAAACTTGTCCATGGTCGTGTCACTTTTCATAAATTTCTTTTTTCTCGGATATATATACACTGTTGATGTGTGCTATAGTTCCGAAAAATGAGTCAATAATACCGTCTCCGAGAAAGAACTGCAAGTCCTTTTATCTTCCATTCGACTTCGCGGTTACGTATATTACTAAACAACCACTAAATTGGCAATTTTTTGAAATCAAATCACAGAATTAGGCTGACAGAAGTGACATCAGATATTTGATTACTTCAAAAGAATGATAAAGATGTCTACAACGCAGGTGTCCCTACTGTTAAAAACTTAAAATTTCACGTCGATAATTTTCAGATTTCAAAATAATGTAATATCTTCTCAATACTGATTCGTCCTTTCTTCTGTCACAGAAAAAAATAGTGTATCATACACGGGAAAAATATGAAATAGGGAATTTCACCATGATTGTTTGAATTTTTTTTCACGATTTAGAATTTACGCTGGGTGAATTCAGTATTTTTTAAATTTTTTCACGATTGCGGCTGACCCAGAAAAAAATTATTAAATTGAATCTAAAAATTTAGAAAATATGATAAATGAAGACTTGAAAATATTTGAAAAATGGCTCCACTCTAACCTTTTATCGATAAATACTAACAAAACAGAATATATGATTTTTCACCAAAAAAATAAACAAAAAATTTACCTCAACCTTGAAATGAAAAATGAACTCTTAAAACAAACTGACCAGATAAAATATCTTGGAATTTGGTTTGATGACAGGTTGAAGTGGGACAAACATATTGATGTTCTGACAAAAAAAATATCTCCAATTATTGGTGCATTGAGAAGATGTCCCAAACTTGATATTGAAATTAATCGAAAATATATATATATATATATATATATATGGAAACATTTATTGGTAAGGCCGATAGTGATTCGCTATTTCAATTATGTTTCTTCTCGGGATTGGCCGGAAATTTTCAGTTTCTCGCGCCCAGCGAGCAGCAAGCGAGGCGCAATATTACCTCGCTATGGTGCTATGGCTAGACTCTAGTGTTTTGAAACGTTGTCATGCTTATTCACTTAAAAATGTGTAAATGGTACAAACATACAAACCTCCAAATCAATTGAGTCAACAGAGTCTTTCCTATTCTTATTGTTTTCCTCTTCCTGTTTCTCCTTAATTTTTTGTAGTACCTTTGCCCTTCTTTCCAATTCTCTTTCATATTTTATCTGCAAATCGCGGTCGTCATATTTTCTCGACTTAGAGTTCTGGTTTGCCACACTATGAACCCTAAAAAATGAAGTAATTAACCATCGTTATCAGACCCAAGAATCAATATACAAATGTTTTATTTTCTGGTTGAGAGTACCTTCCTGTATGGATATCAGACATCAGTTCTACCAACTAAGTCTCTTTTCAAAATATTCAATTCGTTTTTGTGCGACTAACGGACCTCCAAGGGATAACATTGAATTTTGGGACACCCTGTATATCATTAAATATATTCATAATCACCTCACTGATGAAAAAAAAGTTAAGGATATTGTCATTTGATATGAAGACATTTTTCTGAAAGAAAATGTGGTAATAACTATTGATATTTACCTCCTTGGCTTTTAGAAATTTAATATCCTTAATTTTTTCAATCAGTTTTCAATAATGAAACAACCATCTTGTATATTAAAAAAGTATGTAGTAGATAGATGTTCAAAAAATGATGTAACAAAGTTATGCCACAATCAGATTTCAACCATTAAAATAGCAATTCAATGATTCATAAATACTGATTTGACCAAGTTGAAATGAATTTAAATAACATTTCTCGCACATTCTCACACATAATTGAATAAATTTGAAATTTGTACATTGTACAGGGTGGGCCAATTCCCAGCCAACCATCGTGTGACATCAACATCTGTGTGATGTAACAACCTTGCATAAATGCAATATCTCGTTAACACATCTTATCGACGTAGATTCGATATCAACGTCGCAGGGAGTCATCGCAACCAGGAAACTATGTAATGTGGCAGCGACTTCTTCAAACTACATCTCTTCGACGTTAACTAAATAATTCACATTGATATCTTCATGAGATATCTTTGTGACCTGTGAGTGTGACGCAGACATGCGCAAAACGAACGCACACGCCAGACGCCATGTTGAGCTGTGCATGGCCATGTCAGTCAGTCAGTCAGTCAGTCAGTCAGTCAGTCAGTCAGTCAGTCAGTCAGTCAGTCAGTCAGTCAGTCAGTCAGTCAGTCAGTCAGTCAGCGAGTGAGTCCGACTCCGTACAGACTATTTCCTTCCAAATTCTCTGCTGTAATATCTGAGATGATTTATAGCACATATTATAGCAGCTTCAAATTGGAGGTATACAATCATTTAGGAACGACGGTGAGTTCAATCACAATAGGTAATATTGTAATTATCTCTGTGATGGGAATATTGCAATCTAAAACAAGGTGGATGAAAGATCCCAAGATAATGTATAAGTGTATTTGATTTGTATCATTTATGAATAATGTATATTTGTATTGCTATATATATGTTTCATGTTTTACTTCAAGATTACTAATTAGGGTGATTGTCATGATAAGTTTTGTATCATCTGTTTTTACTTTCGGAAAATAAACATTTTCTTCGTAAAGTTGAATAATTATTATTATTATATATCCCACGAATATCACATGTACGGCGACCACATCATCGATGTCGCAGTGTGATGTATTTGTAATATGAAATGTACACTTGTATGTGACCTGGTAGTGATATTTCATGTGATGTCGCATTTCATGTTTGAACGACGTCACAGTGATGTTGCTTGAGTCGGACAGTTTCACATCGCCACGCGTTGTATCGGTAACATGTTTGTGACTTCAAATGCGATATCGCATGTCACAAAGTAATGTGGCGTATACATCACTTATACATCTCAATGATGGCTGGGTTTGGGCACTTTTAAAGGGAAAGTCCCATTCCCGTACAAGATAGAAAGAAACTGATGTCGGTGCCTGTTGATCAATTCAGATGACAAACTCAGAGGTAAAAAACGCATAAAAAATTAAGGTAGAAAACAATAGCTATTTGTGTATTTAGAGCGCAAAGTGATAGATTGCCGCTCAACAAAGACAGTTACCGCGCGATGCGGAGCGGAGCGCGGTAATCTTTGGAGAGCGGCAATAACACATTGTGCTCAAAATACACACAAGATTTTTTCTACTAACGCAGCTTTTGGAAATAACTGCTCTGAAAGTATGAGCGATTGAAATAGTTGAAAAAGTTCTTATCCATATTATCCCATATGTCCAAAGGAAACAAAAAAAGGAAAATTGAAATAACTGACAAGCCAGAAAAAAAAAATCGGGCCTACCGAGAATTGAAACTGGACCACCAGCGTGGCAACCTGAGCTTCAGACCTCTGAGCCATAGTACGATAAGCTCTGCAATCAAATTGAACATTACTCATTGATACACTGTCTTTCTGATGACAACAAAGAGTTTAAATATAAAGTATAATTCATCGTTTTCAACAGATATGCTTCACCGGGAGCTTCTTGTAGAAATTTGTTGGTATATATCTTCAGTGGTGAATGTTTTGGATTTTTCTCGCTTTATATCCAATAGATTGTTTCTTGAGAAATGCGATAAGTTTCAGATACTTATTGATTCCGATATTATTTTTAACATTCAAGCATGTATACGTACCATATCGAATATATAGACCAATGAGTTGATGACTTCAAAGTCTTTGATTTTTTACCAAAATAAACCAGTAAAACGTTTTCTGAATACATATTCACCATCTCGGAGTGGCACCAATTTATGAATGTATCATATTGTAATTCATATTTCTTCCTCGATTTCTCTGGTAAGAGATTCAAACTCTTGCGCTTTCTGCTATATCAGGAGGTGTGTTTGATGATTCACTGTCACTATTGTCCATCATGAAAGAATTGGGGGTTTTCAAGAATAGGTAAGTATAGGTTACAGAGACGTGCGAGCGTTTTTTCAATATTTCCGCTCACGAGCGCAAATGCTGTCAAAGAATGACATTTCTGGAAAAACATCAACTTTGTGCTGGAATTTGAAAGCGTCAAAGGCTACTTTGTTAAGCGTTTGTAGAAAAAATATCAAAATATCTTGGAAAATAATGAATGTTTGGAAAATTCTGCAAGCTCAATAAAGAAGTGCCTCCCTTACCTTTGAATAATGTTCTTTGGTCCTTGAGGCTCAGTAAGAATCTTGTATAACTCCTTGAAGTCGACAGGTGCATAGAACTTTCCAGGGTAGTACCAAATATTCCTCAGAGCTCTTAGGAAATACATAGAGGGTGATTGGATGATGATGTGGAACTGTTTTTGAGCGAATTGGAGATATTTTTTGGGAATATTGCGGAATAGATTTTTCGATTTGATGAAGTAATCAGGTAATACCCCTCTTGAAAGGTGGTTGTTCAGATTTTGTATTACTTGCATGATTTTATCACCTAACCTAGAAAAAAATAAGGAGGATATGTAAAAACTTCACGAATGATAAGGCAAATACTGTATAAAAGAAAAAATAATCAGAACTATAGAACCTCAACGACTAACTTTATTTTTACATAGATAAAACTTGGTAAGTGAGTGAGACAAATAGAAGTGTTATATGAAAAATGAAACGAATTCAACGTGAGCTCGATAATTCAACGTCTTTGAATTTGTTAGGGTTTCTCTGGAAGTTGAACTTTTAATTAAGGCATCCGCCATATCATATTTTTGTACGCCTCATCTTTTGATCGCCATGTTCTGTTTGTTAGAATCTGCGTTCCCCCCTGAACACATTATGGAAAATATGAAATTTCATTCCAATTCATCACAAAATACTTATTTTTCTAATGAAAAAAATTTGATGTCATTTCCACAAGTGTTCAAAAAATTAACAAGACAGGTTTTATGACTTCAGGAATGCTCAGCATCGATTCGTATAAACGAATAAGTACTGATGCGTTTCTTTCTTTACTGCTAAAAAAGTTTGTAAAATATATACATATATACGTATTTTTTCTTTTTTTCGCAAGATCAAATTTCACTTCAGAAAAATAAAATAAAAGAGGAACTTAGCTCCTCCACCATTCCTATGACGTATTTCTGAAAATACACATTCACATAGAGTTAAAATACGATTTCCTGTGCCAATACGACGTTGCCGACATCATCAATATGTCTAGATTTCCGGAAATTGTCCTTTGAATCATATCATAACAGCAAAGGGATATAATAGGTTATTCAATCCTACTTTGTCAAGTATTATGAATAATTCCCATAAATCTCTGATTATCTGAATGAAGTTGATTACTAATAAAGATAAATCATGATATTTTGCAATAGTATCTATAATTTTTCAGTTCGTTATATTACAATATGTTATTCTTAACTTGTCAGTAATTTTTTCGCTTATAAATTCGTTCCTTGATAAAACGGATCTATTTCCTAGGAAAGTTGCAGATAATATCTTGCAAAAGCGCCTAATACTTCGAGTCCGTCCACACCACTCAAAATACTGACAGGCCCAAAAAAGAGGAAGGAGCCATGAGTATCGGCTTCATTCTGTTCTGACCGATGACAATAAATTAGGAAGGATAGTATCATTGAATATAGCCGATTGTAATTCATTGATTCAATGATATTTTCGTTTAGGATCGAGCTCTATTGGAGATATTTCAATGCATAAATAACAAAACCATAACCTGTCAGAATGAAGCTAACTACCCTATGCATCTCTGTTCCCAGTGCATTTGTGATTGTGTATGTTTTTGTTCACCAGTTTTACTTCTTCTGATATTTTTATCATTCGTTTTCCATTCGTTAGCTATTCGCTAGCTATATTCTTCACCATCAGCTATTTTCAGACTAGATTCAGAATGTACGTCACAGTTTGCCGCCCCGAAAATTAGAAATTGCTTTAATTTGAAAATGGTCCTGAGCCTTTTTGTGGGATAAGCAAATGTCACCTAAAGGGAGAACTCAGGAAATGGGAAGAAATTGAAAAGTCCTCCTACTGGAGAGCAACTCCAGGTCAACGACAAGCGAAAAGGTTCATCGACCATTCGCAGAACCGAGCCAAAGAGCTACTCAGCCTCAGCAAACCAGAGCTAAAGCTTATCACAGGCTTTCTCACAGGACACGGCCCTCTGAGGTACCACCTCAAAAAGATGGGCCTGGCGGAGACTGACACTTGCCGATTTTGAAACAATGCGACCGAAACCGCGGAACACATACTTTGCTCATGTGAAGTATTAGTCCGCCAAAGGCTGAACCACCTAGAACAGGTCTATCTCACCCCTGCTGAAGTGGAAAATTCAACCGTCAGGAAAAGTGTAGGCTTCATCAGAAGTCTAGGGTTAGAGGACCAAAACTAGATAGGGATAATCACAATAGATCTTCTAGGTCGCAGTGATCGAGAGGTCTCCCAGCCTATACGACCCATCTACAATCTACAATCTACAATTTAACCTACAGACTGGTTTCGGGTTTTTGGCCCCCATCAGTGTAGGGTAGAGTAGGTGAGTAGTAGTTCAATGTTTTCCGTGGCATTAGCAAGGAAAGTAGTTGTTTTTCCCCGTCATCTACCATTATTATTAACTCTTTGAACATTTGTGGAAACGACTTTGAGCTTATTCTTTCATACCCTTTGAGCATTTTGGCAATTTCGTGGTACCAATTTTCCTTATTTGATCGGTGTTACCTCATACCCTCATACTAACCGATGTTCAGGCCAGTCACGATAATTGGCCTCACACTCCCAAAACATGTGACACCTGATGTGCTCTGGAAGCAACCCGTGCTGATGAGTCTTCGGCTCGATGTAGGTCTTCAACAACGCCAATAGGAACAGGTAGCACTTGATCTGCGCGTGGGACATGCGCGCCTCTAAATACCTACGGTGATTTATGTGATTAGATATGTTGACGATATTTTTGCTATTTATGATGCAAAATTGAACGACTGCTTCCCCTCTATTAAATTCACCTTTGAATGCGGAAATAACGATCAATTACCGTTCTTGTGCGCAAAAATGGCGATCACACAACGTGATCTTTATTGTTGTGTTAGCTAAACATCGATAGACCATCGATAGTTTCAACTTTGCTCGCATTCAGAATATCAACGCAGTCCGAAACCATCAGGAGATAGAAGTATACGCAGTTCCACAGAACTATAGGTACCCATTTTCCAAGTTCTGGAGAACTGCGCATAATTCAGATGGTTACGGATAGTTAATTTTCTGAGCGCGAACAAACCTATTGACAATTGACACATATCAGCTTGTTTATGTTCTGGTTGGACACAAGGACTAGGATAAACAGACTGAAAGCAAAGAGACAATGAGTTACGTTCCTTAAACAAAATATAACATTTTTTATGCTTAATTTTTTACCTGTGATAAGTGATGACGTTTTAATAACTTTAAATAGTTTTTTGTTTGAGTCCATTTAAAATTTAAACTTGCCATTTTGTGTGTGGAGACTTGAAAATAATTTCCAGAGATTTTTCTTGGCCACTTTTATCAAAATATTTTTTTCAGAAACCTGTGCGGCAATTAGTTTCCGAGATACAGTCGGCGTCCTTTCTTAGTGGTACACCCGGTACATACAGGGTGGGCCACCAGTAACGCCTCGGTCTCTAGAGGGCTAACCACTTATCTTCTTGGAATTCTTCCTCTCTAGGAAGTTGCATGTCAACATAGGCTACCATTTAAAATTATTTCGAAACATACAGGGTGTCCCCAAAAACCATAAAACACTGAAGTTAAACTTTTTCCTATCGAACACCCTATATATCATTTCATTTTGAGATTCTCCCTGATGAGCTGATTTCAACGACCCATCATACTTGGGGTCTAGCAGTTATAATTACTGAAATATAAGGTGTGAAAAATCGAGATTTTCCAAGTTCAAGAATTTTTTGTGTCGAAACTATTCATAATTGGTCAAAACGGCTTATATGTCCCTATCTCAACTTTTGATTAACTATCTACTGATATTTAATTGGGACATATACCGGGTGATCGAGATTCTGAATTCTGCACCACCCTGTATTTGTTTCAATTAAATGTCAGTAGATAGTTGATCAAAAGTTAAGATGGGGACATGTGAGCCGTTTTGACCAATTATGAATGGTTTAGACACAAAAAATTCTTGAACTTGGAAAATCTCGATTTCTCACACCCTAATATCTCAGTAATTATAACTGCTAGACCCCAAGTATGATGGATTGTTGAAATCAGCTCACCAGGGAGAATCTCAAAATGAAATAATATATAGGGTGTTCGATTGAAAAAAGTTCAACTTCAGTGTTTTGTGATTTTTTGGGACATCCTGTATGTTTCAAAATAATTTTAAAAGGTAGCCTATGTTGACATGCAACTTCCTAGAGAGGAAGAATTCCAAGAAGATAAGTGGTTAGCCTTCTAGAGACCAAGGCGTTACTGGTGGCCCACCCTGTACATATATTGTGTCCTTGCCTATTCTCGCATACCTTTCGGCCTTGGGGAAGGCGATCTGCCATTCGAGGGTGGCATCCGGCGTTTGGCCCTTCTTCTCCCAATACCCGCTCGGCACGACAACGCAGCTCATCTGCTCGATCTCCTGGAGCATGTCGTCGGTGGGCCAGCGGTACACAAACCTACCAATTTTATCTCATTCAAAACTATTCAAGATGGTATATTACGAAAAAAAATTCATATCCGAGCTTGGGAGAAATTCATGTTTCATTGTTATGTCAAAAAAGTTCACTTTGTGATCAGGTTTCTCGAAAAATTTCGGCAGATTCAGGAAGCCGCAGGGTATAACATGAAGTTATAGGCATGTTGTAGCCATCTAGTGGCAAAGCTCTAAGGTAGGATACAGAGATCGCGACACACACTGTATGGCGCTGCCATCTATAGTCACACGTACAGACCCCTACGTCTATACGCTACAGAGTGGTACTACAAGTGAACCACTCTGCTGACAGATGACACTACCTGACATACTTGAGTGGAATTTTTCCACCACCTATTCAACTGCTAGATCTCATAACAAAGAGATCCAGTATGAACAGAGTGCCCCAATTGTCAGCAGGAGCGAGACAGTACTGTTTCGACCCACCAGGTCTCATCAGCCAGTTGTCAGCAGACCGAGAGCGGCTGATGAGACCTGGTGGGTCGAAACAGTACTGTCTCACTCATGCTGACAATTGGGGCACTCTGTTCATACTGGATCTCTTTGTTATGAGATCTAGCAGATTCTGGAAGATCAGACAAAATGTCATAGACTTTGGTAGGAGTCCATATTGTTGTGAAGTGGAGTGAAATTTTTCAAAGGAACCTCAAACATACCTGCTCTTCTATCATAGACTATTTTGGATTAAACGTTTACTCATTCAATAATGCTTCTAGCATTCCTAAGAATAAGAGAAATGAATGGTTTGAGGCTATTAGGAGACAGTTATTGGACCTTAGCCAATCAAGAAATGTATTTTATCAATACTCTCCTTGTATCAATAAATTCTGATCAACTGTTTTTCTTTCATGGTATTGCATATTTGATTCATTTCATTTAATTTTTTCTTGTTTCCTTCTATAAACATTGTATGTTTCTTTTTTTTATGTTCTGGTTCCCACGAGAGGGGATATCCTGTAATGTTCAGAGAAAATCGTGAGAACCAAGGGAAATAAGGTAGCAATTGGTGTTTTTCTTGAATTTCTGGAGATTATATGCCTCGGGGAACACCTCCCTTGGCAATGTGTTCCAGAGTCTCGCTGTTCGTACGATGAACGAGTCTTTGGAAAGAGATGTTCTACGGGTCTCCAAAGTGACCACGAAGAAGTAAGAAGCCTCAACTCGACGGGTTAATCTCGCAGGGACTGCCAAGGGAGGAACAATTGTTGATATTCCAGAAGAGCATCGTCCATGAAAATAGCTATAAGATAGAGCCAGATCGCCAACTTTTCTACGGTGTTCCAGAGAAGTGAGTGAGTTTGTGAGCGAGGCATCACCCACGAGACGAATTGCCCTTTTTTGGACAGAATCCAATAGTTTCAGGGTGTGTTTGGGTGCTGCACTTCAAATACAGGACAGGTCGGGTCTGTGCCTTATAGATCATAAGCAGCTAACTGGAAGTGAAATAGCTCCTGACCCGAAACAGAAAACCAAGTTTTTGGGATGCACCTTTATCAATTATGTTCGGATCATTTTACGCCAGACAGCGGCTTTCTGATGCTTCCAGGCAAATTCAGGACATTGAAACATGCAAATTTGCCGTGTTTTGAAATTGAGCTCTCAAATCTGAGTATTTGAAAGCTATGAGACCTTAATACGGCATATTTCATTCGTTTCTCATTACTTTATGCATGGTTTATCAACCTTCCATATTAGACCCTATTAGTAGTAGTTCATAAATGTGCATGAATCAGTTTCACCAGTTCGATCTCCTGAATGGCTCACATTTTTCCTTATAGAGCTGGCAGTCTAGATTAGTGTTCAAGTCGGTGATCGAACCTGGCGTTTTTCGAAGTCGCCGTATTTAATTATCGAACAAAAAAATTGCGATGATTTTGAATAACGAATGATTGCATCAAATACTATTTTTCTGCAACCGACACAAAAGTCGTGCATTTTGATACCAAAATTAGCTCTTAAATTGACGTTCCTATTACTGACACAAAAATAGGTATGTTGCTCGGCAACATATTTAGTTCCTAGGAGCTAAAGTTGAATTGTAGTTCCTAGGAGCTTAAGTTGAACTTTAGCTCCGCTCCGCCTCACAAATGCAAAATTCGCTTGTCAAACAAAATGTCACTTTTGATCCTAATAAAACAATCTACTATTATACACGGAATGATCAATATAAAATAGGTATGTGGCGTAAATTCGATCTTCGATCGGGAACAGCCCTGTATGAAAACAGAGCCTAAACCTACCCGTTCCGTGTGTCAGTCACTGTGGGCCGTTCCTCGCGATGCATAAATTCATAGGTCTGGTCCTCCGGCCAGGGAATCGACACTGATGGTATGACCTGAAAAGAAGAATGTTTCAATCTCAGTAGTATTTCTCAAAACAAAACCGTTGAAACATTCCAAATGTCAGTAATTAATATACGTCTTATGCTGCTATTCTGCCGACCATCTAATCTTCGAGTCAGAACAAGTTCTGGTATGAGGAAGAACATAATTATAAAATAATAAGTAATAAATATCTATGAATCACAATAAAACAAAACAATCAATGAACAAAGAAAATCATTCTAGTCAAGGACATAACTTACTGATAAATTTTCAAACATTTCTCTCAGAAATGATCAGTTTTTTCATTTTCTTTTCAAATGTACCCATATTTCTGCAGTTTTTAATTTCATCTGGTAGTTTATTGAACTGAGATCAGGCTGCATGAGTGAATTTTTTTTTGTCCGAGTGTAGAACTAGCAGCATCAAGGTGAAATAAGTTATATTGTCTAGTTGGATGACTATGAATTTCATAATTTCTTGTCAAAATCTGTACAGTTCTTATAAAGAATATGTTTTTGTTGAAGCATACAGTTCAGTTCTTGGTGATAACGAAATGATATATGTCCCAACCAAGGGCATGTATTGTTATTACTACACCAAGGTAGTGAAGAATATCATCATTACCCAGGGACCAAGATTATATCCCGAGGCTTCAGCCAATATATTTCAATAATTATCATTCTCTTCAATTCTGATTAAAATCTAATCAAATTAAAGCATAAGTCGTTATTGATAAATACATATACTCGATTCGAGTGCCATTCCTATGAATATCGGCCAACGTTAAACAAGGAAGAAGAGGGTGTCTATCTACGATGAATTTAATCTATATCCTGACTGAACTTTACATCATATTAAGATTAATCTGCAAAAACTCACATCCTATATACATACATACATCTTACCTCACAAGGAATCGGGTTGTCTTTATCATCTGTCAGGTTACAAAAAATTTTCCCAGGTATAGCCTTCGCCTCGTTAATATTCTTGTCATTGAACCCCATCGACTTTCCCAACGAATTCGGAAACAGCCCGTTCTTGAAATAATCCATGAACCTATGGTGATCAGTTATGTTATACCAGTTGTCAACGAATCTCGGAATCTATCATCATCGATAATATAACCGTTGTGGATTTCAATTTTTCATCTCTTCTAATAAAAAACCTCAGGCTGTTACATCCCAGCGAGCACAAACATCCCTGAGATGTTTTGGGATGTTTTGAAAATGTTGGCATGAAGATGTTATTTTGAGACGTAATATGCACTGACCAAAGAGGTCTTTGAAGGATATTGAAGTATTGTTTTTGTTCTTCTGTGGCATTTCTTTGTTTGCCTACTGAGAGGTATCCCTGGGATGTTTTGGGATGTTTTAGAAATGTAGGCATGAGGATGTTTTTTGAGGCGTAATATGCACTTCCCAAAGAGGTCTTAGAAGGATATTGAAAGTATTGTTTTTGTTCTTTTGTGCCCTTTCTTTGTTTGCCCCACCACAACGTCTCATGCTATGTTTTCGATTTTGTTCTTCTTGTTCGCAATTGGCATTCGCGTTTGCAGCGTGTCACGCTTACATCACGCTGCTAACGAACAGAAAGGAATTTGGTGAAATTTATTGTGTTAGAAGACTTATTTAGTTTGTAATAATGACCATCAGATGCAAGATGTGTTGTTCGGTGCCTTAGTGTAATCAATATATAAAAGTACGAATTCATCAATACACAGCTTCTCCGCAGTTGCAAAATTATGCACTGTATGAAGAACATTTCAAAAATTGGGAAACCTATTTCCAATTATATTTCTGTGTGTAGTAAGCACTACTCAGAAACCGATTAGGAAGGTAATTTCATATCAAGAAAATATGTTTATGTTCAATCTATTTTTAATGCATTTTTTCATTCAAGGGAAATGGAATCCTAATGCAAAAGTTCATTTAGACAAAAGGCTTCAGAAGAGTACCTCGAAAATGGTTTTTTTTACAGCGATTTAATGTGCGCAAGACGCGTTGAAAATGTTCTGTTGTGTCCATCAAAAGGCTTTAAAAAGAACTAGGGAGAAGGTAGTTTTGTGACATATCAAGGACATCTCGATAATTGCCTCATGCGGCGGACATTAGCTGTTCTATAATAGTTCTATTCATGTGTGAACAGAACATCGCAGTGGAGGTTCAATGTCTCGAAATCTCGTACTTTTAACATCTCTGAGATGTTTTTGTGCTCGCTGGGATGTCTCCTGTGTCACCCGGTATTGTATGTGAAGAGGAAAGTTTTCGGATATTTTTGACTTCCCGGTCACTTTCGGTATCACTGGAAATGACTCCAGTTTAGAATTTTTAAATAGAACATCCTGTTTATTAAAACATTTTTGAATTTCCGAGACGATTCGGGATCCGAATGTGACATTTTCAGAAGTTTTTATGCCTACTTCATTTTTTTAGAGTCACTTTTAATATTGCATCTAGGTGGCCATGACCTCAGATGATGTCAGAAAATTATTAACGCAAAACTTTTAGTAACTAGTATGTTAGATAAGAAGAAAAGTTGACAAAATTACGTCCGTATCTAACTATTATTTATTAAATGGCAACCATTTTTTGATAAGCACGTTCCGAAAAAAGGATTTTTTGATGAACCTAAAGATACTAATTTAATTGCGATTGGATTGAAAATAAGAACATAAATTTAATATTACTAAGGAAAATACTGGATATTTATCTATAAACGTTCGTCAAGTGTGCCATGGATAGCCATGGTGCATAGTTTTTTTTTTCAGTCTTCTTTGGAGAACAAAACATCAGGTAATGATAGTGATATAAACCTTATGCGCAGACAGTAAAATTTTCTTCATTTTGTTAAATTCCAGTTCTATTTTCTTCCAAAATAATATGGTCAAACTGAAGAGTGGATACCTGAGTGTTATGTTTTCTGAAGAAGACTCGAAAAAAAAATTTTGTTTTCTTAGTAATATTTTTATGTTCTTATTTTCAATCCAATCGCAAATAAATTAGTATCGTTAGATTCGTCAAGAAATCTTCATTTCGGAAAGTGCTTGTCAAAAAATGATTGTCATTTGAAAAATAATAGTTGGACACGTGAATGTAATTTTACCTGAGGTCCTTAGATAAATAGATGCAATATTAAAAGTGAATCGTAGGCGTAAAAACTTCTGAAATGTTATATTCTGATTCAGAATCGTCTCTTAAATGTTACAATATACAAAATATTCCATTGAAAAATTCAAAACCGGAGCCAATTCCGGTGAAACCGGTAGTGACCTGGAAGTGAAAAATATACGAGAAAACTTTCCTCTTCATATACCATATAACCATATTGAATTTCATTTTGATAAACCCATTATTGTCTGACATTGGTGTGACATTTTTATAATATACTTTATTGAAAAAAGTGCACATATTCAGAACATCAATATAATACTGCCTACCGCATGGAAATTTGAACAGAGGTGACGTCAGATTTGCTACAGTGTAGAACTTTGGGTGGAAAAAAGGGTCTAACCTCAAATTTCATTTCGATCCCTGATTTTTTTTATTGGTGCCATTCGATAGTACACGTGGAGCTTTCTCAGTGTTTGAAATATTTGCACTTATTTCAATGCAACCCTGTATATAAACACTACTCAGTTTTATAGCGAATTCTATTGGCAGGAACCGGTGGAGTGTTTCTCCACTGAGTGTATATTTCTCTCCGTTTAACACAATGGTTCTTAAGCTTCTAGTGATGAGGGACCATTTCACAATTTTTTGTCTTGCCATGGACCACTGGATGTTTAAAGGTTAATACATTGAATGAAAATTAAGGAATGATTGTTCTATCTATGAATAAAACATTCAAATATCTGTTCTAACATCTCAATTTCAGAGGATTTTCATATTCCATGTTCTCTTTTTGGATGTTCAACAGATATAATTCAATGTTAGACGTGGCAAATAGCCAGGAAAGTAGTTTCGAAAATGTTCCTCAGCATTTCCGGGCCAATATTTTGGCAGCAATGTGTTATTGAGGCTTGCAGCTCTTCAAGGTTATCATTGTCTCTCTTGAATACTTCATCTCCCAAATATCCAAAAAGGCAGAAATCTAAAGGCGTCAAATCTGGAGAACGTGTTTGAAAAAAAGGATTAACTCCTCGACTTATCACACGGTTGTCATAAAATTCTTGTAAATATTCTAAATTTGCACGTGTGGTGTGAGCAGTGGCCCCATCTTGCTGAAGATAGCCAACTCGAATTTCTTCATCATCAAGTTGATTAATGAATGGTTCTAACATCACTTGTCTGTACCTTTCACCATTAATAGTGCCATCGAAGAAAATCGATCCATATATTCGCCTACGAGAAACTTCTAACCACACCCCAATTTTTTGAGAATGTAGTGGGGTCTCAATGGAATTGTGGGGATTCTCAGATCTCCAAAACCTAAAATTTTGTGAGTTCACGTATCCCGACAAATGAAACCAAGCCTCATCGCTGAAAAATGTTAGGTCCAATAGCTGGTCATCGTTGAAATTATTTTGGAACCATTGGCAGTACTCCAGACGACGTGGGATATCTATTGGCAGAAGTTGCTGTAGTACACTGGTCTTGTAAGGGTGCACATGCAATCTTTTCTTGAGCACTTTATGGCATGTACTTAGTGGCACACCAGATTGTAAAGATAATCTCTTCAATGTGACGTTTTGGGATTTTGCTCAACACGCGCCCTCAGATTTTCGACAACTTCTTCCGATATTTGGGGTCTTCCTGTTGATTTCTTTTTATTAATGTTTCCAGATTGGATGAATCTGTTGATCACTGTTCTGATGTGGGCTTTCAAAGAAGATTCTTGAATCTGTACATTAGGATATTTCGCCAGGTACTCTTCCTTGCAGGCTACTGCCGAGTAACTCCATCCACCATTGATGAATGTGCCATTTCCACAATAAGACATTACAATAAATGTATTCTTCTCCGAGGAATAAGCCATCCCTCTTTTCAACACGACAATCACGAAGTAGAAAACAGAATCGTTTGAAAATTGTAACGAAAAACTGACAATTGTGAGTTTATCAGCTATGACAGTATAATGATTGGTGTCAGAAATTAAATTCGAATGTGTGAATCTCCATAAATGAAAGGCGGCAAATGGAGAAAATATTTCAACGGCTACTACGATGCTACGATCATTTATAGAAACCCTGTACTTGGATGGGTGACCATTCGAGGAAACGCCGCGTAAGCCCGTACAACTGTAGCGGAATAGCATATCATAGCTACAGCTACCATATCAATGAGCACAAGATATGGTACGGATATGCCGTCCTTCGGAGAGGACGTTAAACCGGCGGTCCCAAGGCCATGGATGTTGAACTCGTTAAAGATCCCTACCTCGGGTTGGAACGTTACCACCGATACAACAAGGCCAGCAGACTCTGACGTAAACAGCTCGTGACGTCACCAAGAGAGGCCTGTTTTATTTTATCGGTTGTCGACTAACGCGTCAGTTCGTGTTAATTCATCGGTGATTCACGTATGTTTTTGAAACGGTCCCGAATTCTTTTGTTGTTTATTCATCAAAATAATTGGCGGAAAAATTACTGTTTTGTGAAATATTTTGTGTTGTGATCGGCGAAATAACAATGCCTTCCAAGTGTTGTGTTCCCTTTTGTCGGGGGAATTATGTGGGTGGTTCAAAAGTTCATGCTTTTAGTTTCCCGTTGGACGAGGAGCTATCGAAAATGTGGGTATATTCAATTCACCGCGAGGATTTTACTCCATCTGAGTTCAGTAGTAAACACAAACAGAGCTTAATTTATAATGATGAATTAATAATAGAAGACAATTACTCTCTCATAAAAAATATAAGTAGAGGAAAAATAGAAAAGCTTTGATTGTGCAGTTAGTTTTGTATTCGTATATTATAGTCAACAAAATCATCTCTGAATTCGAGGACATTTTCTTGAATGTTCATAATGAATGGGCATTTTTAATTCTCATTCTCAAATTTCTTTCTGAAAACGGTCATTTGCCTCGTGGCAATGAATGCAGAATTCATTCCAATGATCAAATTGCAACTATCATATTAACATGAACTACAAACACTCTACTTAAAAAGGTAAAACTGCATTTATCATGATATTTATCATGAAGATATTTGACTAAAAAGTTCCAAATTTCACCTTCTTTTTCACCTGTCTTCTGGATGGCATTTAGAACAAATTTCCCTTCTTTTTTCATCATATTGGACAATTTATATATAATTCAACTATAAATATAATTTTCTTGAGATTAATCCATATTTAGTGAAAAGAAGGAAGAATATCATTAAAAATTAGGGCGTGTGTAATGTCATTCGAAAGCAATCTCGCATGATAAATGCAGTTTTGCCCTTAAAAATTACGGTTTCAAGTGTAACGATCCACTTGGGTGAAAAATCCAACAACAGAAAATTGAAAACACTCACTGGTTATTTTTTCAGGAAATAGGAATTCTCCAAGATAAATATAGGTAATTGTAACAAACGGCATGTCAATCAAAATAAAATACATTTTCCATAATTTTCTTTCGATCAATCTCACGTTTATGTTCTGCGGGCCCTGTATAAGTAGGTGTGAAGTTTACCTTCACCACAATTTTTGCCAATATATTTAATTCGAATGGGTTGCTGTAGGTGGATATTTGTGTTTTATCCTGGTTTTTGCTTTAAAACTTCGTTTTTCCATAATAAAATCGAATGGGGTGCGAAGAAGGGCTCAGTTGACGACTGGCATCCTTTTTTAACCGGAAGCCCTTCAAAACACAGCAAAATTGGCTCAATGATGATCTGAAACTAAAATCGAAATACGCGGTCGCCTCACTGAGTGACGTCACCCACGGAGCATGCAGGCCTTATTGTATCGGTGGTAACGATAGTGTGCTCACCGACGTCGGTGATTAGCCTCAGTAGCAGAAAAAGGCCTACGTTAAAGAAACTCCAACATTTCCTGCCAATGGAATTCGCTGTTATAATTTGTATCAATTGTATCAACAAACCCTTTAGCGTCAATATAGGTGACCGTATCGAAATAGTCCTCGATTTTGATCTCTACGTTTTTGTCTTCGTTCTGCATCCGTATTTCAGCAAACTGGACATGAGATATCGGCACTTTTAACTTGTTGAAACAAGCTTCGGGAAGGGTGTCTCTCCTTACAGATAACTTGCTGACTACCAGAGGTTTAGGGGTCTTCAGCTGGTATATGGTATTGTACTCGTATATTTCCGGATCTGGGTCTTTGGAGGTGGATGGAACGGGTTCCGGTGGTACTGTGGTGGGTTCTGGTGGTACTGCGGTGGGTTTTGGCGGTACTGTGGTGGGTTCTGGTGGTACTGTGGTGGGTTTTGGTGGTACTGTGGTGGGTTCTGGTGGTACTTTGGGAGGTTCTGAGGGCACCGCATTGCTTTTCGGGGGATTGTTTACGTCTATGTATTTCAGCCGTACGAAGCCTGTGGAAATAAAGTAAGAACATGATTCAGTGCCATCTACAGAGTGAATGAATAGGGAATTTTTGTAACAAGTCTGCAGGTCAATCAAGGAGATAGGATATACATTTCAAAATACTTGAACCTCTAGAAAATTATCAACTCCATTGAACAAAGTTAGATTTTGAAATTTTCTACCAATTAAGTCACTATGAATACTAAGAGTACCATTTTCTTAAGAGATATCAAGGCTTCTCCCCTCCCTTAGGAAGCATTCTTGGATGAAGGTGAACTAACTTTTTTGTTATGTTCTGGTTCCCACGAAAAGGGATATCCTATAATGTTCAGAGAACATCGTGAGAACCAAGGGAAATAAGGTAGGAATTGGTGTTCTTCTTAAATTTCTGGAGGTTATATGCCTCGGGGAACACCTCCCTTGGCAATGTGTTCCAGAGCCTCGCTGTTCATTGGATAAAATCTTTGGAAAGAGATGTTCTGCAGGTCTCCAAAGTGACCACGAAGGGGTGCGAAGCCTCAACTCGACGGGTTAATCTCGCGGGGACTGCCAAGAGAGGAACAATTGTTGATACTTCAGAAGAGCATCGTCCATGAAAATATCTATAAAATAGGGCCAGATGGCTAACTTTTTTATGGTGTTCCAAAGAAGTGAGTGAGTTTGTGAGCGAGGCATCACCCACGAGACGAATTGCCCTTTTTTGGACAGAATACAACAGTTTCACGATATGTTTGGGTGCTGCACTCCAAATATGGGAACAGTATTCCAGGACAGGTCGGATATGTGCCTTATAGATCATAAGCAGCTGACTGGAAGTGAAATAGCTTCTGGCCCCAAACAGAAAACCAAATTTAGCAATTGATCTCAGGTGATTTTCCCAAGAAAGGTTACTGCTGATAGTAATACCAAGCATCGAAATGGATATCTTCAAAAGTATGGTTACTCCTGACAAGCTTATGTTGGGCACAGTGAGATAGGCTTTTCTAGAGAAAAGACATGCTGGTGTTTTGTTTGCATTGAAATCTACCAAGTTATTGGATCCCCATTCGAGAATTGTTGCCAGGTCCATATTTATGAGTTAGAATGAGTAAGATATATGCGCATGCTTCATGGTCTCCAATTCGATCTCAAATGAACTTTTGTCTCATGGCATTTATTGCTTTCATTTGGGTGGTTAGTCTCTATAACCAAAAGTACAAGTTCAGATGTTCTCGATGGAATATAAACTTTCAACTGTTAATGAACAGAAAACAATACTATCAAATAAGTGGAATACCTACCTAATCTTTCACCTTTAATATTTTGATGATAAGTAGAGATAAGGATAAGGAATAATAGAATACTAGATGTACGCAGATAAACTCGAAGTGAATATATCTACATGGAGAGGCCTAAACATTGGAGATTGAGATAGCAGAATCAAATACAGAAGGAATACTTATTACTGACTTCAAAATACAGTATGTTTCAATATATCAAAACATTATAAATTACCTATCAATTTTGTCTAACCTTGAAGAGTTTTTTAGTGAAACTGCGTATTTTTGTCTGAAAAACACGAATTTGATAATGAAAATGTGAACAAACCATTATTTATTACGATATTTCACTATAAAGTTACAAATTTCACCTTCTTCTACTGGATTTTTCTTTTAGGCTCCCTGATGAAAAAATTGCGCAGTGACATTTTGCGGCAAATCATCTGATTTGTCCCACTACAAATATATTGAAATAATACGAATATTTTTATTTTATTGAAACGAGGAGAGAAAATCCCAAAAAATCAAGAAACATGAATATACCACCTCCTCCATTAACCTACAGATAGTATCTAAATTTTAAAGTTGAAATATTGGTTTTGCTTATATTGAAACACAAGCTGTTAGAATCACACCATCGTTTAATTCCTTCAATGTAGGTACTTTTATTTTGTTCCAGTATTGCTGTATCATTCCCACTCCAAAGAATTGAAGTATCATCTGCAAAAATTGTGAAGTGACCTTGAATATTGATGGAAGGTAGATCATTTACGTAAAGAAGAAATAGGATAGGTTCCAATACGGATCCCTGGGGAACTCCATGAGAGATACTTCCCACTTCAGAATACCCGTAGCTAGTACGCACAGTCTGCACTCGATCCCGTAAATAAGACTGAAACCAGACCAAGGCAACGCCTCTAAACCCATATTGTTTTTTGAGAAGCAGATCATGATTCACACAGTCGAATGCTCTCGAAAAATCGCAGAAAACTGCCGCCGCTATGTCCTTATTATTCAATGACATGACATATAGTTTCTCGAACAAAGATTTATACTCTTTCTCTCTCTTTCGCAGATATAGGCAAATATGAAAATTATAGAAACCGCTTGCAACAATGAAAAGTGGCCCCAAACAGCAGCAGAGCGAATGTTTGAATACAGGTACCTAGCTACTGTAAACATTTTCACGTTTGAAATGTGAAGTGTACCTCGAAGAGATGCCTCAAATCGAGTTAACAAAAACCCCCTGTGTATTTTTGCAAACTTACCTTTTTTATTAGAATTTTCTAGTCTGACTTGATACGCTGGTTTGTCAATCGATGTGTACTGGGGGATTTCCACACTGTTCACTACCTCGATTCTATCATAGACAACGAACAATCTTTTTGGTGCCAGTGTATCAGGTTTGTTCTTCTTTGGTCCGTGTAGTTGTCTATAGCGAATGTTCTTGTTCACATTGTCTATAATGATGTCAGGACACGTACATTCAACTGTCTCGTGTTGCAGTAGAATTCGATTGAGTGCTTTCTCCTTTTTGTTTGTTGTGGAGTGAAAAAGTTTAACTATGTCACTGTGAAAAAAAAAATGTTAACCAGGACAGTAGGAAAAGGAATATTATTGTTGTAATTTGGTTGGTAATATTTCAACAAATTTTAAATTCAGTTATATTTTTCAAGGAATACTACTACCACTGAGAGAAGAAATCCGTGCAAACCTCTTTCAATCGACGAATCATGATTTACGTTTGATGTACAATCAATATTATGAGTTAAAGTTGAAGGGAATCGAATCTATATCGTTTTGAAATCAGCATATTTCATTCGATATTTCAAACAACCAAATATGTTGGTGGAGTCGTAACGTATTAGTCCCGAACTGTAGCTATCTCTCTCGGATACCTCGTCATTCTGCAGTGAGCCCTACTGCAACTAATTTTCCCTTGTGTAAAAACACAAGCTCTATCACATAATATAATAAAAATCTTAGCTTCCCATTACAAAAATTTTTTGATGACGTCATAACTTTGACAACTTTGACGTGTTATTATTGTAACTTATTTCAAAAGATGCAGAATAAAAAAAACAGTTTAACGTGTTTTTGCATTTTTTTCAAAAGTGATCGTTGTACGTTTTATGAATTTTGTGCATTACTTCATCATAACCCTGTATAACATTCAACATAATATAATTATCCTCTGCATTTATCAAAACCATATCTACCAAGATTTTCATAGTTACAGTGACAACAACGATGTGATACTTACAATACAATACAATACATTTATTTCCATACACTTCACAGTATTGGATGATGTCAAAAATAAGTACCCTAATTGAATTAAAAATCAAGGAACTTCAAAAAGTAGACATACAGTAGATATATAAAAAAATTGCTAAAAACAAATGACGGAACATACAAACAAAAAATAGTGAAGACATCATTACAAAGTATTAGATGCGAGGTTAGAGACGTTGCAATTGAAAAAATCATTAATAGAATAATAGTTATTTATTATACAAGGGAAAAAAGTAGTAGATTTTAGCTCCAGGTTGTGTTGTCTCCCGACGCGTAGCGGAGGGAGACAAAAAACCGTGAGCTAAAATCTAATATTTTTCCCGTGTATAATACACTATTTTTTTCTGTGACAGAAGGAAGTACGAATCAATATTGAGAAGATATTACATTATTTCGAAATCTGAAAATTATCGACGTGAAATTTCAAGTTTTTAACAGTAGGGACACCTGCGTTTTATAGGCATCTTTATCATTCTTTTGAAGTAATCAAATATCTGATGTCACTTCTGTCAGTTCAATTCTGTGATTTGATTTTAAAAAATAGCGAATTCAGTAGTTGTTTAGTAATATACGAAACCGCGAAGTCGAATGGAAGATAAAAGGACTTGCAGTTCTTTCTCGGAGACGGTATTATTGACTCATTTTTCGGAACTATAGCACAACAAAAGCCATTAACAGAGTATATATATGTGATATATATCCGGGAAAAAAGTACTCACTTTTTTCCCACGGGAAAAAAGTAATTTATGAAAACTGACATTTTATAACCTGCCAACAGAGATGAAATGCCAAACTTTTTTCCCGTCACAGAAAAATAGTTATTTATTATACAAGGGAAAAAAGTAGTAGATTTTAGCTCCAGGTTGTGTTGTCTCCCGACGCGTAGCGGAGGGAGACAACATACCGTGAGCTGAAATCTAATATTTTTCCCGTGTATAATACACTATTTTTTTCTGTGACAGAAGAAGGGACGAATCAATATTGAGAGATATTACATTATTTCGAAATCTGAAAATTATCGACGTGAAATTTTAAGTTTTTAACAGTAGGGACACCGCGTTGTAGGCATCTTAATTATTCATTTGAAGTAATCAAATATCTGATGTCACTTCTGTCAGTCTAATTCTGTGATTTGATTTCAAGAAATTGCGAATTCAGTGGTTATTTAGTATTATAGGTAACCGCGAAGTCGAATGGAAGATAAAAGGACTTGCAGTTCTTTCTCGGAGACGGTATTATTGACTCATTTCTCGAAACTATAGCACAACAAAAGCCATCAACAGTGTATATATATGTGATATATATCCGGGAAAAAAGTACTTACTTTTTGCCCACGGGAAAAAAGTAATTTATGAAAAGTGACATTTTATAACCTGCCAACAGGGATGATATGCCAAACTTTTTTCCCGTCACAGAAAAAAATGAATTTTTGATTAAAATATCTTTGAAGGTATTTTTGAATTTAAGATTATTTGATATTTCTTCAACTCAATTAGCAGTTTATTATATAATTCAATAGGTAGCACAATAGGACTGTTTGCTACCTTAGTCAGCCTGTGCTTGGGTATGACCAAATCCAGGTTTTCTCTGAGACAATACTGATTGTTTCTGGAAACAGCATTATTGATGCAAGAATGAACAGGGAGGGAAATGTTAGTAGATTCAATTTGGGAAATAATTCTTTACAAGAAAAGGTATACGGTTTGAATGATATAATTCTAATTGTTTTCTTTTGAGCTCTGAAGACCTCATCTGCCCTCGCACAGTTGCCCCAGCACATGATGGCATAAGAAGGGCAAGATTGAACATATCCAAAATAATAAAGTAATAAGAGATTAGCGTCCACTTTATCCCTAAGTTGCCACAGAACATATGAGTAGATTGACATTTTTTTTAATACTGCATCAACTTGACACGACCAGGTCAGATGCTCATCTATAAAAATACCAAGATATTTAGTGACCCTCGTTTGTTCAATAGTTCTGTCGTTGAGTTTAACCAACAGACTTTTATTCAAATCAGTGAGGCTAAAAAGTATCATTTCGGTTTCAACTTCAACTTCAACACAAGTCCCTTAGCTTTGCAGAAGTTTATCATTTGGTTAACAGCACTAGATGACATTTTAGATAGCATTTCCAGGCAGCCATTTGAAGTCGAAGTGACTTCACGGACGGTTGCCGAAAAAGTTAATTCCCGACTCTTGTTTATGCTTCCACTCACCTTCATAACAGTAGGCACCACTTATGAATAGAATTCAAAACTTACTTTTGGTAATTCTCGAAAAACTGAACGTTCAACAACATACTATTCAATAAAAATATTTGCTGATTGTCCAAGAAATCTCTTTGTAATGCACCTGTGATCTGTTCGTGATACTGACTCACTGATTCCACTCTTATATCACAGTTACCGGCAGCACTGTGTGTCACTGGTGTAAGTTCTATTTCACTGGTTTTCGAGTTAGCGCACCCCATATTGTGAATAAATATGAAAGAATCACCTCATCACTTCCATTGAACGTGAATTATGCTTTTCATTCATAATCTGATACTCATATCTAGAACTGGATTAGTAAGATTGTGATTTCATTCTACATATATTTTCTCGTTTGACAGCCTATCCTTTATCTTATCATTAATTTATCAGCTCAAATCCAACGTTTTATCCACTAAGAATATATTTTAGCTTGAACATTGCACAAAAAGATGTAAGTACTTAAGGATCTGAGAAAAACGTATTATCAGATTATTTTGAATATCTTATTGAGCTCAATGATAAGCAATTTACCCGGAACCTATTACCTTTCTGTATTTTCGTTGTTATTCTTATCAGAATTCGCGAGATTCACGAAGGGCGCGACATCTAGGTTACATAACACGAACTTCAAACTGGGGGAAAACAAACTGTTGTCTATGGATAAAGTGCATAGACTACATTGCATTCAGCTTGCTGTAGCTGTAGTCAAACTTGTCAATAACATAAAGTGTTGGCACTGTTGGTAGTGATGATGGTTGAGTTGGTTGATTTTTTTACATTATTAAATTTTTATTAGTTTAGTGAACAGTGAACGGGTGAAGAATTGGAGATAGTTCAAACAATTCAAACTAATTATGACGAGACAATCAATTGACGTAAAAAAGAACAGCTACAACATGTTTACAATACCCAGATTGTCCTGCTTTGCATGAATAAATACAAATCCATTGTTCTACAGGAGTTCCTCTGGACCCCAACTTCAATTTTACTTCATGTGGGGAAGATTTCATCGCCGAAGTTTGTAGATAAAGTGCAAAAATATGCCTTCGATCGAATATTGACAATTGATGTCAAGAAATTTAAAAACGTATCACTCTTATCAGTACACAGTACACAAGCTAATGGCACTAATGGGATTGAGAGAGGATTGAGTTTGTTTTCCTCCAGTTTTGACGTGGCTTTGACATGGAACGATGAAAACCGAGCGCCACCTCGGAGTGTGCTGAGAGATTCACTTTTTCAATTGCAACTTTTCTAGATTTATATCACTTATGTTATCCATGTTACACCTTTCAACTTCATCATTAATTTAACAATTGTTCTGTCAATTTGTTGAGGTCGGATTATTTTATTTGGACAATTCTAAAAACAATAAGCAGGTATCTCCATATAAATATTTTTTTTCAATTGACTCATGATTTCATTGGTTTTGTAAAAACTTCACAAACGATAAGATGTCCACAAAGTTCTCAAACACACGACATGTTTCGCTAACACAGTAGCTTCGTCAGGTAAAATACTGGTACAATGAATGTTTGGGAATTTTGTGGAAATCGTATCGTTTGTGAAGATTTCACTAGTGTTGAGAAGTGAGAAAAAGTTGAACATGAAAATGTAGTGTTTTTGCTCTACAAATTATCAATTTGAAACTGACATTAAATAGTTGGTATTCGACCAAAAACGCTATCCTTCAAAGCCTACTTTTCATTAAAAAGGAGTAAGTATGCAGACAGTTAGAATTCTCTCTCAATTTTATTATATGAGTAGTTTGGAAATTAATAATTTCATACCAAATTGTAATCTTCCAAATGGAGTAAGGTAGGTACAACTCTGATCAAACCAGAATATGGATCGAATTCGGTCTGATCTTAAAAAAATTAACATTCGTGACATCATATCGATATACTTACCTGATTTGAAATTACTTAGGAGAATAACTACAAAGATTCCAGGATAATTAATTGCGTCCGGATCACCCGGTATATAAATCAAATTCCCTCAAATTTTTTATGTATAAAAAAACAAAGAAACTAAACAAGATAGTTACTTTTTATTGAAGTAAGTCAAAATATAACTCCAATAGTAATAGGTAACATTAACATATCATAACGTTATGTGAGGTGACAGAAATCCATTTACGGTTCATTTCTGGACACAGTTTGCAATTTTGGTTGCGGTTTTTCTAGTAGTAATTTCATTCACACAGGGCCTCACGCAAGTGAATATTTTGTTAAATTCACACAAAAAAAATCGAGTATAGCTATCCTGTGTACATTGATTCACCATCAGAAAAAATGCAGCAAAAAATCAGATTGACCTCCGACCGTAATTGTAAAAATGATTTTTTCATAAGTAATCAAACCTCCTGAAAGAGTATTCTTTATGGTAATCTACAACGTCTTCTATCTTCTTCTTTTTTCTAATGCTATCCACCAAGAAGATACCTAATACAGTGCAAATGATTTCGTTAATTATTCTAGCCACGAGAAAAGCTATTGCAAATTGACGAATATTGAAAACCTCAACTTTTCCCAACAAAACCAATACTGTCCATATTGCATCTGCAATGCAGGAGTGCCCTGATGTCACCAAAAACAAACCCATGGCTTTTTCTCTTTCGAAGAAGATCCCAACAAACATAGGTAGACAGGATATAAGATAAATTACTTGAAAACCCATATAAATTAGCAGTGGGCGAGATATTTCTGGACTTGAATTCTCAATGCAGTATATCATACTGAGTAAACACATAATTATGAATAATATACTTAATATAGCTACTATTATTTTCAGGAGCCTCTTGTGAAACTTCATTATTGAAAGATGACATCAAATTCATTTGTACTGACGTTCAATAATCATCCAGCTATTTCTATGGCAACATGTGGGTAAATGCAATGGGTGAAGATGTTAACCCTAGTCACTGGATGGTATTAGTTAGAAATAAGAGTTCGGACACAGAAATGACAACTGTTAGTGTTTTTGAATGTTTAGATTTTTCAAGTTACACATCTTGCTTTGTGACAACAGCATCATAGTCGTTCTGCGCTTTTTCAGAATTGTTTGGATTTGACAATAAATTTTATGAATGCCAGAATAATTGAAATATAATTTCATAAACTATTGAGACAAAAAGCATAAATAAAAATGTCCTGCTTTGTAATGAATTGAATGACGATTTCATTTCCTCAATTTTCCAAAGGAAATATTAACCATTCCCTCATAGAAGAAATGTATAAAACGGCCTGGATGGAAAATTAATTTGAAGACAAGCAACATTTGTGAGGTGAATAATTACATACATTAAAATTCACTTCTTATAAAAGCATATAGGAATAAAACAATATTTTAGTCCCATTTTCAAACAGAAGATTCATAAGATTCATTGTTCTAACAGAATATTGAAAAAAAAATCCAATATTATCATCAAACGAAATGCAAAAAAAAATATCATGGAGAACGAGGAATTGATTGCAAAACTATGTAATGGAATTGAAAATTTGAAAACGAAACTGAGGAAATCAAGTAAATTGCAACGTGAATATCATTGAATGGCGTTTTCAATATCGACCAAATTAAAAAATTATCAGTAATAAGTGAATGCAGCAAAAGGTGGAAAATCAAAATAATCTCCATGTTTTCAAGTTCATCATTCGGGTACAGTTTTACATACAATAAGAAACTAGCATAAAGTATATCCATGTGTCTATTTTGTCATATTAAAATGTTACATGAATTCTTTTCAATTTTATTGCTATTGTTCTGCTAGGTGTATCGCTAATCGCTATATAAATTGAAGTGGGCGTTTCTATTTTCTATCAACGACAATGATTGATTTTACAGATAATCTAACCTCTAAAAGCGTATCTGACAATCAGGGGCTACTAGGGAAATTGAAAAGACAAAGAGCAGTATATATGTCTTATTCTTTTATTCACTCAAACCATTGTAATATAGAGAATAGAAAAGGACAGAAGTTCAGCTGTGTCCGAACTCTTCTCTAACTAATGCCATCCAGTGACTCTAGTTTACCAACTCTTTGAATCATTATTGCCAAATGCAAAAGTAAACGATAAGAACTTCTTCTAATTGAGAGTAATCAAATACAAGTCGTGACTCAACATTTCAGAATAATTATTCCAGATCTATTTGGGATTTTCTCTCGTCTCTATGAAATAAAAATATGAATATCATTTCAATATAGGTGTAGTTAGGACAAATCAGATTTTCCTATCAGAGAGCCTAAAAGGAAAATTCACTAGCTTGTCACTGACGATTTGTATTAAAAAAGGTTTGGAGAAGTTAAATAAAGGTATATAGAAGGAATATCAAATTTTGACTTATCTTTGGACGTTTCGGGAACGAATCTGCTCCCGTTTTCAACATAAAAAATGTTTTTTTTTTGTATGGCAAATTCGTATTTGTCCTGACACTTTTCAGTTCTCAATATTGATTGGTGACGTTAGCGATCAAATGAGTTACAGGAGGTTTTCATTAATTAATCTTGAATTTACCGTTTTCATTTTCCAGATTCAAGTAGTTCTATGTTCTATCTATACCGGGTGGCTACGGAAGTATTGCCTACGGAATATCTCAGTTATTGTATGAAGTAGGTTTGTGAAATTTGACGCGTCGATATAATGAAATAAGAGCTAGAATTTGAGCATATTGACATGTCGAAGTCAACTTCCGGTCTGACCGGAAGTAACATCAACTTTCATATTTTAAATGAAAACCCTATTCTTTTTCTTTTCGCTTCATTCAGCATTCAATTCCCTTTCTAATGACATATCACAAGTTGGTATCTAACCAGAAACTAGATCAGAAAAAAATTATTATTGAAATTCACCGAGTAGGCCGTGGAAGCAAAATGAAAGCCAAAAATTTAGAAGTTGGCTATGGAAACCATACGTCACTTGATAACAGTTGCTACTACTGTGATATTTTATTTTCATTCGTCGGCGTTATGAAAAGCCACCAAAAAAATATTGGAACAATTGGGAAAAAACAATACTCTGTAGGTCCATAACTCAAATAGGAACATACAACTTTTTCACAGTAGTAGCAACTGTCATCAAGTGACGTATGGTTTCCATAGCCAACTTTTCAATTTTTGGCTGAATAAAGTGAAAAGAAAAAAAATAGGGTTTCCATTTAAAATAAGAAAGTTGATGTTACTTCCGGTCAGACCGGAAGTTAACTTCGACATGTCAGTATGCTCAAATTCTAGTTCTTATATCATTATATCGACGCTTCAAATTTCACAAACCTACTTCATACAATAACTGAGATATTCCGTAGGCAATACTTCCGTAGCCACCCGGTATATAAAAACCCTTATCAACAATATCAGAAATGTAGAAGGGTATCAGAACAATGCAATTTATCAACATACATTGATGCAGGAAAATTCGGTCTGGTGGCTCTTACCGTTTAGAAGTTATGCAGGAAAATTATTTCAATTTACATTTTGGGCCATCAGTTTATTCATCAAACTATACTCATTTTTCAATGTACCATCACTTCCCGAAAGTTCGGTACAGATTTTTGACTCACCCTGAATGACCTATTGATATCATAAAAAATTAATATGATTGACTTACCCATGTCACCGTAGTCAAAGTAGGTTTATTTTTCTGCCACACCATCCTATGATACACCAACTCTCACCTTTTTTTGATTAAATTTCTTGAAGTATTTTTCGATGAGAGATAATAAAAGATTTTCTTTGTCAGACCTTACTATCAAATGGTGATTTTTTTGAGGGGTACACTGATCTTATGTTTGAGAACTAAAACACAAATATTACAATCAGAAATGTAATGGTTTCCTATAAATTACATGCATAATGAAGGCAGTGCCTCAAAATTCTACCCTGTATATTGATAAAAATTCAAAAATAATATTCACCACGAATTCATCATTGTGCGAAAGGTCATAAAATAGAATTTGAATTAGAAAACCAACCATAAAATTATGTTAAATTAATTTTGTGGCATAACAATGAAAAGAAAAATTCTATCACTAGACATTAGACAATATATAATCATTATGCTATAAATACTGCTTTCTTACTTATCCTCATTTAAGTAACTAGGTAAAACTATAATGAAAAAAATCAATGTAAATCTGAAAATAAATGCAATATTAAATTTTAAAATAAACACAATAATTAAATTAATGGGAGACAATCACAACAATCTGATGATGAAAGAAATCATTATTCTATAGAAAAATGTCTATTGCATCTCGGATTTTTTCAATTGCACAATTTGGAATACCGATTTTGAATATAACTATCAGAACAATCATCTCTTTCACCTTCATTCAGAACACAAGCTGCCTGAAACATACATACATTGCAATAAAACAAAGAAAAAATTGATGGAGAAATCTTACATAAACATTTGATAATAATTATTTTGTAAAAGTCCAACGTTTGTAAATTACAACACCAAAATACATATATTTTCCGATTTTTTATCAGTCTGAAAAGTAACCCAAGATAAGTTCTAGAAATTATGCTCTCAGATGGAGTGTAACGTTATCTATGAAACCAAAAATTCTCAAATTCGGGTATCCAAGTATTTTGCCCAAGCAATATTTTATTCATTAAAATTCATTTTTCTCCAAGCAGCATAGAAAGTTGCTTTTCTATTACTTAACAGACCGGCAGGAAGAGTTTGTTGCTATGCAAGAAAATAAAAAACAAATATTTAATCCTGGACACATACTTAGATCAACCCATTTGAATATTTCAAAATTAGCGAATTAATAACTTGAATATGGACCATGTAAAAATGAAACAACAATGTAGAATAGCTAACGTTTAAGAGACTGAAATGAAAATACTTAATATTTAATTTTTCTGAGATCTGAAAGTGATCCCACAAAGTAACATTCGAAACGTTGTAAGGACGTCAAAAGACAAACGTAAAGATGTCTAGAAACGTCAGGAAACTTTCGAATGTGGCATATCGACGATCTCACAAAGTTACCACCGAAACGTTGTCACTACGTTATACAACAAACTTTGCGAGGACGTCGAACACTAAACATCAGCAAAACGTTAAAATAAAGTTACGAAACGTCGAATATGGCATATCGAGCGAAGTAATTTACAAGTAATTCACCTTGTAAAACCGAAACCACAACGTAGACTGAAATGAAAATCAACTCAATATTAAATTTTTCTGAGATCTGCATATGATCCCACAAAGTAACATTCGAAACGTTGTAAGGACGTCAAAATACAAACAAACGTAAAGATGTCTAGAAACGTCAGGAAACTTTCGAATGTGGCATATCGACGATCTCACAAAGTTACCACCGAAACGTTGTCACTACGTTATACAATAAACTTTGCGAGGACGTCGAACACTAAACATCAGCAAAACGTTAAAATAAAGTTACGAAACGTCGAACATGGCATACCGAGCGAAGTAATTTACAAGTAATTCACCTTGTAAAACCGAAACCACAACGTAGACTGAAATGAAAATCAACTCAATATTAAATTTTTTTGAGATCTGCATATGATCCCACAAAGTAACATTCGAAACGTTGTAGGGACGTCAAAAGACAAACGTAAAGATGCCAAGAAATGAACGTTACTTCATAAAATAAAGCAACGGAACGCCCGGAAACTTTCGAATATGGCATATCGACGATCTCACAAAGTCCCTATCGAAACGTTGCCACAACGTTGAACAACAAACTTTGCGAGAACGCCGAACAATAAACATCAGCAGAAAGATAAAATAAAGTTACGAAACGTCGAATATGGCATACCGAGCGAAGTAATTTACAAGTAATTTACCTTGTAAAAACAAAACCACAATGTTAACTGGAATGAAAATCAACTTGATATTCAATTTTTCTGAGATCTGAATAAGATCCCACAAAGTAACATTCGAATCGTTATAAGGACGTTAAAAGACAAACGTAAAGATGCCGAGAAATGAACGTTACTTCATCATCCGGAAACTTTCAAATATAGGATATCGACGATCTCACAAAGTCACCATCGGAACGTTGTAACAACGTAAAACAACAAACTTTGCGAGGACGTCGAACAATAATCCTCAGCAAAACGTTAAAATAAAGTTACGAAACGTCGAATATGGCATATCGAGCGAAGTAATTTACAAATCGGTGTCGTACCATGCGGCAAGTTGATTGTTGTCTTGAGGGGGGGCGGGGAGCTGATCAATAGCGTCGAAATTGAGATCGGCGTCGGCACCGGTAACGTCCATGGCGTCCATCGCGCTGTACGTCGAACCGTTGCCGCCGGCGTGCGAGTCGATCTCCAGACCTTGCATGTCTATTGGTATCTGGTCATAGCCTGGAGGAAATTATAAAAATAAAGCCACTGTTCGGGAATCTGATTTTGCTTAGGGTTCATGTTATGAAGTAGCTGAAAAAATCGCATATTCACACGATGAAGGCTTTGAACATTTTTAGTCTCGCTAGTTGGCCGTTACTGAAGCTTGAGGTCAATGTCAAAGTAAAAATTCCCAGAATTTTGCCAGATAGTTCTGAGGACTAAGGCCTATTCTTTGGAGAAAAATAGATGTGGCCTATGTGTACTAATAAGGGAGATTTCATTAAGAATTATAGGATTATAATTTTGAATAAACCAACAAAGGTTTGACATATCAACTTGCTGCGGCCTTATTTCCCTGGTTCTAATTGTTGCCCATTTGGCGAGAACCAAAAAGTATAAAATTGTTATTTATTTTAGTTGAATATGCGATTTTTTCCTTCCTAGTTTGACGATGGCATATACCTTGTAGAAGCTCTAGAACTTCAACTGTGAAATGAGCAGAAATTAGCTGAAAGATTTGACACAGTTTTGATTATTCTAACGAAATAACATGATTTGAATATTCCCAAAGAATTTGATTCACCTGACCACGAGATTACTAGCTAGCCGTTATGTTATTGTGAAAACGTTTATGTTTGACCAGTCACTTCTGGTTTGACTGGAAGCACTATCAAATTCGATATTTTGAATCAGTTTTTCTTCATTATCTTTATAGTCGTTATGATGAACCTTGTCCAAATATAGAATGATATAATGTTCCATAAAACAAAATTGATAGGAGCAAATCGACAGATTGGCTAGTAATCACGTGGTCACTTCTTATATGAAAGCAGAAAAGCAATCTTATTAAGATACTGTAATATAATTTGCTGAAACTCACATTTTGTTCTACATAGAAATAATATCAACAATCACGTCTTTTTGCAAAGGCCTGGTATAAAACTCATGATAATAATTACAGTCTACAGTTCTATTCTAGATCACATAAAATGCGTGCTATGTTAAAACAAACACAGAAACACACCATGCTACAAACATTCACCTTAGATGTTAGATGTTAGAGGGATATTCCTTTTAAAATCCATCTATGGAACAAAAATAAACAGTCATATTTCTAGTAAATAGTAATTGAAAAATATTTTGTGATTCTGCTGGTATATTAACAGTTGAAGACAGTAATGAAGTTATTACTTTTGATTTGAATCATACTTTATGCGCACATCGAATGAAATCTATTATTATTATTATTATATACATGGTGATTCAGATTAAATATTTTGACAAGATGGTGTCAAAAGGGTGCCAAGTTAACAGAAAAAATCTTTTTTCTGCAGTCGGCCTAAAAGTCGTCCATTTTTGTTGCAAAATTAGCTCTTGAAGTTGACGTTTCTCTCACTGACACAATAAAATGACTAGTATGTATGTTGCTAGGCACCAATTTTAGTGTCTAAGAGCTAAAGTTGAAGTTTAACTCCAAGGAACTCAAAATGTGTCGAATAACAGCTGATATCTTTGCTGCTTTGACACTAACATGCTCAAGTGACTCAGAATAGTGGTACTTCACTTACATTGTATTAATTAGACATCAATTATCCGCAACTGTAAAAGGTATTGATTGACAAATCGTTTGCGTGAATCTACACACACTGGCACAATTAGGGGAACGGGCAAAATTGACACTAAGTTTGACATCAATTTTCTTTCGAACCGATCGCTCGATTCAAATTTTTTTCTTCACGAAATGTGGCTTCATTCTTCACGAATACATCTGAGAAATAATTACCTTCAAACGATGAGTCTTTCCATCATATACAGGGGTGTAAAGAAAGTACGGATTTTTCGGTATTTTTTTAGACATCCTGTGGACTGAACCACTGATAATTGAAACGATTTCTCAACACCAAATTGGAGCCCAATCTATTCCGAAAATTTTCGTATTTTATTCATCTTGATATCTCCATTATTCAAGAAAATACAGAGTTTCAAAGGAAAGGTGGATATTGGTATCAATTTTACACCTCAAAACTCAAATTGGATCTGAAAATGTGTCGTTTCTTGACTAACCTAACCTAACCATGACTAAACCTCTGCCATAGGAGACAGAAGCAGTAAAATCAAATTGTTCATTTTGTTCACCTCGGCGATATTATAGTCTTTCCCTGCCATCTATTGAATTGGTGCAGATGCGGCTCTCATATGTCAAAAGAACATTAGTAGGAGTCAAATCTCTCACGTTGAATTTTCATTAATCAAATTTATGAATTTTGAATCGCTTGACTTTGACAATAATTAATGACATTATCAAAATAGCCAACGTTGATTAACAAAAATAGCATTTCACCAAAAGAACATTGGAGCCACTTTTATCACCCCTGCATATTCATATGAGAGTATTCGTATATGTGTCTTTAAACAGTAAACCGATAGGTAAAACTGTGAACAATTCTCATCTTGAAATAAAAATCCTCACAGAAACAAGTTGAAAAACGACACGTTTTCCCCAGTTCGAGTTTCGAGGTGGTAAAATTAATACCAATATCCACCTCTTCTTTGAAACTCTGTATTTTCTTAGATAATTGGGATATCAAGAAGAATAAAAAACGAAAATATTCGGGATAGATTGGGCTATAATTTGGTGTTGGAAAATCGTTTCAATTATCAGTGGTTCACTCCACAGGATGTCTTAAAGAATACCGAAAAATCCGTACTTTCTTTACACCCCTGTATACGATATAAAGACGAATCGTTTGGAGGTGGTTATTTCTCAGATGTATTCGTGAAGAATGAAGCTACAATTCGTGAAAAACAAATTTGAATCGAGTGATCGGTTCGAGAGAAAATTGATGTCAAACTTAGTGTAAATTTTACCCGTTCCCCTAAATGTGCCAGTGTGTGTATTTTGTTGATTTTCAGGTTTACTTTTTTACCTCATCAGGTATATTACTAATTACCATAACGCATATATTTCAATAATAGAAATGCATAGCATCAGCATCCCTATACATTTCAGAATATCATATTCTATAGATCAATGGATACATTAGTGGTTAGTCTTCGGATCCCCATTTTCTTGGAATAATAAAGCTTACCTTGTTGTTGATATGGTCTACCGCCATGACTACTGTGAACACTTGGCGGTCCTTGGGCATACATGTTGTCATAAGGTTGTTCAGGACTCAAGATATCCTAAAATAACCGAGTAAAAAAATGCAAAAACAAAAAATGAAATCAAAATCTGATAACGAGTGCAAGTCGATAAATCAAGAATTGTGCAGAGTTGAAATATAAATAAAGTATCCATCTAAAATAATCAAACTCATCTACTAAAACTGTTTCGGGCAAAATGTGATATACAAACAAGAAAGATACAGTTGTCATTTCAACAGTTTTGCAGTAAACTTTGAAGTAAAGACGGAAACAAAGGGCTCTCTACCAATTAGATACTTATGTACTCAATTAAATGCACTTTAAACAGTTTTTCTACAGCAAACGGCCCGAGGAAAAGTTCATTTTTCTAATTTTGACAAAACTGACGAAAGTTTTTAAACGTCTTACTTTACGTAACCAGTTCAACATCAGTTAATAAATAAAAATATGGATGGCCGAAGAGAATAGTGCGTTTGGTGCTGCTTCCTCTATATCACTTGGGAAATCTGAAGTTGAATCACCTATTTTCCACTGATGAAGATATCAAACGAGTCAATTTCGTGAATTTCATCGCTGATTTTTGATCCTAATATTATTGATCGACGGATACTTCAAAGTGAAGGGCGAAGTCAACTTGCTCACTAAATTTTGTATAATATAATTGGAAGGAGTCATGTAGAACTTTTTTCTGTTCAAGCGATAATTTTTATCAAAATTAGAAAAAATATTGTGCATAACTAGTTAGGAGGCGCATTTTGTGGAACTCTGTGTTTTGTCAAGTGAGGTTAGATTTCTCTTGAATTCCCTATAACTCAGACAGGGGTGAAGCAACACCTCGTCAGAGGAGTATTTGAAATACCTATACAACAGTCAAAAGATTTGAAACTTGTTCAAATTTTTGACCAAATTACTGGTAATGGTAGATACTGGTCATGTTCCGATATTGCTGATATTACTGGCCACAGTGAGCAATTTAGGAACACTAAACAGTAGCAGTAGCATTGAATTTACATTTCGTTTCCGAACGATTTCGGCAGTACTGGTACACTGGCAGCAAAACATATCCATAATAACCTATGATCTTTCGATTTCCGATGCTTTGTTTCGCTGGTTAGTATTTTCAACATTTTTATTATCATCTTGTTCACTCACGTTGAAATTATGGATGGAGTGATTAATCATATTATCTTAGAAGACCTAATATCTGATAGTGATTCTGATTCATCAGAAACACCAAGCTGCAGCTAGCAACACCGGGTAAGTTAGAGTAGATCTTGAACTGATCAACAGCGTTCCCATTACAAAGAGCTTGGAGCAATCAAACTGGCAAATGCTAACTACCCCCTTTCCCTCGAGCACTAGCTTTTTCAATAAAGTAACAGACTCAAAAATAGATCGTGGGTGTATGACAAAGCAAAATAATGTCAAATAATCAGACGCGTCAGAAGTAAATGTTTATGTCTTTTGGAATGATTATTCTTTGGTTTTGTACAATGTTGAATGTATTTGCATGGACCAGGAGGACTACCTTAAAGTACAACAACAGACTATATCTTCCATAAAACTTTTGGTTTGAATTCTTTCTCTTTTTATCATAATATTCCTTCAACCTCACCATCAGAATTTTTACTAATATTTTGCTGCAGCATCATTTCCGAGATCATTTCCTGTGGGTTTTGGGTTATTTAGTATAAAATCTGCGAGATGATTACACCAACCAAAATCATATAACCCACATATTTTTCCATCATTAAAATACTACAATCAAAAATTCAAATTAAAATCACCAGCCAATCTGACAGGAAATCCGTCGATAAAATGTCACTGAAAATACATCATCCTGGTTCAGTTCAAGTGTAGGTTAGTACCGGTTCATTTCGGGGGCAACAAATTTTCCTCTAGTTTCAGTAGTGAAGAAATGTAGCATAGCTGTGAAATATTAGATATCAAAAGTGGGAATAACAAACCATATTGTAGATTGGTGGGGTAACTTATCTCTGGTGGTAGTTTCAGTGCCTCTGTGAGATCTTCCAGTTCGAATCCATACATATTCCCAAAGTATTTTAAAATAATAATATAAAATTTTTATCGGCTCATTCCTATTCATTTAAACGCTTCACCGAATATTTCATGAATACCGTCACTACACCACCATTTTTGCACCAGGGGCCGACAGTAAACTTTTAGCCTCCAACAGGCTTCCTTGCAATGACCAGTGTAAAAGTTTCCAGTAAATTACTGCAATACGGAAAGATACAATATACTGGGCAGTTCTGTTCGGGAATATCGGAACATGCTCACTGTTTCATCTTTGTGTGAGTGAAAAACTTGGTACAAAAGACATTTGGTCACGTTTTGAGTACACTAGATAACTACTATCAACTGTATCTTTCTTCCTGAGCAAAAAACTACCAAGTGACATCTACATTTTCTTACAGCACATACCTTCTTTTTTTCGAATACAACACGAAAATAAATTGTCACTCATCACTTCCAAGTTTATTAAATATCATACCTGGAGGTCAGGCCCCATGCCCAGGTCCGGATTCCAAAGATTCTCCTCGCGGAACAAGGAGTTGGTGAGTTCCATCGAGAGCCGTTTCTTGTAGTCCTGCGGCTTATCCTCGCTCATTCTGAACAGAACGGCGGCCGCATAAGTAGCCACACCTGTCAAATTCAAAATATATGGGATCAAAACAATGGTGTGAATTTAGGATGTGGTTTGCAAAAGAACTTTTGGTATCATATTCATCAAATAAAGGGGGAGTATTCTTGGATTTTTCAATTATTTTAAAATGTTCAGTAACTCTGGTTGACATTTTTCTACCACTTTGTCCAATATATTGAGCATTGCAATTTGGATCAGAACAAGAAATACAATAGACTCCAGATTTGTGATTCAAAGGGACTTTATCTGGTGTAAAAAGAGATGTTAATATCCTCACTATATCGATGAAAAATGTTTTTGATGTCATACGAGACTTTGCCAAAGAAAGGAATGGATGAAAAACGTATTCTCGAATTTTGTATGGGTAATAAGCTTCTATTGAAGGATTTATTTTGGTGTTTATTGAACATCTTATTGATAATATGGGGAGAAAAAATATTGTTGTTTCCAATCTGCTTCATGATCTTCAGTTCCTTGTCAAAATTTTCTGGACTCATAGGGATATTAAACAATCTATAGAATGAAGAATCAAAAGCTGCAAATTCGGGTTGATTAGGATGGCAAGACATAAACGGAATTACAGAATCAGTGAATGAATTGAGAAAATTCAAAAGAAGGTTGACTTCTTGTAATGTGCCATCAAAAAAAAACCAAGCAGTCATCAACATAACGGTACCAGAAGCAGATTTTATGATGCAGAGTGAAGTTAGTTAACTGATTTTCCAAGCTGTGTAAAAATATATCTGCCAGCAGAGGGGGCAAATCGCTGCCCATTGCTAGACCAGAAACCTGAGAGGAAAATTTATTATTGAACTGGCAAAAGTTGTGTTGTAGTACAGTATCCAGCAGTGAACAAATATTTGTGTATGTGTGTGTGTCATCTGCATATATGGCATAGTTGCCTATTAAATTTATTTTTGAAATGTTTTGATTGTATATAAGATACAGAATTGGGCCCAACACTGATCCTTGGGGAACTTCTTTGTTTATTAGTTAACTAGAAACAGAAATGTTCCTTGGGGTAATAGAGACAATCAATCAATCAATTCAATTTCAATTCAATTCAATTTCTCATCTATTCCTGTAGATGATAAAGATATTGAAGGAGTCACAGAAATTAAATATCTGGGTATCTATATCATAGTTTCTTGAGATGGGATATACAGATAGAGAGAACTGTGAAGAAAATGAGAATATTGATGTATAAATTCAAAGTTCTAGGAAGATTCATGGAATTCAGAATCTCAAAACAGTTTATTTTTCACTTATAGAATCGATTCTTAACTATGGCATATTAGCCTGGGGTGGTGTCAGAAAAACTCATCTGAATATACTCAATATGTCACAAAAAAGAATACTCAAACTCATTATGAAAAAAGACATGAAATATCCTACTGAATCATTATACAATGAAGCTCAACTTCTCGATATAAGACCACTCTTTTCTTCAATAACGGAACCTCTTTAGAAGCGCTGAATCACCTGTACGAGACAAGACAAAAATCCAAGAAATTATACAAACAAGACAAAGCTAATAAAAGCTGTGGCCAAAGATTTTATAAATACATTGGGCAGAGGCTATTCAATAATTTGCCAGAACCCATGAGAGAACCAATGAATTTCTTCACATTCAAAAGCTCATTACTAGATTCATAATATTGTTTTATGAACCTTCGTAAGAATAAAAAAAAATTAAAAAAAAAAAAAAATATGATAAGCATATATTATATTATTGTCGTTTATTAATTGTAGTTTTTGTTTTTTAATACTTAATGCAGTGTGCGTATCGATAACTTAAAAAAAATATATATGTAATTTGTCAGATAGATTTTTAGGTGAAAACACAAATGGCACAAAGTCATGATTTGGAATATAAAAGTATCTGTTTCAGGTAATATGACTATTCGTAGACAAGCTCTTAACCTTAAACGGAATCACAGTCATATTCATTTATAATCATAAATCATGTGCCGTCTCTAATATTGTCATATTTTGTTATATGTATGTATTATGTATTATAAATAAATATATTATTATTATTATTATTATTATTATTATTATTATTATTAGCACTCACCCTCGTTCCTCGAATGCAACAGCTCCGTCAGTGGGGCAGTGGCCCCCTCTTGCTCGATCATCTCGGCGCCCTCCTTGTCGGCGGCCAGCTCGCAAAGTACGCCTGCGGCGACGCGCTGCACGTTCTCGATGTCGTTGAACAGCAGCTGCACGAATATCGGCACGACCATCTGCTGGCGCACGATGGCGCGGTTGTGGGACTCGCGCGCCAAGATGTGCAAAGCGCCCACCGTACCTTCGACGATTTCTTCCATGCGCACGCCGTCCTGCTGACTGGCGCCACTGGCAACGCTGCCTCTCTGAGGAAGGCCGTCGAATGAGTACAGTGAGAGGCGCGTTTCATAACGCCCCGGTAGAGTATTTACTAAATATACTGTACGCTAGCACAAACCACGCCCACCGTTATATCTCATCTTCAAAGTACTTTACTTAGGCAAAACTCAGAGACTATTTATCCTCAACGAACTAACCTATCCCTGATTGCAATATTTTTGAGGAAGGAAAACCGAATGGAGTGTAGAAACACATTGATTAATAATATATTTCAAAAGTTGAGTTCTTCAACAAAATTGAATAAAATGAGACTGTTTATCCTAAACGCACTAACCTATTTGACTTCAAATATTTTATGAAAAAGGAAAACCAGAATGAAGTAAAAAAACATTGGTGAAAAAGAAAGTTGCAAAAAAAAGTTCAAGTTCACAGCGATTCGAACCATGGACCTTCAGACTGAGAGTCGACAGCGCTAACCAGTAGACCATTTGGGTGTATGAAATTACTGCGTACAAGAGATTGACAACGAGAGAGCTTCAGTCGAATTCGTGTCAAAATCATAAAAAGTGTATTCCTGCGTTGGAGCACAGTATATTTTTGTGCGATGTGCTGACTCCGAGTATATCGGTAATGTTTGGAGATATGACGTATTATGGTGGGCGTGGTTTGTGCTAGCGTGCAGTATATTTAGGAAAATCGCGCCCCGGTAACAGGCATAAGCAAGCTTTTAGACCAATCACAACGTTGAGTTTCACGCGTGCCTTTTTCGGCCTAAGTTTTTCAATTCAGAATAAATATCTCATCAGTTTGAAATGGTTTGAATTCTGAATCATTCAGATTATTCTGAACACGGACATACATGACATAAATTTTGACAAATTGAGAGAATTAGGAGAAAGCTGCAAGTTTGTGCAGTTTCCAACTGTGAGAACACGGGAAATCAATTCACTCTATTCGAATTTCCATCGGATAATGTAATTCTACAAAAAAGGAAACAGAATATGATGCGGCCAGCATGGAATATAGGTTCAGGCCACAAAATTTGCGTGGTACTCAAATTTCTTGGTAGGATATAGAACAGTTTTCAACGCATTTTTATCAGGTACGCTTCAGAAAGGAACATTTGATGTTGAAGAATAGGATCGTATTGAGAGAAAGAGCCGAAACCACAATATATAAACTGAGCGAATATCGAGAAGAACCTTATTCCAATTTAGAACCATCAAGAGAAGAAAAACTTGCGGAAAATGAAATTCATTTCGAACATATTTTGGAAGAAAGAGACTTGAGAATCAAATTTTTGGAGCAGAAATATTCAAAAATCCAAGATTCACGGGTGGAAGAGAGTGAGGAGTTCAGGAAACAAATTGAAGAAAAAAATAGAGAGTTGAAATAGGAAGAGTATCGGAATGCGAGATAATTCATTAATTAATGATAAGTAGTGATCTAATTCATGGGTAATAGGTAGGTAATTTGGAGACAGCTCTCGACTCTAAGGATATAGCTCAAATTCGATCATATTTTTTGTATCTACTGAAGCGCACGAAAGGGAATCCCTATAATGTTCAAGGAACACTTTTTGAACTTTCTGGCGCTTCTGGCAACGCTGCCTATCCTCCTGAGACCTACCGTTCTAAATACAGAACATATTACACATGTCACTCAGGCCCGCTAGTCGTACACATGGAACTAGCTTTCCGTCCCAGTGTCCTATTAAAAGTACAAAATATTTTTCCCGCTTTGATTTAATGACTAATGATTCGATTGCATTTTGAATATTCCCTCAAAATATAATAGACAGTTACGCAGTCGAGAACATAGATAAACGGACTGAAACGGCAACAGCCACCATTATTAGTGATTGAAACTTAGTGGCCATGAGCACCAGGCGAAGTCATGGTGAGTTGATTTGCTTTCATTTTGAGAATCGATTGAAATTTATATGTTGTAGTTAGCTATTCTGATATAAAGATATATGAATATACTCTTCCCAGGACTTGTGAAGGATGGAAGATGCGAGGATCCCCTTATCTAAGCGAAAACATATTTTTTCTGTGACCGGAAAAAAGTTTGGCATTTCATCCCTGTTGGCAGGTTATAAAATGTCACTGTTCATAAAGTACTTTTTTCCCGTGGGAAAGAAGTACTTTTCTCCCGGATATATATCACATATATATACACTCTTGATGGTTTTTGTTGTGCTATAGTTTCGGAAAATGAGTCAATAATACCGTCCCCGAGAATGAACTGCAAGTCCTCTTATATTCCATTTGACTTCGCGGTTTCGTATATTGCTAAACAACCACTCAATTCGCAATTTTTAGAAATCTAATCACAGAATTAGACTGACAGAAGTGACATCAGATATTTGATTACTTCAAAAGAATGATAAAGATGCCTACAACGCAGGTATCCCTACTGTTAAAAACTTAAAATTGCACGTCGATATAGTCTAAGAGCTGGCTACATGAGTTTCAACATGACTCGGTACAGTCACAATTTTCTTCTGGAATGGTTCCATCAGAGATGTATAGAAATTTAACTGGTGGTCTCACTCTTCAATTGTTTCGTCAGACTTACTCTCGATATGGAACAATTGCAAGCGAGTTTTGGACGTGGGGTTCAGGTATTTGCGATAGTGGCGCCATAATCGGAAAATCATTCAAAACCTTGGTTCTGTGAGGGATGAATCTATTTCCATCATTGTTCTGTGGTCGAATAAATACTGTGCTCAACATTTTCATTCAAATTTCAATTTGAAATAGAAGCAAGAAATCTTTTTTGTAGCCGATTTCAATAAGCGTCACTTCTTTCTTGACATGAACCTATTTAAAGCATGAAATCTGAGAACAGAGAATGTATCAACTATTGAAATAGACCAATATCGAGAATCATAATAGGCAGATATGGTAACTGGTACTCACCTTAGAATTTATTCACACCAGTTCACGCTAATATTTCAAATCACTGAAATAATACTGCTGTCGAACAGAGATTTTCTTTTTTCTATAGTGGATTAGGTATTATGCACAAAATTTAGAAACTAAGGAACACGTCCCTAACGAACACTTGACCCCAATCTCAGAAATAACCATTTTTTCAGCTCAAGAATATTTTTGACACATTGACGGTTCGATCCTTCGATCAGGAATCAGTTCACTGCTCTTATCCAAATCATATACGTATCCAAATATTTATCGGTCGGTAATATGTTTCCTGTAAATATGGATTGTAACCAGGATGAGCTTAGCGAGATTTACCCACGTCAAGTATGTTTATCAAAGGTTTATCAGAGTAGGCGCCATCGAGAAACTTGCAAACGACCTTCAATAGGAAGCAAGCGCACCAGTTAAATTTCTATACATCTCTGTTCCATCTATGGTGTGGAACACTAAGGCGCAAGTCTGCCTGGTCGGTCTGGGGGACTTATGTGGGGGCGAGCGGGGAAAGTTGCAGAGTTTCGAAGGTAATCCACGGCATTAGTACAGTCATGAAATTTCGTGTACATAAAGTATGTGACGTCAGAAAGGTAGTTTGATAATTGGCAGACCGTTTTCCGGGCGCTAAAGTGCCGCCAGACCGCGTCAAAGTTACGATAATAAAAAATCGAAATATCAACGTGATAAGATAAATTCTTGAATTTACGCGTACGTATTAATCATATATCAACTTGGTCTAATGCTGAATTGCAGACCGAAAAGTGGAGGACAACACCATGGCATACAGCGCTAAACCTACAGGGTGGAAAAATGTTAATGACCGAAACTCGAGAACTTGATAGAACTCGATGAAATAATAGTATATCTTTCTATAAACATATGCTCTGAAACGGTTCGTTATTGATATATTGGGCGTTGAAATATACATAATTGTATAATTTTTTTTTATTCTCAATACTTCGATTTCGTTGATATACAGTGTGTCCCACTTACCATGCTCATCATGGGTATCTTTTTACCGGTGAGAGATACGAGGTCGGTTAAATGACACCAAATGTGGAGTTTGTCAAGGAGACATGAAAATGATCAAAAACTGTTTTTTGCGTATAAAACAAAAACGAATAGATTTTATCAAAATATTTTTTCACATTATAGTTGACCTTGACAAACTCCACATTTGGTGTCATTTAACCGACCTCGTATCTCTCACCGTTAAAAAGATACCCATGGTGAGCATGGTAAGTGGGACACACTGTATATGTATCACTGATATTGTGTACGTAAACTGAGAACATCAGTATGTATTAATAGATTGTCTTTAAACATCGATCGACATACAGGGTGGATCATATTTCAAGTGCCGTCGTTGAGATAATCGATCGATATTTTTCATTTATCAATTCTCCCATATCAGCATACAACTTTCGCCAAATTTGAGAATACTTTCGTTTTTTCATTTGGTTTGCAAGCTATTTGAAAAAACTGAAGGTACCATATCCAACAACAGGACACAGAAGCTCTGGAGCACAGGATAGGAATGCTCAAAAAAAAAGAAGAATGAGAAATGACAACTAGCAATGTCAGTCATATAATATCATATGAATAAAAAAATAAGGAAATAGAAAAATATAAATGATTCGACTTACTCTCTGCGTGTCTTGGTAAGCTCTCATCAACAGCTGCACCAGATGGTGAATGGCGCCGTGCTCTCTTAGCGGCGCGTGATTGGCCGGACACAGGGCCAAATTCCTGATCAGCCCGATGACGGCCTTGACCAGCGGCCAGCGCGACGGCGGGTTCAGCAGCTTGACGATGACCTGGAACAGCGAGACGAACTGAGTGTTTCGTAGAGAAGCTTCGCGGGTTTGGATCCGCAGGTCGAACGAGGAGAGGCCAGAGAGACGGTTCGTTCGCTACGATTCGACGCATTGCATGCTCATAAGGGCGGTTTTTTCGCGAATTTTATTTTGTTTGATTGATTGATTAATAGCAGAATGATCGGTCAGGGTTCGAAGCCCAAAACACTGCAGCCTTTGGGCCTATTGTATGGAATGATGGAATTACAAACAGAATATTGAAAAGGATTCCTGGTAATTTCATCACTTACTTATGTAAAATCATCAACGCCATATTGAAACTATTATATTTCCCTCAAAGATGGAAGCATGCCGAAGTAGTGATGCTTAAGAAGCAAGGCCAGGATAATGCTCTTCCGCAGAGATATCGTCCTATCAGTCTCCTGTGCTCTCCATCTAAGATAACTGAGCGAGTGATTAAACAGAGATTACAGGAATTTATCGACGACAACGAGCTTATACCAGATGAGCAGTTCGGTTTCAGAACTGGCCACTCAACTGAACTACAAGTCTTGAGACTCATTGAGAACACAATATCGTTGAGAAATGATAGACAAAAGACTCATCTTGCTCTCCTTGACATAGCGAAAGCATTTGACAAGGTGTGGCATGATGGTATCTTATACAAAATGATCGATATGGGCTTTCCTGACGATTTGATTCAGTTGATGTGTTCATTTCTGAAAAATCGAACTTTTCAAGTAAAACTTGATGATCAACGATCTGGTATCAAGCCCATTGAAGCTGGTGTTCCTCAGAGTGCAGTTTTATCTCCGCTGTTGTACAGTTTATATACTAGCGATTTGCCAAGACCAGTGATGTGCAAGATGTCGCTTTTTGCTGATGATACGGCATATTCCACAAATTTCGAGCAAGCAACTATGAACCTCCAAAGCGCACTGAATTCTCTTCAGCAGTGGGACTCTGTAACTTGTGTCGCATAGCGAAAGCGTAGCGAAAGCGAAACGAAGCGAAGTATACGACTTCGCTTTCCGGTACTCTATATGTAGTTCGTTATGCTTTCGCTATCGTCATACGATTTCGTACGAAATAGAACGAAGTTGGTGGAGTTAAATTTGGCAACAGTGTTGCGGATCCCATTTATTCAAAGGAAACATCCCATTGGATCAAAAAAGCGGCATTTACGAATTATTGTATTGTCAATTTTTGGTTTCAATCAGAAATAAAGCACTTGCAGCTCATTGGAAAATATGTACCTTACTTTATAAAAAATTGGTATTCATATTCTCACTAGGTATATCTCAGGTATAGCTTTCTATTTATATGCAACTAGTAAAGGCAAATGATCTGAGAATAACAATAATATTGTAAGATATGTAACTGCTTATATTTATAATGGACATATCATTCTATAATCTAACACTCAGTATATTATTATTCACATACTATAATGTAATACCTATCAGAACTTGCTTCTCTATGTCGCAAATTAAACAAGATGATAAGCACATATAATTCCTTGAATTGCCTTCTGCAAGGCAGCTATATGTTGACAGTGCATTTATACAGATGCACTTTTTCTTACAGTTCACTTTAGAATCTTGGATGGAATTATTAATGTAGTGAAAGTAGAATCCGTTCTTGTTCTTGTTCAACATAGTAAATAATGTTCAGTTAATCCTGTTTCATGGAATTTACTCTTGATTCTCCCTTATTGGTACACAGTAATATTACACAGTTCTTCTTGGGTGTCTCCAAGGTTTTTGCTATCCAAATTATTTTTCCTTCCAATGCACTTATTATGCAAATTTTTCAAATTTGAAAGTTCCAGGCTTTCTGTTATGTTTCACTGTTGTAGGTATCGGCATATTATATTAGTAGGATTCTTCAATTACCTATTATTGTCTTCTTCAATGGACTCACACCAAAGACATATTTTTCTTAACAAGGATTCAGTGAGACAACATTCAGTAATGGCACATTTCATTTTTTGGAGAAGCTACTTATATCTGCCTGTTTTGATGTATCAGGAATCTAAAAGAGAAGGATAATTCGAATGAATATGAATTATTCCAGACCCTATTCAACAGCACTAATGACAGTTTTCAGTTTATTTTTCAACTACCAAATGAACTGTATGTTTTCATCACACTGTCTATCATATTTTTTATCTCACGTCTCACGTTCTTTCATCCCCTACCTTAATCCTACCAAAGGGAACTTCCATCTCTCTGGAATATCTTTAGGACTTTGTTCGTAAAACTGAGGAATCTGTCCCACTGACTGAAGTTCTGTTTTTGCTCGCTTTGTTATCCATGTTTGGGTTCATTCGTCATTTATCAATCTATTATTTTTCTCAAATCAACACAAAGTTTGAACTAGGAACAACAACAAAAACCAATACCTATAACCTCAATCGTTGAGAATCGCAGAAAGCGGCAACCAAAATCCTTCGCTTCTGCTTCGCTTACGAACTCACGTTCGGCGTCTCCGACCTCATCCGAATATTGATACAGAGTACCGAAACGGCAAAAGCAGTCGATTACGCATGCTTTCGCTTTCGCTTTGAGTTACAGAGTCCCACTGCAGGAGTACTTCCTAAGATGGAAGATCAAATTGAATCCTACAAAAACACAAGTGGTCGCACTCGGAAGGGAGCGGAGGCCTCCCAGAACCAGAATAGTCCTGGATGGTCATGAGTTAGAGTGGTCTTCACAAGTTAAATACCTAGGTGTGTGCATTGACAAAAAGCTCACCTGGGCCCAGCACATTGAACAGCAAGTTTCTAAAGCTAAACGAGCCATTGGAGCCCTGTATCCAGTAAATTGGGTTTGAGACAAAAATTGAATATTTATATCATGGCTATCAGGCCAATTTTACTGTATGCCTCAGTAGTCTGGGGCCACACAGCTAAATCTCATATCACCAGATTGCAAACATTACAAAACAAAGTCGCGAGAATGGTGACAGGATCTCCTTGGTATGTTCGGAATAACCAGATCGCCAGGGATCTGAAACTCCCTTCAATCGTGTCAGTCATTAAAGAACGAAACATCAAGACTTTCGAAAAAGCTGAGGTTCATGAGAATCAGCTTCTTCGAAATGCAGTTGATTATGACCCAGGTGATCAATCAAAGTTCAAAAGACCGAGATTGTCCATAAACTAGAGAAAATATCGACATTATGACCAAATTTACTATTCTCAAGTTTTTGATATTTATTTTTTCCGTTCGATCTCTTTCAATTCTGAGAATGTATTTCTGAAACTTATTTGGGGCAGAAGGGCTGTTCGCATCAAACTTCAATACCGTTTTTATTTTGTTCCATAATAGATATCAGGATAAGAGGGACTCTTCCCTGGTATGAATAAAATAAAAGAAAGATCCAATATATATTCCTGCTCATGCTTAGGTGCACAGGTTCGCTACCTTGACAAGGTTTAGCAGCCTCTTTACCAAATCATTCTTTGGAAAGGCCTCTTGAGAGTTTACTGCTCCCAGAAGATTGTATCTCCAACGCGCTAGTGCTTCGCACTCCAATATTACATTGCATAGTCTGCATATGGGTTCGTCTGTATAGATGCCCATTTGATGCATATGTCTCCTCAAGGGGCAGTGACCGGTTATTAGTCCCGTCACTTGTCTGATCTGACTTCTGTTTAGGCTCAGAATGTCGTTAGTCACTGTTTTGGACAGTGTTCCAACCATCAGTTTACTGTGTCTTTGTCCTGGGACATTGTTCCAGTATGCCTGATGTCTTTCTTGCATCCACCTTGCCAGTCAGCCGCGTATTGAGGTTTTGGGGATACCGAACACAGGTTCCGGTCCCATAAACAACGCCGCAGACCCTTGCCTAGCAAGAGCGTCAGCTGCTTTTTTGTTTAATAATAATAATGATTATTTTGTTCCTATGAATTTTTGTTTCGAGTACTTTATTCAAATATTGCAATTTAGAAAAAATGAGAAATACATTTGTAATGAACAGATCAATATACTGCATATATCTGAAATAGAAGTATATCCAAAGCAGCAGGATATGCTGGTCTCGGACAAGCAGTATAACAAAATTTTGCAAAATACAATTGCTCATAGTTATAGATTTACATTTTCATATTTTCCTAACACTATTTTTGATTATCAAATCAGTAGTATGATGAATGTTCAAGGTAGTTCATTTATAAGTTTCATCATGTGCATGTTCTTGATATTCTTTTAGAATGTTTTGATGTTTGGACTATTTGATATATTATAAGGTTCAGTATTATATGTAGTCATACATTGTGCAATTGGATTCTTATTACCGATTTTAAACCATCAGAACGTTCAATTGATATACATAGAGTTACTCCACCAATCAGATATTTAGAATCATTTAATTTTCCATAGTAACCAATTCATACTGTTACATACTAACAAAGTGAGTCGTAAAATTTTTCATTCGTTCAGAGCTACTCAAATAATAATTACATGGAATACAATTCGAACAAATATTAAGGTTATATCAAGGAATATTTATGCATTGATATCAACAAAAATGACATTTCTTTCAAAGATTATTGCGAAACTTTGCGTAGCCGCCACGTTCATCTTTGAATAATTCACAATTTTCATTTTCTTATGTACCTTACAATAACTAATTAACGGTGAATTTCTGAATGTTGTTATGGGTGTATTATATCATAAAGGTGTTCTATTTTTGTCATAAGCTAGTTATGCCGAGATGAATGAGGTGTTCTATCTGAAAAATCCTCTCCGAATTATCAATTTGGCAGCGATTCCACAGAGTTTCTTAGAATGTGATGCCTTTTCTGCAGTAGAAATAAGCGAAATAATTCACTATTTTTCAAATAAACTGGGCGTCAATTGAAACGTTAATAGTGAAATTTGGCATCAAGTTTGACGTCTCGTAATTTCTAAAATATTGAACGAATTTCGAATTGCCGCCCAGATTCTGAATGCCTTTTTCATCGTCTTTGGAACCATTCCTTACAGGTTCTTCTAAATTGATCAGGACCCGTGATACAGGGTGAAACAAAGTTTGGTGCATTTTGGAAAAAATTTCTCCGCCCCCCCATTTTGTCGGAAGACCACCATGCTCATATTTTATTCAGGCATTTCATAAATAGCAACCATACCTCGGGACGTTTTCGAGTTTTTGCCAAAAACTACTGTTGTTTGTTTTTGTTGATGAGATGTGTTGATTTACAGCTCACTAAGGTAGAAAACTTTTATCATAGACTGCGAAGTAATAAATTATTGTTTTTGAGTAACCTGGTATACATATCTGCTCCAACGCTTTCCTGAAATGCATAAAAGCATTTATGGAACTTCTCTAAAATTAGTCCATTTTAAAAAAAAATCCGGAAACCACAGTAGTTCTTGGCAAAAACTCGAAAACTTGATCAAACTTGATACCAAATTTCACTATTAACGTTTCAATTGACGCCCAGTTTAGTTATACTAAGGTAATTCCCTATGAACCACAATATTTAATACACCGTGTCGCCGCTTAGATCTCACCAGTTCGTTAACGTGCAACATTATTATTATCATCGAACTTATAGAGAAATTCCCAGTCATTCACTATGATAAAACATGGACTTTTATTCTGTATCTTTTATACAATCAAAATATTTCAAAAATAACTTTAATTGGAAACTATACCATATATGCAGATGACACAGTACTTTTATTCGAAAACAAAAACCCTGTAATTTTAGAAAACAACATAAATGAGGATTTGAAAAAAATGGAAGAATGGCTATTATACTCCAATCTTCTTTCCCTCAATAATTCTAATAAGACCCAATTTATAATTTTCCATCAAAGAACTCCAGAATTCTATTACTAACTGAAAGCTAGTTTCTCAATAAACAATCATCATTACGAGAAGATTGACCCCGTCTCTCTGGCGCACCATACCACCCCCCCGACCACACCCACCTGGACGCCGTAGTTCAACCTCACGGCGTTCTGCGCCATCTCCGACTCCACGTGCCTGGACGTGAGGTGCCTTAGCGCGCACACCGCCGGCTCGGTGATCTCCTCGCGGTCGCCGGCGCCGACGACGGTGCGCACGAGCGCGTCGACTCCGCCCACCTGGCACACCGTCACCTTGTTGCGCTGGTTGTTGCACGTGAGGTTGGAGAGGATGCCGGCGGCGCACGTGACGACGTTCACGTCCGACGAGGCCAGCACCTGCAAGGACAAAAGTCGCTTGTGAATCTGGGCTTCCAAAAATATTCAAGTTATTATTATCATTATTGAAAAGTCAGAATGGGCTAAGGAGTGAACCTTAGTACTAAACCCTGAAAAAACGAATGCAGTGTTTTTCAAAACCAATCATAGGCTTGAAACTCCTACTCATATCCTAATCAATCATCAAAAAATACCTTTTGTAGAATACACTAAATCATTAGGAATAATCATTGAAACTTCGAAAATCATATTGATTACATGTCAAAAAAATTGAGCCAGGCTTGCTATGGCATAAGAATTCTCATAAAGAACTCTAATTTCAATATAACAGAAACCTTTTATTTCGCCAATTTTTATTCTCGCGCTCGCTATGGTATTATACTATGGGGAAGTAGTGGGGAGGCTGAGAGGATTTTCAAAATTCAAAATAGGGCAATTCGCATAATGAAATACCATGATTCATGCAGGGGTTACTTCAGAAAAGTTGAACTACTCACTTTACCAGCACTGTATATATATGAATGTCTCAAATTCTTATATAAAAACAGGCATCACTTTGAACCCTTCATAATCCCTCACTCTTATGGAACAAGACATATATCTAACTTGAATTTTCCACGTCACCATCTGTCGTCTACTGAAAGAGGTGCTTTGTATTCAAGCATTAAGTTTTTCAACCATCTACCTTCAGCCATTAAAAATAATAATAATTTCAATGAAATAAAAAAACCACTTATGCTTCTGGATCTAGAACCTTATTCAGTAGACGAATACCTCCATTTTGTGTTCTATAATTAATTAGCATATATTTTCGTATATCGTAAATCTATTCATATTTATTATGATTTTCTCATGTTTGACTGGCTTGTACATTCTTTTATAGTTTATGTATCATAGTGCAATAAAGATTATTATTATTATTATTATTATTATTATAAAACAAAGCTCATTGAGGATTGTACCAGTGCATTTTTTAGAAAAACCGATACAATATCAGTGCACTGGTACTGATACTGGTGGGGGACGTTTGAACGTCAGCAACTAGTCCTTAATGGGACCTTTTTGCAAGCCCCAAGGTGTTTTAAATGACTGATGTGGTTCGCTCAAGAGAGCTGGCTAACATCCTTCGCAGGCACTGCCCATCAGCTCTCTTTCAGAGTTTTTCGGCTGTGTTTTGTAGGCTAGTAATGTACTCACTACCATTTGCTGCAGTGGCAGGCCTGCTAGCTATTCTCGTTACCCCACGTTAGAGACCGAGGTCCACTAAGCAGCATTGGCCCGCTCTCACGCTCATCTGGTAGTTTTCCACACCCACCTACATACACCGTCCTACTTCTTCTCTGATGCTCACAACCACATCATCATCTCTTTCTGCGTGTTCTGTGTAGGCTTTGTTACTAACCCAATGCGCCACTTTAGGAGCAGCACTGTTAATTGGAACGCAACAGCGAATCGTGCAGGACTATCCCCAGCCGATGCTCAGAAACTTAACAATATTTAATTCGTAAATAAAATATTGAAAAAAAGTTCCTTGCTCGTGCTGGGAATCGAACCCACGACCTTGCGGTCATGTCAGTGCAACACTAGTTCTTATTCAATGCAGCACTAATTTTCGTAATGGTATTCCCTATAGGTCGCATGCACGATCACCCACCCTGGAGGTGAAATATTGGAACACAACCTCACTTTTTTCATTTGTTTACAGAGGTATCAAAGGATTGAAATAGTTTTTCACAATATTTTGGCATACAAATCGTGTTTTTTGCGCTATTCATTAATTCAAGCATGCCTTCTCATTGTGCTGTTGTACAATGCACAAAAAATGCAGCGAGAGACGAAGGAATATGATTTCTTTAGGTAAATAGTAATCTCACATAGTTTTCATTATGAAATTTCGTCATTTCTTATTAAAATTCCTTCTGCCACTTCTGCAATAGAAGCTAATACTGCTAATAGTTTGAAAATATTAGAAATTTCACGAGTATTTCTATGTGAGTGACTATAGTAGGTACTTACTTTTAAATCATAAAGTACCAAACGGATTCCTTCGTCTCTCGCTGCATTTTTTGTGCATCGTACAACAGCACAATGTGATGACATACGCGAATTAATGAATAGCCGAAAAACACGATTCGTATGCCGAAATAATTCTGGAAACATATTTCAATCATTTGTGAACCAATAAGAAAAGTGAGGTTATGTTCAATGTTTCACCTCCAGGGTCGGTTATCTGACAGTTCTTGCACGCAACCTACAGACACTCTGACAAGCACCGACAGGCAAACATAACCAAAGGTGTTTCTGAAGCAGATCATAATATATGATGATGAAGGCTCCTCCTATCTTCCTTCTTCTACATATTCAGGGAAGAGTATAATCATATATTTTTGTGGATTATTTTTGAATGAGAGTGTATGGCATTTCCTCGATTGGAAAAGAGGAGTAAGATAAATTGAATATAGTCCATCTCTCATGTTAAATCAATATTCATGGAGATGGCATCATGTATGAACGTCATCTATACTTAATGAGTAAAAGAAGCATTCCTGATGTTGAATATTGAATATTCAGAATGGCGTTATCAAAGGTGAGACAAGAAACATTTGTATTACCTGAACCAAAGATTGGAGCAAGCTCTCCAAACCGTCGACCTTAGTGGCAGCATCTGACAAGTTACGTAAGGTCCATAGACAGTTCTGGACCAATCTGGGACTCGGATTCCCCAAATGCATTGCAAGAGCTTGCATGCCTCCTGCTTCGACTATTGCCGGTTTGTTGCTGGAGCAAACTGACAACACCTACGAAAACAAAAATTGTTCCATGTACATCGACACTTTTTGATTTTTTTGCTCATGAAATCCTTCAAGATATTTCCGAAACAAGCTTGAAGCACCGTAATTCCGTCCTACTCTGCTCACTTTTCTATGTTTTCTTGCCATTTTATTTTGTTACATAGATGTTTTCTATGAAAGTATAAACTACTATGGAATAGTTATTTATCATCAAGGTAGTAAAGAATATCATCATTACCAAGGTCCCGTGTGTATATTGAATTTTTTCCATTATTATACTGTCACTATGAAAGCAGTTCTTTTCAATTCAAATTATAATCTAGTAGCCATGAACATGACATCATATGAATACCTACTAGATTAGAATGCCATTTTCTGCTAATCTCGCGTTGGAACTGTGAATTCAGATTAATTATATGTCTATGTCTTCATTGACTATTAGTTCATAAAATGAAGAGAAACCTTGAAAATGACTAGATAATGGTAATTTCTATAGCTAGTGGTGGGAAAAAATAGTTCAGTATATTTTCACTAGGTTGTTTTATTTAGATTATTGTCCATTCCAAATAAGATGATAGCGTTGGAAACCATAGGATAGCGTTGACCTTCGCTTTGATTGGTTAATATTGAAGAATAATATCATCACTTATGACGTGACATTCCATTTATTTGTGGTATATTTTGTAACAATGAATCCTGAAAACCAATATGAACTATGAATACATTGAATTGCAAAATTAGACGCTCTCATCTCTAACACTGCAAAGTCAACAGCGATAAAAAAAACTAAACACCAATGTCATTCGGAATTTCTCATAATCCAAACTGAAATCATTATTTGGTCAGTATATGAATCTCTCTTTCTCTATTTATCAAAAACAGAATTTATTATACACAAAATTAGTTTGACTATACCCTCTACAGAAAAAAGTTAGTTTTTTCAATTTCAATCAACATAAATCTATTCACAACATAGAAATATTATCCCAAGGAGAATCGACATCTGATTCATATTTGTTCTGCCCCAATGATACCTTGAGGATGACAAGAAATATTTTTTTGGTATCTTTTGTACAGTTCAGGTTGTTATAAAAATTATGAAATATCGTTTAGATGAAGCATCAAGAAAGGTTCCAATACTGGACTTCAATCTAACCTCCAAACCTGGACAACTGCATCCCACGTCAAACCACTTTAATCCAATGGCAACTTCAGAAAATCAATCATTATACCCTCAATGCCACCGAGCAATGTTCCTCCGCAATGAGCAAAGTGAGACGGAATTACAAAAACAGTATTCACCTTCAGAACTCTGGAAGTAGTCCACAACAACTTCTCGTAATCGTAACTCCTCATAATTCTGACCAACTCGATGGGCCCTTGGGAAGCCAAAATGATCAACTTGCTCTCCTGGTTGCCGTACGCCAAGATCTGCAGGCAATCGGTAACAATCGCCAAAAACTTGACGTTGTTCCTCTGCAACAGCGCCACCATCTTCTGTAACCCGCCGGCTAGCCTAACGGCCATCTTGGACCCGTCCTGATGCAGCAACAAGTTGTGCAGGGTAGTAATAGCATAGAACAGCACGCTTTCCACGGGAGAACTCAACAGCTTGACGAGAGCAGGGATGCCGCCACTTTTGAAAATGGCGAGCAGACCTTGTCTGTGGTGCGACAATTTGTGCAACGTGCCCACGGCGCCTTTGGTGGTTTCCAGGTCGTTGGAATTGGAGATGGCGCGGACTAGGGCAGCCACCATCTGGGGACTGTTCATGATGGCGTGTCGAGAGGCTTCCTTCTTCGACAGTTGGTGCACCATCATGGCCGCTTGCGATACGACGACTTGGTCTTCGTCGTTCAGGAGTTTAATCAATTCGGGGATGGCCCGCGTTGCCAGATCGGCGTCGTCTTGGTAGTTGATCAAGTTGACGACGGCGTGTTTTAGCATTTGGCTGGGTTCGGATAGACGTTGGACGGCGGTTTGGTGGCCGGGATCGAACTGGGTAGAGGGAATCTCGATACCTATGTATTTAATTGAATATGAATTTATTTAACACAACTGGGAGTACAGGTTTCAGCTTCCAACACAGTTATCAATAATGACTACCACCGAGCAAACGGAATTGTAAATAATATTTTTTTTAACAAAAATTGGCGCTATATACACTATTTTAGCAATGTTCTTTTTACCTTGTTACATTCTCACTACTGAGATCAATTGAGTTAGAAGGAGGTGAGACGGATCTGAGTTGTCGATTGAATAAAAAGAACACGTTTTTATCTGTCAGGAAGGGCAAGGAAAGAAAACATAACCCAACATAATTCAACCGAAATGTTTAATGGCTGAGGAAATTAATTAGGAGCATTGAAATATTATTGTAGTGAGCATTCAAAAGATTTAACCTGTGGACTGAAACTTCAAAGCTGAAAGCATGTCAAAATGAAAATATAGGCTGTGTCAAGTCTGTGGTTTGACCAGTATGACCAACCAGCTGTTTGGGAATATCGGTCACGTTTCAAACATGCACACAAAGTTACCACGTTAACTTTTGATGGGAGTCGAGTCAAACATTGACCATTCTGGTATCACCGCTTTAGTGTGGACTGATAGGATAGACAGATGTTGAGTGTTTGGGGACACAGAATTTTTCACCATATCTTGTAGAGTAATTATGGAAGTCATGGTTTTTAGAGAATTCCGATGACTTGCTTTTTGCATTAGAATGCACTGTAAAATGTAGATATATATCGACGGCAAAGTTGAAATTTCATGTAGTTTAAAATGTTCCCTACAGGTTTGCTTGAAATTTGGATTGAAAATCAATCTGATAATCCTTTTCTGTGCAATAAAAATTCTTTTCACATTTGGTACTTTACCCCACAGAACAATATTATATGATAGATAGGAGTATACAAGTGAATAGTAGACTAGGAAGAAGTTGTTTGACATTGAGTACAGTCTTGAGTTGTAGTATAGCATAGTATGCAGTTTATTTTTTTACAAACAAAGTCGATGTTGGTGGACCAACTTAAATTACACCTAGAAATTTCGTCACAAGGGATGGAGGGATATCCTCTCTTTCTACTTTCACAGTGAAGTTAATTGTTAATTTGTTCTTTGAAGAGAACTGCATGACCACAGTCTTAGTAGAGTTTACTATCAGGGAGTTTTTTCTGCACCACATAGTGAATTTTCCAGCTAATAAATTGAGCTTATGGAGAAGTTCGGTGGATGATTCAGCATCTGCTGCCAGGGTGGTGTGATCAGCATACAGTATGGTATAATCAGCGTTAGTATGTAAAGGGAGGTCATTCACATATAACAGGAATATCAGAGGTCGTAAAATGGACCCTTGAGGAACACCTTGCTCAACACCTTTGAATTCAGACATGCTGTTCTCAATGTTCACACATATTTATCTCACATTAAGATAGGAGGATAACCAGTTTGAAAAATTTCCCCTAAAACCCAGTGCATAGAGTTTATTTTCTATAATTGATATATCTATGCAACCAAATGCTTAAGACAGGTCGAAAAATAGTGCGCCCACATACCGCTTTTTATCAAGTTGTTCATGGACATAATTGAAAAAGCCTGCTGTTGCACTTTCTGTTGACCTGTCAGGAAGAAACCCATGCTGGTGATTTGACATAATATTGAACTTACATAGAAATGACATCATTCAACAACTTTACAAAGTATTGTAGGAACAGTGATTGGCCTGTAGTTTTCAACAGAAAGCTGGTTACCTTTTTTAAAAACTGGTGTCCCAACACCAATTTTAAGATCAAATGGAAACTTGCCCAGAGACACAGATGTGTTCATCAAATAGGCCAGAGGATTACTAATATATGGACTTATATGTTTTATAACTCTTGTAGGAATGCAATCAATACTAAGTGTGTTAGTAGTTTTTAGTGACTGAATAGCGTCTCTTACTTCATGACAGTTTATTCCAATGAAACTAAGGTATTTTGAATGTACACGGTGGTGTTGTAGTCTGTGAATGTTATCTCTGCAAAATGTTCCCTGATGGCAGTACTTGCACATGTTGCAAAATACTCCACAAATGCATTTGCCATATCTTTATTGTTGGTGAAGATTTCATCTCTAACTTGAATCGATTGGATTTTTCCCAGTTATCTTTCCCAGTTTTTGTGTTCACAGTATACAGACGCTCGAGTACTCACCCTCCTCCAAGGTCTCCGGAAACATGGCCGCCCGCACGCGCTGCGACCTCGTCTGGTTCAGTTGGTTGTTCATCTCGTCGACCTGGTCGGGCGTGAAGCCCTGATAGCCCTGGTCCAAGTCGAACAGGTCCATCTCCTCCTCCTCTTTGCCGGCGAGCGAGGGCGCCCCTGTCGTGGGCGCGCCCGAATGTATGCCCGAATCGCCCATGTACGAGTTCTGCTGCCACACGAGCGTCTGCTCCTTGGCGGAGGCCATGGGCAGGTCGTTGGGGCCCTGGTAGTGGCCCTGGGACACTGGGAAACATACAAACATGTTTGTGGAGGGACTAGGCTTGGGGATACCAAATCTCTTTGTTTCAAACATATCTTCAAGTATTTTTATTATTATTATTCAAAATTGCAAAAACACTAGCTCTTTTATGTGAAATAGTTATTTATGTATTAAGGGAATTATGAGGGTCTTAATTACCGATGGCAAAGTTTGCGTCCCGAGGGCCTCTAGCCCGAGGGACAGCAATTGCCAGAGGTTATTGAGGCTCTATAATTCCCGTGATACATAGATAATTTTATTTCTGACTGATTTCATTCATTAGATACCTTCCCGATTGGAAGTTAGACATGTTTTTCCGTATAGTTTCAATGTCATCAGAACGTCAGATGATGATCTTGACTACCGCGAATAGGAGATTCCTTATTGCTACGTTATTGCGTGGTTGTTGCTATGCATTTCTTATTTAATTTTAGCTAGAGGGAATTATAGCATCTATAACATCCCAAGGGAGTTATGACCCTCATAATAGATATGGTAACTATGACGATATAAGCTTATAATGTCACTGTCAGAAATAAAAGCTATTATTTCAAGCTTTTTATGAACCCAGCTACTTCAGATGCGTCAGTTGGTTTCATAAAAATTGACTTATTTAAGTTATTGCTTTTCCGTACTGATGATTCGCATGATGGTTTACTGATACTACGTGCCATATAAAATGATTACATAAATTCAATTTAAGTGAAATGGATGAAAATGCCAGTTTCTTGGTTTAAACAGACTAGAAGTTGATTGCAATAACGGTAATTTATAAATATATTTCATGGCATCAATTTAAAGAGATTTCAGAATAGATTTTGCTGTAGTACCCCAGATTGATATCAAATACTGCAATTTAGAGTAAACCAAAGTGAAATAAATCAATAAGCAAGTCAATAAGTATTTAAGTGGTATAATATACCTCAATTTCTATATTGGAAGATATTTTTTACCTAAGCATTCGATCATTATGCGATGACCAAAATAAAGACAGGTCTTTAGTTGAGCCTGAGAGTTGAATTTTTTGTATTGTTTCCGAATTTCAAAGTTTCATCGATTTGGTTATGGGGTAAATTCCTTTGCGAGTTGAACATGGAAGAGGATTTATCGAAATTTAGTGTCATTTTATGATTTTGTAAGTGAGATATCATTCCATTTGGTGTATTATCTCTTGAATACGATGTGAGGTTACAATGTATCTATTCCGGTATTTATATTCTGAACTCATACAAACCTTCCAAAGTTACACAAGGCACAATACAACGATGGGGCATCTCAATAACAATTTTAAAGAACTTTCGTGAACAAATTTTGTTGCTGAGAATAAATGGATGGAAATTGATAGCTGACATGAACTCCAACTGGCTTCCGACCTTACTAGTACTAGAGTTCCTTCGTGTATTTGACACTTTTGTTTTGACCTTCTTGTATTTTAGAGTAAAAACACTCGAGAAAGAGTGACAGATATAACCACAAATGAATAGACGAAAAAAACGTACTTGTCATAAATTTCAAGGTTTGTCAAATTGAGAATGAGCAGGGAAAATAATAAAATGCAGGTTTGCGCTGTTTTCAACTATAAAAATACTGGGAACTGATTTAATTCATTTGAATTTCCATCAAATAGAACACTGTGACAGAAATCTCCTTTATCAATCCATATGATTTTCAAAGTAATTGTGTAGTGAAGTGAGTGAAAAAAGGTTTACTTGAGTTTAGATAATGGTGAACCTCAACTTTAGTTTTATTGATTTCTGATTGATCTAGAGACATCTTCCTCTAAAACTTACAGTGATGAAACTTTCTATGTGTTTCTTCATTGAATACGGCAGATTTACCAGTACGGTTGGTATGCTTAAGCTTAGGGCCCCAACCCTTACAGGAGCCTCGCAGGGGCTCTTTCATTGCAATGTTTCCTCTGAGCAATACTTATTTTATATAGCAGCACCGGCAACATTGCAAGTTGCTCAATATGGCCATAGCTCAAGGGCATATTCCTTGAAAAATTTCAAGTCGTAAGTGCTTATACACTTTTGTCTCAAACTCGATAGTTAAGGAGTTATGAACAATTGAATAACAACTTTGCTCACCAGTAGATTGCAAGAGGTGGTCACCGGCCAATTTGCCATTGTTACACAAAACCTTCAATAATGAACTACAATGTTATCAATATTTTACGTTTGTCAAATAAAGGGTATTTCCACAGCAACTTTCTCAAAACCATTCAATCCTGTTGCCGGACCCTGTATATCTCGGAACCTATTCAACCTACAGAAATTCAATTATTGAGCTGAATGATGAAAATTCATTCCACTTTGAAACTGGAAATCACATATTTTTTCAAAAAACGCATAGTTTATGACTTATATATATCAAATTTTTTTAGCACAGTGCTCTTCTTTACAGTAAAATCTACAATAAAATACAATAATTCAATAAATAAAGACATAGAAATATGGAACTCAAACACAGACACATGAATTACGTCATATATTTTAAGATAATGGTAATTATAGTTATGAACAATAATGTTTATTGGGGTAATACAGACAATCAATCAATTTACAAATGTTTTCTTTCTCAATTAATTAATCGATAATTATCTTTCACAAATAACACACGATTCTTTAAAACTATCTAGTGACACACATCTTTTCATTTCACAGGGCGAATCATTGAACAATACTAGACTTTTTGTAAATGGAGTATCACAGACAATATTTCCAAAATTTATAAAGAAATCATTTGCTGCTTGTCTTCTGGTATTGTGACAATGCACATCATGAACATAATTTAGCTCACTTGATAAATACACTGGGAACATGTTATTTTTCAATTTATAAACAAAAATAAGTGTATTATATGAAACTGTTTTGGATTTTTTGCTGTGTATTAACCTGATCGTTACTCAAGAAACTCAGTAAAGTACCACAATAATCAATAAGAGCTGTAATAATAATAATAATAATAATAATAATAATATTTATTTCTTTGGTTGAAAAGTACAGTTGAAAAAAAAAATCAATGCACAATAAATAAAGAAAATGTCAAAAGTCTAAAAGTAAATATAAATAACGTATAAATGTAAATAATTACCATGTAACATATTCTAAAAGTCAGTCAAGTAATATATACAACACAAATAACACAAACAAACTAAAAAGTCAATATAATATAAACAACACACAATTGCTAAAGCTGAAGATCTCAGGTTAGTTGATTAATGAACTCTTGAATGGTGTAACAAGTCCTTTGAAGTAGCATTTTTTTCAGCTGATTTTTAAATACATTAATATTTGGGGAATTCTTAAGATGCATTGGAAGCATATTGTATAATTTACACCCACTGTACTCTACGCTTTCTTCAAACAAAGATGTTCTATGAGCGTTTGGTAATATTAGATCTTTAGAACGAGTATTGTGGTTATGTTTTGGACGAGAGGACTTGTAAATTGTTAATTTCGTGAAATGAGATACTGTATCACCAAGCCTGTACATAAAACCTATTTTTCGCGCAATTTTCTTTTTAATATATTCACTATGTTAGCTATCAATGATCACTTCCAAATACTTGAACATTTTCACTTCTTCAATGATTTCTCCGTTTATTTGAATATTGAATTTTATCTTATTTTCCTTGATCATTTTTGAATTTGCTTTGGAAGATATAAGCATAAAATTCGTTGTTGTAACATTAATTTTTAGTCCATTGTCACAGATCCAGGTGAATATATTCTCAAGATCTTCATTCAAGAATTTTTCCACATCGTCTTTTTCACCAGAGAAGTAGGGTATCATCCGCAAATAGGTTCAGCTTACAATTTTGGAGGTGATGCATAATGTAATTTATGAATAAAATAAATAATATTGGTCCCAGTACCGATCCTTGTGGTACTCCATGCATGACCTTTTCTTTATTTGAGTAAGTGTTATCATATTTGACAAGTTGTTCTCTATTTTGTAGATAGCTCTGAAACCATTCGAAAACATTTCCGCCGATTCCATATTTGTTGATTTTTTTTCACCTCCTGGCTTAGATTGAAAGTTAGACGTGTTTTTCCGTAGTTTTCATGTCATCGCAACGTCAGATGATGACCTTGACCACCGCGAATACAATGCAATTTGAAAAAAAAAAGTTGACAATCGCTATCCTTGTAGAACCGCTGTTATAGCACACACATTTGGAACTCAACAAGGTTTTTATTTAGTTATTTTGAAGACATTTGAAAATCAGCATATTTCGCCAGCACTTTGATTTCTCTTTTCGGTCTTTTATTTTCCACGGTTTCTTCATCTTCCATATCTTTTCCCTCATTTTCATGTTGATTATCTGGCAGGAAGTGCTCATCAGTCCTCGTTCTTGTTTCCGAATACCGTGGTTTAATGTCCACTAGATTTCTTCTGAGCTCTCCTGACTCTGTCTTTATTATAAATGATCTTGGAGCAATTTCTTCGCGGATTTTTCCTTGTCAGCACTGGAATTGAGAAGAAATGGGGAAGAAGATCATTCCAACCTTGTTTTATATTGAGGTTGATATGATCTTCTTCTCCATTTTTACCCCATTTCCAATATTACCAACAAAAAAATTTCCATTATTTTATGTTGGAAAACTGAAGACAAGGACAGACGGGGAAGGCATTTTTTTCTTTCTCAAAGCTACCTGAACTGATCTATTAGATTAGAATGTAGAGTTGGAAGTCACCAAACACCAAACTGTGAATGAACATTTTGGTAAAAGTGCACTTATCATGTGATGGATTTTTTTTGTATTCTTTTTTTTTGGTAATTACGTATTTTCGTCTGAAAAACACAAATTTCACAATGAATATGTGAACAAACCGCTATTTATCGGGATATTTTATAAAAAAGTGCAAAATTTCACCTTCTTTTGCAACCCATCTAGGATATTCATTTACAACCACTTGTCCTTTTTTTTCATCACTGGACACATTGCCAAGGGAGGTGTTTCCCGAGGCATATCACCTCCAGAAATTCAAAAAGAACACCAATTCCTACCTTATTTCCCTATATCCCTTTACGTGAGAACCAGAACATAAAAATAAAACTTTATATACTCATGTTTTACTTCAATAACACATTTTATTTACTAAAATCAACAAGAAGTATGGTTCATTTGGAATTTTTTAATATTTAGAGAGGTAAACAATAGTTTGGTTTTAAATAATAGTTTGGTTTCTCCAGTTTCTTGCAAATATTTTTTGACATTTGACCTTTATCTGACATCTGGTATTTGTATTTTGAGTTCTGTGATTTGAATTTAGATTTGATAATTGAATGGCCGTCAGCTGGTGTGATTGTTTATAATCCAATGATGGCAAAAGAAGGACAAATAGTTTGTTGTAAATGGATTCAATACCTAACTAATTATTGGGACTCATGCCCAAACACCATGTATGATTAGAAGTTAACATATCAAGACCACATCAAGACAATGTCACAAAAACATGGTGAAATTTCGCATTTTTTCGAAAATTCAATAGATAGGGTTTGTTTCCATTTTCATTGTGAAAAAAAGAAAGTACTTACCAAAAAAATTGTTGAAAAAAACCAACCTAGTTTTACCAACATTTTTTGTTAATGTAGGTATAATGTATCTAGTATCTATCAACTATTATAATAGGTATCATGACATAAGGAACTTCTCAAAAAATCTATTTCATTAAAAAGTAGATTGAATTGATAAAAGTTACATGGTATCCATTCTTCTATTCTTCCATTATCTTTCTATTTACCAAAAGACACTAATTCAACACCCACATTTCCATCTATTTGCTATGTGATTTGCTCCTATTGATATAAACAAATCATTCACTTCATAATTCATATAGGTATATAAATATAATCATTAGTAAATTTTCTAGGTAGGTATTACAATACTTACTGGGCCTATTTTGGTTTGACTGCATGTAACTCATGGTGATTCGGTGATGGTCCACCTATAGAATAATATCCAAATTCTCAGAAATATTACTCATTCAAATTAGCATACTGAAGTGATTCAATTTCACTTGAAAATCTCAACAAAGCACATGAAAAACAATATTTCAGTATTCAGAAAAAAAGCTCTGGCGTCAGGGGCAAATATCGATTACTGAACAAGTGCACATTGAGATGAAATCAAGTGCATCTTGACGGAATGCACCCACATAAAGAGATGATTAGAAATCCTCCATGTTGTTATACAAAATGGACAAGTTCAACGACTCGGGAAAGATTTTCAAGACATCTGATCGCTATAGTATACCAAAGTATCACTGGAATTCGAATAGGTATTTATTATAAAACTTACCTAACACCACCAAATTGCACTATTTTCTTCAAAACACAATTTTTTATTGCTAATCGTGAACACACCGCACCCAAATGTCAAAACATCAAAGCATTTATAAAGTTGGATGCAGTGTTGCCGGTGTTAAAGGAACAAATAGCGCAATGCTTCCAACATTTCCAACATGAAAGCGCAATATCTAAAGCGCCGTTCACAACCAAACTTTTTACGTTTCGTGGTTTCGTGTTCTGATTGGTGAAGCTACAGAAACCTGTAGTTGACTGGGTATCATCGTAGAATATACAATGATAACATGATTATCAGTAAGACTTAGAGCAATGCTGAAGCACTTTATTGAAAAAATATATGTAAAGTATAAAACAAGGTAAATAAATAAAATAATTATTATATTTTATGAATTCAAGTCACTGTAAACCATACTTTGTAACTTAGTGACATCTAAAGACATTTACCACAAACTCGACTACATTCCGAACCAAACAGGAATCATCAGTAGTTTTGCTGCAGGCTTGACTAGACTACTAGACTACCTATATTCAATTCGCTGATTGCTGATAGAGATTGAGAGATAAGTAGGTAGTACCCTAGTATCACCTGAATCCCTTTTTTTTGATAATCTCACAACAGTCTTCGAAATTTAGAACGATAAAAGTGCTGCTGGTGGCAAAGTTACTATCGAGTGACCTGATAGAGGAGTTGGTAAGCAGGCTAGACCACGAACCCATGTTTCTGAAAAAAAAAAGTGGTTTCAGAAACATTCAGGCAAATTCGTACGCTACCTAGCGGAGGTTTTGAAATGTGTGCGAACAGGTAGGGCGACATTTAAGAGGATATAGAATGATGGAAGTAAGATATGATGGTGCGCGTATTCGACCATTATTACGTATCACAACGAGCGAGACGTTGATTCTACATTTTCCCGCTAGATGGTAATGCTGCTATTGCTGCTATGACGAGTGGAAATAAAATGGCATTGTAGGTACGCGGAACATATGTAACAGTGGGATTATTCCAAGATTATTCAACTCTGAATTCGAAAAATCTGCCACAATTTCAAAACTGATAGATGTCATAATTGTGCAATGTCGCCATCTATTAGAAGATCGACGGAACCATTGCTCTCGCTGTTCTCGAGAGGTCGAGTAAAATTTCTGCAACAAAAGCGCATCAGTAATTATACTATATCTATATCTTACTTCCATCATCGGATATAGTGACTCTTTAACTGTAAAAGGCGGCTAGCGACACGAATTCCAATTGCCACGACGAACATTGGATATATTATATCTATTGAACACACATGATAAGAATTTGAAAACAAAATCTTCTGAAGTAGAGAATTTTCATTCTCCTTCATATAAAGATAATTACATAATATTATTGGATAGGATTTCTTATTTCGTTCACAGAAATTGAAATTTTCTGTATTTTTTTCATATTCAATACGAAACTGCGTCAGTTTTACTTAAAGAAAACATTCGGAAATAGAAGATGTTTTTATTAGGATCGAACGTGACACTTCATTTGACAAGAATGACAAGCGAATTTGCCACGTCGAACTTTGAATATTATATTTTTCTTCCTCCCTGAAAAAATGTACTCTGGAGGAATTTACTGTTGAGGGCGATATCGAATCGCTATTTCAATGATGTTTATACTTCAGGAAATTTCGGAAGTCTCAAAGCAAAGAGGAATCCGTGTCGCTAGCCGCCTCAAAGGATATACAGGATGTGAAAGGCGAAATATATCGGTGGTTCCCAAACCATACATAGCAAACTAACAAGCGTCTAGCTAGACCAGCGAATCTTCAAACATCGAGGTCAAGTGACGTCACCCACAACACATGATATTCCTTCCTTCTTCATATTGAGGAACTGCACCTACACCGAGTAGAGCGATATTAGTGGTTAGTGTATCTGACTTCCACGGTGGTGACTAGAGCTCAATCCCTGCGAGGCTTCAATTTTGTTTTTAAATTTTTTCCACCGATCAATTTTTTTCAAATTATACTTCTCAGGAAAAAGGTTCATTCAGGAAAAGAAAGGTTCCTTTTTTAAGCAGGAGAGATATTTTCCTTCCTCATATTTCCTTATAAACACGAATAATAACCTTCTAATAACCTTGAGGTTTGAAAGATTTGCTGGTCTAGGCTGTGGTTTAGCTAGACGCTTGTCTAAAAGCCTGCCCATGCCGCATTTTCGGGTCAGACTAAATTCATGCGTTCAGGACTCAGGTATGCTCAGGTGTTTACGGATAGATATGTGATCAATTTCGAATTTCCGACTCACATTCAACACATCTCAATTCTCACCTCTTTGGCTGCAAAAACACTCCGTATTACTGAGTGCCCTGCCGTATATGGTCGTCACACCTCCGACGATCAGAATCTGAGTGCCGAGATAGGAGACTGCGTGGCCATGTCTGGGGATGCTCAGATCTGTCACGTGCTTCCATTCCAATTTCTTGTCGTTCCAGTAATCCACCGAGCCGACGCTGGCAGTAGTTTGGACGTTTTCCGAGGCTCGGCCAGCGCCACCTATGACGTAGAGTCGATCGGACATGACGAACATGCACGAAAAGCAGCGCGGAAATGGAAGAGGAAAATTCATTTCAGTCCATCTAAAAAAATAGTTCTTCATTGATCGTTGCTGACCGATGAGTTGGTGACCTCTATGCAATGAAACATACACCGGCATCGTTTCACTGTTGGGATTATAACTTACGGAATCTGCATTCGAATCTAAATTATGGATTATTATAGATTATTATGAATGATGATTTGTAAGAGCATTAGTAGATAGTTTATTAAGCAAGTATAGATATTATACATATTAGATACTGTATTGTGCTTCAATCATGGACTGACTCTGCTGTAATGTGTGAGGTTTATTTGAAAATCCGAACATTTGTTTTATTTTATGTATCAAAAGTGAGTAAATGAACTATTACCACAGGATTTTCTTGAGTTAGAACTTTGTGTCGTTCATGCTAAAATTCACCATTGAAAGTCGAAAATATAACGCACCGTTTCCATTTACATAAAAAAATGTGAAAATGAAAATGTGAACTAAAACGAATGTGTCATGATTCCTGTAAATTTGGTTTGAAACTTCGGAAATTTTAAATTCAGCAAGATTCTCCCTTCTCCCACGCCTCGCTATTTTCGCAAAGCAGGCGATATCGAGAGATTTCGAAACAATCGAAACTCCTTTCAATAATGTGATAACACCATTTGACGTTCTATACATCTATATTAACTCATCCTCAAATTCAATTCCCTTCTATATGATGTCAGAAAAAAGTAGGTGCCATTTGAAGAAGTTGATATTTCGATAGTTTTTCAATGCGACATTTGAAAATCGCCTGCGCCATATCGTAAAAAATGAGAGCCACCATGGACTGTACCATGAATTTAGTGCTCTAATTTTGAACAGTTTGCGAGATTCAAATGTTTTCGTAAACTTCTACGGCAGTAATTATTTTCAGAAACATCGACAAATCTCGAAAACTGTGATAGACAAGTTGACTTGAATTAGGTTATCTACAGGGGCGTCCGCAGAAATAATCTCTGAGAGGGGGCAAGTCACAATATTTATATACAATATCCAGTTTACATATAAAAAATCTTATTATGAAGTTGAACTAGACTTTCAAAGATGTGTTTTCCTTCTTTCAGCAAGATTCTCCCATGCCTCGCTATTTCTACAAAGTAGGCGATATCGAGAGATTTCGAAACTCCTATCAAAAGGAAGTGATAACACCATTTGACTTTCTATATCAATGCATATACAATGGCATATACTTTTCCTGTTCGTGTATAGGTACCTACAACATCTCAGAGCTATATCCCAGCGAGCACAAAAACATCTCAGAGATGAAGTGTATTTTCAATTTAAATTTTCTCGAACCAACCATGAATTTATACAAACCTAGAGATTTATTAGATCTGACATCGCTATATAAACTTAAAATATGTTGTTTTATTCAATTTGTCCTATATAAATTGAAAATTTCGAATTTAAATTTCAATGAAATCAATTCATTACATAATCATGGAACAAGACAATCAAATTTACTAATAGCAAATACGTTCAAGTCAAATATTGGCAAACAATCAATTTTTCACACAGGAATCGTTCTATACAACTCATTACCAAGTCATTTGAGGAATATACAGGAAGCAACTAGATTCAAAATTAACTTAAAAAAATATCTGCTTCAGAGACTTTGATAATTCCATTTCTTATTTGAATACCTACTTATAAAATACTAGGTTGAAATTGCATGATTATTTGCATTTTTTTTTTTTTTTTTTAACTTGTTATATCTTATTATAATTTGTATAATGTTTATGTATCCCTATTATAAACAACTATGTTTCTTGGGGTAATAAAGACAATCAATGTTAAAAGTACGATATTTCGAGACATTGAACCTCCACTACGATGTTCTGTTCACACATGAATAGAACTATTATAGAACAGCCAATGTCCGCCGCAGGCGGCAATTATCGAGATGTCCTTGATATGTCACAAAACTACCTTCTCCCTAGTTCTTTTTAAAGCCTTTTCATGGACACAACAGAACATTTTCAACGCGTCTTGCGCACATTAAATCGCTGTAAAAAAACATTTTCGAGGTACTTTTCTGGAGCCTTTTGTCAAAATGAACTTTTGCATTAGGATTCCATTTCCTTGAATGAAAAAATGCATTAAAAATAGATTGAACATAAAAATATTTTCTTGATATGAAATTACCTTCTTAATCGGTTTCTGAGTAGTGCTTACTACACACAGACATATAATTGGAAATAGGTTTCCCAATTTTTGAAATGTTCTCCACAATGCATAATTTTGCAACTGCGGAGAAGCTGTGTATTGATTATAAGTTCGTACTTTTATATATTGATTACACTGAGGCACCGAACAACACATCTTGCATCTGATGGTCATTATTACAAACTAAATAAGTCTTCTAACACAATAAACTTCACCAAATTCCTTTCTGTTCGTTAGCAGCGTGATGTAAGCGTGACACGCTGCAAACGCGAATGCCAATTGAGAACAAGAAGAACAAAATCGAAAACAAATCAGAATTCATCGTATTGTGACGTAAGCATGAGACGTTGTGGTGGGGCAAACAAAGAAAGGGCACAAAAGAACGAAAACAATACTCTCAATATCCTTCTAAGACCTCTTTGGGAAGTGCATATTACGCCTCAAAAAAACATCCTCATGCCTACATTTCTAAAACATCCCAAAACATCCCAGGGATACCTCTCAGTAGGCAAACAAAGAAATGCCACAGAAGAACAAAAACAATACTTCAATATCCTTCAAAGACCTTTTTGGTCAGTGCATATTGCGTCTCAAAATAACATCTTCATGCCAACATTTTCAAAACATCCCAGGGATGTTTGTGCTCGCTGGGATCTATCAATATAGTATTGAAATATTTTAGATTATCCTTGAAAAAATAACTTCATCTTCCTGTATCAGTATTTCATTGAGTCGTTAACTCATTGATCACCCTGTTTCTTCCGACTTACTGATTGGCTCGAAGGTCGTATGTTTCTACGGAATCAAGAATATCGATGTTTTTCTCAGAACCTGAAGATAATCCTCCGGCCACCCATATGTGATTTCGGTACTTAGCACAAGCGAATCCAGTTCTCGCTCTTATCAAGGGTGCCATGATCTCCCAACATTTTCTATCGGTATTATACCTTTCCACTGTTCTAAGGGCCCTGAAACAAAAAACAAGATTTTTTCAACGAATATACAGGGTCACGACGAGCTTACACTACCTCTATATCGAGAATCAGTCGGGAAAAATCCATGAAAATATGCATGCATATATTTTAGAATACGCTCTTTTCATTTAAAATATTTTCAGCAATGCACTGTTGCCGCTTCTATCAAAAAGTAGCAACAACTTTGTTATTTTAAATAGAATACTCTGTATTTTATTGCATTTTCAGATTCTCCCTGAAGAGCTGATTCCATCGATACATCACACTTGGGGTCTATCGGAAATGATTACAGAGATATAGGGTGTTGAAAATCGAGATTTTTCAACTTAAGGATTTGTTGGTGTCCAAACTATTCATTATCGGCCAAAACGGTTCACATGTCCCTATCTCAACTTTTGATTTACTGTCTACTGATGATTAATCGGAACAGATTCAGGGTGATCAGAATTCTGAATCTTGAACCACCCTGTATCTGTTCCTATTAAATATCAGTAAATAGTGAATGAAAAGTTGAGATTAGGACATGTGAGCCGTTTCCACCGATAATGAATAGTTTCAACACAAAAAAATCCTAAAGTTGAAAAATTTCGATTTTCAACACCCTATATCTCTGTAATATTTTCCGATAGACCCCAAGTGTGCCACATCGATGAAATCAGCTTTTCAGGGAGAATCTGAAAATGCGATTAAATACAGGGTGTTCCATTTGAAATATCAATGTTGCTACTACTTTCTAGTAGAAGCGGCAACACTGTATTGTCGAAAATATTTTAAATGAGGATAGCGTATTCTAAAATATGAACATGCAGATTTTCATGTATTTCTCCTGACTGATTCTCCATATAAAGATAGTGTAAGCTCCCTGTATACTTTTTGCCTTCATCTCGAAAACGAAGCAAATTAGGACACGTTTATATGAACTCTATTTCCTTAAATATCACAAGGAATCACCCCTTGAATTTTTTCGGTGTTATTTAGATAGACCCTGTATATTTACTCGTATTGTTTTCCTTGACCGCCGATAGCATACAATCCTAAACTGCAACCAGCTAGTCCGAAATTTTTCCTGGGTTCCCACAGAGGCGATTCCTTGAACCAAACTTTCGTTACTGGGTCGAAACTCCATGTTGTGCCAACTACACGGGATTGTTGTGAGTCGCCATTTTCTGTTGGATCTCCACCACCTACAACAGTTGAAAACATGTAATTTTACTCGAGGATGATAACTAAAGGGGGATTCATGCAACATGAACTAAATTATAATGAATTCAAGATTTAAACGAATTTTAAATTGAAAATATATGGGTGTTCATGCAATAACCTTTCATCAGCTGTTTAATCTTTTTCCAGCGCGGCTAGTTATTATATGACGCATGCCCTGTCGTGAATTATGGAAGAAATTAATTTCTCAGTTGAATGTTGGCCATCTTTCTAGAATCAAATTTAAATTTAAATTTCATAGCTTCTTGCATGAGCACCTACACATTACATCTCATAGTTTTATATCAAGTATTGGTTTGAGTTCAAAAATTCATTGAAGTATTAAATTTTGCTTGCATGAATCCATCTTAACATTTGGAAGGACGTAAAACTAAAATTCGATGAACTGATTGAACCTGCAGAGTCTTAACTTTAACGCCCTGTATTTCAGAATCTGCACGAAAAAATAGAATTTGTTGCATCGACAAATTTTTTATGCTTGAATTATTTTTGTTGGACTGAGCAATTTTTTGTTGAATCAACCGGATACATTATTATTTCATGGAAGCAGCTTGTTCAAATCAAGATGTAGTCTAATTGATTCAACAGTATAATATCAATTCCATCAACAAAATATATGGTTTCCTCAAAAACAAATTATGTCGATCTAAAATAATGTCGATGTTGATTCAACTATAAACATTTTGTTGATTTGATCAAATAATGATCATTTTGATGAGAACTGGAGATCTATGCTAGAAGTCGACTGGTTTCCTAGTTTAGTTCATTCTATTGATGTGAAATTTCAGAAAATTCCCGCATCGAAACATTTCATTAAATCAACAAAATATTTTATTGAATTAACCAGATATTTTATTGAATCACCAAAAAAATTCATTGAATCAACCAAATATTTCTTTGAATCAACCAAATATTTCTTTGAATCAACCAAATATTTCATTGAATCAACAAAATATTTCATTGAATCAATATCTTGTTATTTTGTTGATCAAAGAACTTTACGATTCTACAGGTTCAATCAGTTCAGCGAATTCTACAACATACTGAAAATTCAGAAAATTTCCCGGAGAACCATTTCACGCACTGAAAGTGCGGAGTCCTTTGAATGTCGCATAGGCAAATTATATACTATACTATATACGGAGTGTTCCATTTGAGAATTTAAAAATTCGAGATTTGGGTCACTTCATCAGACAAAATACGACGTCACTCATAGTTAGTTTTGGTTAGTCCTGAAAATTGTTGCTCACCAACCAAAAATATTTTTCCTTTGAAGAATTCAGCACAATGATGATGTCTCGGCTCAGGTAACTCAGCAACGAATTCCCACGTGTTGACAGCAGGAAGGTACCTGTAGATAAAAGGTTCAGGAATGTCCACTTTTGATTTGAATATGAAATTCCACATAAAATTGTCTTGAAATATATGTTTACTGAAATTGCATACACTCCGAAAATTTCCTGGACTTTATGGAATTCCTAGAAATTTTTAGGAAACTCGAGGAAAAAAATTCAAGAGGACGTCATTGAAATTTCCTTGGAGATCTGATTTGAGAAAAAAGTGAAATTTTAGAAAGTATCTTGAACAACGTTTACACAATAATCCAACCAATCCTACAGTGTCAATGCATTTATCTGACCTATATGGTTCAACCAGAATGGACTTGTAAGTCAACCAAATCATTCAAATACGATATGAAAAGGAAATATCCCAGATCTGAGCCTTAAGGAATACTGTGGTGTACCACAAGGGTCAGTTTTGGGGCCAATTTTATTGAACAATACCCCAATATGTTTCAATAACAAATCCATTGAATATACAAATGTTACAAAATAGATCATTTGAGGAAAAAACGGAATCCTGTTGTTGGTATTATATAGTTTGATTGAAAGAATATTACTCATATTGGTTGTTGGAGATCATTTTGAATTCATTATACAGAATGACAAAAATCTGTTAAGAAGAGCATTTTCAGAAATTTTCGAGAAGCAATGGGGTACTGTAAAATTTTTCGATAATTCTTCATAAACCGTGAATTACCATTTTCATGAATCGGTACCAATCTTCAGATGATCTGAGAATATTCCCGCGTTAGAAAATATAAATTTTGACAGTATTATTCAATGAAGAGATAAGACGATTTGTTCAAAAGGATCATTGGGGTATTCTGTAAACATTCAGTTGAGTACAAAACTTCCATCAGTAACATTTCTATTTAGAAAATTATGATAAATTAAGTTTTCGAATATTTCACTTCAAGACCCGGTTTCACCAACGGATTCAATCTCAGTTTTGAAGTTAACTGACAGATTCAATCGCCATAACTAAATGATTCAAACCGTTTCACCATACATCGATCGATTGATCAAGATTATTCGTTTTTCAGTTTTCACCATACCATAATCACCGATTATCTCGATCATAGATCAACGAGGACACGTTTTGAATCAGTCATGATCTGCCAATTATGAGTTAACTCCAAAACTGTTGGTGAAGGAGCAAAGGGAATATTTCAATATTGATGCATCAATTTTGAAACATTGATTTTGAAAATTTCAACCGTTTTCAACTCAACCTGTAGATATCTTTCCCTGTATTCCTTCCAGTGCCGTAGTCGCTGTGAGCGTCTATACCCCCAAAAACCAGGACCGTCTCCCTGTTTTTCTGAAATAACGAGTCCTCCTTCAAAAGGTCCCGCCTAGTACTGGCCAAATGACAGTTGCTGAGGAAGTCGCTAGAATTTCCGACGTGTGTTAAATCAGCGGAGCTTGTTGGCTGATGTATACTTACAGTTGTTGTGGCATGCTCTTTGACTTTGGGTAGTAGCTGAAAATGCTGAAAACTTTTTCTTTTCTGGTTCTCTTATTTTCTATATTTCGATGCTTCTTGGAGATTTCACAGTTCAGAGTTTTGAGTAGGGTTCTCTTTCTGTATTCCCTGTAAGCTCTCTGTATGATTATAGCTGCGTCGGGTCTTGTCAGCCATTTTCTTCTTCTTGGCGATATTTTCGAGCTAGCAGGTGTCTTGCTTAAAGTGGTGCTTTCTCCTGATGGACCAGAAAGAGCAGGGTTGCCCATATATTTCTGGAAATGAACATTCGGAATGAACTTATGGTAATTGGAAAATTTCAATCGAAGTCAACAAAAGGTAAGTTTTTGCACTGTAAGTGCATATACAGTTTATATTCTTGAGTAAGTATATTAACTACATGTAAGGATGAACTTATTATATCTTTACCACTTTACCTTTTGCTGCCTTTCAATTTTTTAAGAATGTTGATGCACTTACATGCTTTTCTTACCAATTGTTGGATACTTTTTGTGAATGTACCTATAAATAGTAGAATAATTAGTTCATCATTCGGCATCATATGGAAGTCTTACCATAATGTATGTATATTTTAATCTCATATCGTCCATCTTAATAAAGTGTTCCTACTAGGAATAAGAGTCCAAATATTTCACTATATTCTTGAAGATTTTGTATACAGGATGGAATTCGATTGATTGATTGATTATAGAATTGTCAGGATAAAGTATACAGAGGGAGCCGTAGTAAATGAATGTTATTTCAATTATTACTATTTATTGTCGGTTTAGTTGAAAAAATGTGTTTCTGATTCCAACCAAATTGTATGCCATAAGTATATGCTACTTGATTGAATAAATAAATGATAGCTAAAATGGGTTTGATGTTCGAGATTTCTAATATCTACGTTTGATTATTGAAATAATTTGAGACTGGTGGGAATTGATTACACATCAAATAAGAGTTATTTATGTATCAAGGGTGCAAACTACGCTATTATGGACTATAGTTTTTTTTTATCGCACGATGTTCTTTGTCATTTTTTATTTTTGCAGCAAGCATGAGGAAAACTGAAACTATGATGTAATATCTATTTAGGTAATATTGTAGGTATAGTATTAAATATTATTGTATAAATATAGTAAACCATTTTAACCGGGCAAAGATTTCTCTTCAGATATTTGAATTTTGGTAGAAGGCTCTTTAATGTTCTGATGACATTTGAAATGTGAATGGTGGAGTCCATCGATATTTCCAGATATTTCATACTATAAGTTGAACGTATTTCTACTGTATGAAATAATTAGTTACTCGTATTGTTTCGAAGTCTGGCAATCCATTCTTGTAGCTACAAGGGAGGTTTTTCGAAATTAACTGTTAATAATTTATTATATTTCTCATATCAATCCCAACTATTTCATATGTTATGCAAGGTGTCAGCTGTATGAAGAATAGCTCTATTATCAACGAAACTAATATTATCCAAAGTTTTCATTTTTATCAGATCGTTTTTTATATAAACCGAGAACAGGAGTGGTCCTAACACTGTTCCTTGTGGAACTCCGTACTGAATAGTGCTTTCTCGACTCTGTTCACCTTGTATCTTGACCATCTGTTTTCCGTTTTCCAAAAAACTTGCGAATAATTTTACAAAACTACCCCTTATTCCTAGATCCTCCAAGGCCTCTGATATCTGTTGATGATTTACAGTATCAAAGGCCTTTACTAGGTGTCGATATTCACATATTGCCGTCTTCCCATCATCGACTGCTTTGTAAATTTTACCTACTAGAGTAGATGTTGCATAATTAGTTGATAAATTCCATCGGTCGTACATAAAATGTTGTATGTATTTCGGGCGTAACTTGCTTTTATGGACCTAGACGTGAATAAAAGCCTACTTTACGTAATTTATACATAAATACAACTATTATTGCTACTGACAAAAATCAGTGAATTGGATTTTGGAAATTTTCTGCTTTTCTGCCTTGTCTTCTTCTCTGTCTGAGGGGTAGAAGGGTATTTAGTTAGGAACAGTTTTTGTTTAGAGATGGTATAATATATTGACAAAAAAATACATTTTATGTATACCTAGTCCCTATTTCATAGGCAACTGAAAATTTGAGAAGGACCGACCCAATGGTGATTTTGTCATGAAATCACTCTGTTGATTTTCTTCGGTTGGGCATAATTACTTACTTTCTTCTTGGACAAAAATTCTTCCATAGTCGGCACTCTGGGAGAATTTTTCTCTGGCGGAGGTGGATTTGGATTTGATCTTCTCAAAGGCTGGCTGTACTCCATTTTATCATTGCCGATTTTAGGCTTGTTCTTTTCGATCAGCTGGTTTCTTCGGTACTGGTCCAAATAAATCAAAAACTCCCTAAAAATTATTATCAGTCAATAAATAAAAGTCGATTCATTCAACATTTTCATCAGATACATTGTAAATAGTGGGCCATGGATTTTTTATATTCAATTGGAACTTTTTCATATGAAAAATCCAAAGCCGACTATTAAAATTCAATGATTTTAGGATTTTTGAGAATTTTTGAAAATGTGATATTCGTACATTATATTTCATTCTGAAGGGAAAAAATAAGGAATTTAATGAGCTTGTATACAGGGTGTTTCGTCTGAAGAATCATGTTCGAGTCGTATCTGCAAAACCATAGCCCTACGTGAAATTCTCTATGGGGTTCAAAAACATAAATTTTCAAAATCGCCCTGTATCTCATAAACGGAAACAGTTATACAAAATATGATAAGGTCATCTCGAGTTTCACAAAAAGTTGTCCAGGACCGCGGAAACCGCAATAAGAAGCATCGAAAACTGGACACACTGTATATACACATAAATATCCTACCTGTAAGTGAAATAAGTTTTGTCTGATCCGCTCCAGTTTCTTGAGGGTGGCTCCTGAAGACCTAATACTGCATTCCAATGTTGAAAATCATCATTTTCTTGACCATACCAGTACTTGATAATAACATATCTACAAAGGGGTTAAACTTGTTGCAATTTTGGTTCACCTGATGATCTCCAAGTGATAAACAATAGCAAGATGATATTATATATTCCATCTTTCTCGATATTTCATATAATATACGGGGTGTCCAGAGATAAAATCGACAAAACTTGTGGGGTATAGGGACTGCCAATATGATTACAAAATGCCATATTATACAATTATACAAATATCTGAAACCGCTTCACTGACATACACTGTGATTTGTGGATTTCGACAAAAACTCAATCATCCATTTGGTACATGAATTAAAGCCTTCGGAAGGAAACCAATATTAAGACCGGAATATAATTATTTTCCTATGCTGAGTTGTTGTTAGAATATCTCACCCTGTATGATAATTGTCAAAAATCTGAGGTCATATTGAGATTAAATATCTGCCCTTCATAAGAAATCTCTGAAGGTTTTGTATCATTTGATGATATCCCAACAAATCATCTGTATGCGATAACAGAAAAATTCACATTGAATGAATTGTATAAAATAGATTCTTTCAAAGTTTCATATAATATAATAAACAAAAATCAGAAATCCAATTTTGTTTTGATAAGAAATTCAGAAATTCATGGTCATCACAGGAGACAATTGAACTCATTTCATCTTGATTCTGCTACTTCTATAATTGGCCAAAAAAAAATTACTCACGCTGCTCTAGCTGGATTCAGTAAATTACCACATAAAATATGAACAATTGCAGACATATTTCAAAATTTGAAATTGCATTGAAAAAACGCATGATTTTATTACGAAATGGATAAAATTGATACTTTGCCATCTACTGATTAGTCCCTGTTCCTATTTTTATATGATCTGATCGATTTAGCATTTTTAGATTTTTTAGTATTTACCTTGTTGAAATTCGGGTAATCCCTGTATTTAATATGGCAGATTGATTTTTTGTCAAAATCCACAAATCACTCTGTATGTCAGTAACGAAGCTAATTTGGACATTTGTATATGGCATTTTGCAATCATATTGGTAGGCTTATATAACCCCATAAGTTTTGTCGGTTTTATCTCTGGACACCTTGTATAATATTCATCTAGAGTGAGAGTCTTTTGGATTAGTTATTGAAACATTTTTCATCAAATGGTAATTTATCCATGTTCATCTCTATATAAATTATGATGAATCAATCAAATAAATACTTACGCCAATCCATCATCTATCATCTTACATATTCTTGAATCTTTAGCCAATTCCATGAAATCGGGATTTTCCGGATTTCTCTTGATATCTACCAACTGCCATGGGGCTATATTTCCAAATCTAACACATTCCAGTATTTCATATTTATGTCTATCACGTGATGCCCAGTCATGTTTTAACCATCTCACCGCAGACATAAAAACTTCCATTTCACTATGATGTAGAAGAAACAAGATAATTGAAAACAATATTGATTTCAAATACTGTCTGTAGGTTAATCGAGGAGGTGGTATATTCATTATTCCAAATTTTTTGGGATTTTCTCTCCTCGTTTCTATAAAATAAAAATATGAATATTATTTCAATATACGTGTAGTAAGGACAAATCAGATGATTTGCCCCAAAAATGTCACTGCGTTTAAAGAATTTTCTATCAGAGAGCCTAAAAGAAAAATTCACTAGCTTGTCAGTGACAATTTGTATTGAAAAAATGTTTGGAGAAGGGAAATAAAGGTATATAGAAAAAATATCAAATTTTCACTTATCTTTGGACGTTTCGGGACCGGTTCTGCTCCCGTTTTCAACATAAGAAATCCAGAAATTCATGGTCATCACAGGAGACAATTGAACTCATTTCATCTTGATTCTGCTACTTCTATAATTGGCCAAAAAAAATTTTCTCACGCTGCTCTAGCTGGATTCAGTAAATTACCACATAAAATATGAACAATTGTAACTCATTTGATTGCCAACGTCACCAATTGTCATTGAAAACTGAAAAGCTTCAAGACATTATACGACTTCGCTATTGAAATAATCTCTTCTTATGTTGAAAACGGGAGCAGAACCGGTCCCGAAACGTCCAAAGATAAGTGAAAATTTGATATTTTTTCTATATACCTTTATTTCCCTTCTCCAAACATTTTTTCAATACAAATTGTCACTGACAAGCTAGTGAATTTTTCTTTTAGGCGCAGTGACATTTTGGGGCAAATCATCTGATTTGTCCTTACTACACGTATATTGAAATAATATTCATATTTTTATTTTATAGAAACGAGGAGAGAAAATCCCAAAAAATTTGGAATAATAAATATTGATTTCTTTCATCATATATTACCAATTCACACATATGTAGTTGGATTTGAGGAAATTTTTGATATCTTCTAGCTCTAGCTCGAGCCAGTTTTGGGAGCTGACTAACATCAGGAAGAATCCTTGAATTCTTGGCAGCATCAGCTCTCTTACTTCGGGAAGATTCTTTTCTTTAGCGTCCATATAAAGAAGAAAAGCTGTGTCTTCAGTAAATACTTCAGCATGATCTATGAATGCCCAACATTGCTCGACCAAATCTGAGAAAATTCAAACAAGAGGATATTTTCTAGGTAGTCAATACTTGAATGCGCTTGTGTAGGTTGATATGAACCTTTTATTTTGAGATATTTTGCTGAATTGAAAATATCTAAGACATTTTCTCTGCTCAACTCTTTGTATGAAGGTTCTCCAGTTATCATCCATTCATATATGAATGCAAAAGCTGCAGCACTACATTTATCCTGTAAGGAATGGAAGAAACTTTAAATGTAACCAATCAATTTTTTTGTATTTTATGCTCACCGCTGGTAGCTCCACTTTTTTCACGGCAATATATGCGTCAAACAGTTCTGAATAACACTGAAGTACTATAAGGTGGCAATTGAATTCTTCGTTATCGATATAAACTTTGCAATCAGCATTTCTGTTTGAAAAGATATGTGAAGTTAGTATAATGTATATCATTCATTGAGCTGGCCTGGTATGGGCTAATATTGAGAGTACCTCGTAAAGCTTCTGATTTGGAATATCTTGAAACTTACGTGTAATTGGTGATACGTGAATACAGTTCCAAATATAAATTCTTCTTTTCAGGTAAAACAACTTTTTGCCAGGATATTTCGTCGGTACCACTATAACCTAACCTGTGAATGAATTTCTTGTGATAATTTTGATCGATTGTGCTAATTTTCGGTGAATTTTACCGTCCCAAATTTAGTTCTGGGTCCAAAATTTCAGAAGTTTGTTTACTTTCGTATTCAGAAGCTTCTTTATTGCCACTTCGTATCGGTGTATTCCCTATGAGGGTACCTAGGCTAGAGAATCCTGCCTAGAAAATCAAGTAGCCTCAAATCAGGAAGATTAGTTGGCGATAGTGAAAGTAACACGATGCGAAAGCTTTGATAACGCCTTTGATGGTCGATGCCTCAAAATTCGTTACCTTGAATATCACCTCCGTATACACGGAGAAAAATCACATCACGCTTTGATCTACACTGAAAAAACATGCTTGCACTATTTGAGAATGGTAAAATTATTTCTGTGATTTATTCATGATGAAAGGATACTCAGGTATTGACCAATTTGGAAACGCAGATCTGAGTTCAATAATTGAACTGAAAAAAAATCTCTTTTTTGATAATCATGAATATCATTGTTGGAATATCTAACAGAAAACTACTTTCCTGGCTAATACATTCTGTGGTACATACAAATTTCGTTCTGGCGGAAGGCTAACCAATATAAAGAAGAGAGTTGAATTGATATGTGCAATATAAACTGGGCGTCAATCGAAACGTTAATAGTGAAATTTGGCATCAAGTTTGACTTCTCGTAATTTCTAAAATATTGAACGAATTTTGAATTGCCGCCCAAATTCTGAATGCCTTTTCCATCGTCTTTCGAACCGTTCCCCACAGCTTCTTCTGAATTGATCAGGACCCGTGATACAGGGTGAAACAAAGTTTCGTGCATTTTGAGAAAAATTTCTCTGCCCCCTCATTTTGTCAGAAGACCGCGATGCTAATATTTTATTCGGGCATTTCATAAATAGCAACCATACCTCGGGACTTTTTCGAGTTTCTGCCAAAAACTACTGTGGTTTCCGAAAAAAAAAAATTTTTTTGCATTTTTTCAAATGGACTAATTTTAGAGAAGTTCCATAAATGGATGCTTTTATGCATTTCAGGAAATCGTTGGAGCAGATATGTATACCAGGTTACTCAAAAACAATCAATAATTTATTACTTAGCAGTCTATGATGAAAGTTTTCTACCTTAGTGAGCAGTAAATCAGTTAAAATTTTCAGTTATTTATTTCAGTTATTGCATTACATTCTTTTCTTCATTGATACATTTCATACAAATAATATATAAAGTATAATTAATTTTCTAGTAGGAATGACATGAATGATCAGACAGTAATTCCTGGTATAAGATCATTCATGAAGTATTATCGACTGTTGTATAATTGAAATTACAAATAGTGAACAAAACTTACATATCATTAAGATACAGTCATATTATAGTGAACGATAAGGGGAAAAATAAAAACATCTCATCAACAAATACAAACAAGGATACCTTGTTTTTATAACAGCGAATTGTTGAAACAATGTAGGTATGCATAGAGGTTATATCAATTGCCAATTTTCATGAAAACGTCAGTGTACTTCGGGTCCTAAAAAATTTAAAGATGCCTCGTTCAAATCGGGTCGAAATGGAAAATATCATTAGGTAAGATCACTATAGTGATATAAACTATAATTCAGTACAGATAATTATTATTTCAGGTTACGACGATTAGGATATACCCAAACTCATTTAAGTACCATTTTCAATAAGTCAGTCATGACAATAAAGAGACTGATTCATCGTTTTGGTGATACAGGTAATTAGTCCATTTAAAAAAAAATGCAAAAAAAAAATTTTTTTCGGAAACCACAGTAGTTTTTGGCAAAAACTCGAAAATGTCCCGAGGTATGGTTGCTATTTATGAAATGCCTGAATAAAATATGAGCATCGTCGTCTTCCGACAAAATGGGGGGGCGGAGAAATTTTTTTCAAAATGCACGTTACTTTGTTTTACCCTGTATCATGGATCCTGATCAATTTAGAAGAAGCTGTAAGGAACGGTTCGAAAAACGATGAAAAAGACATTCAGAATCTGGGCGGCAATTCCAAATTCGTTCAATATTTTAGAAATTACGAGAAGTCAAACTTGATGCCAAATTTCACTATTAACGTTTCAATTGAGCCCAGTTTATTTCTGCAGTTCACTCTTGAATTTTGTGCCTGACGAGATTGATAGATTTTATTCTGTTGGGTATACTGTTATAAATATTCATACCATAAAAATGGAATGATTCTTTCCCAAATTGGGTTTTCATTTTGACAATTTTCAAATTATCACTTTACCTTTATTTTTAGTGAAATGGATGAACATTTCATACTTTCATTTTGAAGAGTCAACTATCTAGCAGAAGTCTAGATGTTGATTCCAAAAAATGGTGTTCGAAGTGGAAACGGAAACATACCTGACTCATTATGGTATCCATAGCAGATGTTTTTGATACATCGGTCTCATGCGCCATTTTAGTATAATTCGCTTCTGGCTGGATGCTAACTTTAGTATTTTTAGGATCAGCTACTAGAACGCTCAATTTATTTGAAGAAAAAACTACCTGCAACAAAACACATAACTCAAGAATCTGTTCAAAGGACTTTCAGTTGATTCTAGGGCTCACTTGAGATGTCTCGACTTTGAGATTACCACTGGGTGTCAATTTGAATGGGAAACTACCACTGTCTATTCTGTCGGTCCGTGAGCTAGATTAAATGCTGTGTTTCAAAGAATTTATTAACTTATAGGGAATTCCTTAAAAATAACTGATTTTCTCCATCTCATCATTTTATAAGATGAAATATAATATGAAAAAAGTTCCTTGCCCTAAACTCTAGTGCAGATAACAGAGAACCCAACACACAACTGAAGAATCAGATAATAAGAGGATTATCTTTAAATATTGGCATCTTGACTAGATGAAACAAAGATTTGAAGGATTTGAAGATTAAGGTGACAGACGATATTGACGTTAGGAAGCTAGATTGACAAAGTAGTTCGACTTCTTCTCCTCTTCTTGTATTTATGAGAACTCTAGGCATTACGCTGTAGGGCCACAAAATAATTTTGGTTTGAATAAAATCTCGATCATTATTAGGAATACGTCTAGGGCATTTTTATTGGTACTCATATAGAATTCATATAACGATCTTAATCATAAAGATGTGATAATAAAATATTCTGAGATGGAGAAACATTTTGTGAATATTACTAACTTCAGTGAACTCACAAATTTTTTGGCATTCTATCCTCGGATACAATGTCGAATATTTTTGCGCGGGTTTTCTTTTTGCTTGGAAATAGAAAATCCTGGCGGCTTATTTTCTCTGTGGAAATGTATTCGGGTTTGCGGTCCTTTGCATACAACAGGACGAGGTTTTCTGAAGGAATTGATGTAGGGTTTGGATGTGAATTACCATAACCTGAAAATTTCACCATTGTGAATGATGATAAATGTAGATGATAATTTCGAAATTCTACACATAGAGAATAAAGGAATAAAACTCAATCATTTTGAATCATTAGAAATCAACAAACTCAAAAATTCTAACATTTCACTTAACGATCAACTAGATCTCAATGGTTCACCACTGTTGAATTTGTTTTCTCAGTAGGTAATAATATGATTGTATTTAAAAAGAAATATCCTCAGATGAATTATGAACATACAAAGATGGATATATATTTATATAAAGCAATACATTGAGAATTCGCATTCTCTATGTGATGAGAATATTTACTCTTTCTCAGTTGATTCAATAGAAAACAACTACTTTCCTGGCTATATGCCACGACGAACATTGAATTATATCTATTGAACACACACGATAAGAGTTTGAAAATAAAATATAAAAACTTCTTTTTAACACTTTCATACCCAATCAGGGGGTTCAAACTTGAACGATGGAAACTTGTGATTTTTATAGACCTCTAATCGCAGATTCGTGATAGAGTCTCAATTCAGAATTTCTTTCCACGCCCTGTATGATGAATGTCAATTTATCATACACCCAAAAGCATGATTGTATTTGCTATCCTTGCAACCCTTAATCTGGTACATTGTATTTTAATGTAGATAAGTGCCTATTTTCCGAAAATGAAGGTTTATCGAACCAGTCGACAAGTAATTCTAATCCTTCAGGTTGGGAAAGTAGGATATTTGAAAGTTAGGCAAGCCAAGGTTAGTCAGTATTTCACCTGATGAAGCTACTGGGTTAGCGAAACATATCGTGTGAATCGTTTTGTGGAAATTTTATCGTTTGTGAACTTTTTACATTTACTCCTCTACTTTCCTGCCTAGTAAAACAAATAACAATTTTTTGGATTGAAATGAAAATCTTTATATCATCATAATGAGTGCTAGAATAATGTTTTTCTACATTCATGCAAAAAGCAGACCTTTATTGAACTATATTTAGTGGAAAAAGAAGTTCTTTATTGCACTTAGTGCAATAAAGTTTTTATTGCACTCATCTGTCATTCTACTTCAACGTGCTGTCATCATGACAAACATTTTTTATATTGCAACTGTGGTTACGTCATATATTCATATTGAAAATTGCACCAATTGTTCATTCACTTTCAACATTGAGGGTGAAAATAAAGTTTGAGTTAAATTGTTCGTAACGTATTAGTTTCAATGCAAATCCATATTAATAATAAAGTATTCAAGTTGCGTTTTTCATCTTCCTACACCTAGTGCCGCACCTCAATAAATCATTTTTTGCTTTTTGCATGAACGTAGAAAAAATGTTGTATGCAACTCGTGGAAACATTGTTTATTGCACTTGTTGCATAAATAACTATTTTCCTTTTGTATTTGTGAAGCATGGATTTCTGAGTAACGAGAAAAAATAGTAGTATTTGGTACAAACCTTTAGGCAATTTTGTGATATTAGGAACCAGTGACCTTGTTTCCGTTCTTGCTAAAGAATGACGATGCTGCAAAACCGCAATTGTACGATGATTATCAAACGTATCTTTATTCGTTTAATTTATTCAGAAAATTTACCCTAGAAGTGGGAATACTGTCGCCAGAACCTCTCTCAAATCCTCTGGGTATTGGATTTCTTTCAGGTTTCACTTTCCAAGGTTCAGAAGAAAAATCAAGCCTAAAAAATCGAGAATTGGGTGAGGTGTATAGCAGTTGGGGTGAGGAATATGTTTTTTCACCAATAGCTATATAGAACCTAACAATAATTACTCCTTTTCGAGGCTTAACGTGTGTTATTCTACGGCTATAACACAAGATTGCTCCATTTTATTTCCGTATCTGATATCACAATGACTCCATAGTGTAATTATTTAAAAAAAACCTCATCGCTCACGGAATGTCAAATTTCAAGCAATGACAGCCCTGTCTAATAGATGAGCATTATACTTGAAAGGAAATCAGATAGCTACAAGACGAAGAAATCGAAAATGCCGCTGTTATAGCCGTAGAAAAAATATAGTGTATAACTTGCACGGAATGCTACTTTCCTACTCGAATGATTGCAGCATTCGCCTATGGCTCATCCTGCAAACTATCATTCCGTGCTCGTTAAACAATATAATATTTTACTACCAAGGCAATTTTTGATATTCTATTAACTACTAGTCACTAGTCAATAAAGACAGCCATATCTCTTATAATTAACCCGAAATCACTGATCTGATGCGATAGTCCAAGAGCTATTGGAGGTCGTACGAGAATTGTTGCACTGTGCTCTAAACTATGTGAACCAGTTTTCCAATGGAATGGGGGAGACCACTGATTTTTTGAAACGACATTATCGTGAACTCTATACTGAAAAGCTACCAGTGAATTAATTTTGAATTTCTTCATTCATGCTAAGACGATGAAAAAAATAAATTAGAATATGTCCATTTCTAAACACACAATTCCTGCGTCATTTGAAATTTTGTCAATTCATTGGTGAGACTGGTGCGACGTCTTAGTCCCAACACTACTATTGTCCTTGAACATACCAATCACACTGCAACACTGCAGAATGACGAGGTATCAGAGAGAGATAGCTACAGTGCGGGACTAATACGTCACAGCTCCACCATCATATTTGGCTTTTCGAAATAACGAATGAAATATATATGCTGATTTCAAAACGATATAGATTCGATTCCCTTCAACTTCAACTCATAATATTGATTGTAGATCAAACGTAAATCATGATTCGTCGATTGAAAGAGGTTTGCACGGATTTCTTCCCTCAGTGGTCTTCCCCATTCAAAACCCGACACCAGTTTTACCAATGGAATACAAAATAATATGCACTCAGTGCGAGGCAGTTTTACCAATGGAATTCAATATCAAATGCTGTATTGCTAGTGGTGACAAAAAATTAATATACACCTTGGTAGTAAAGAATATCATTACTTACGGGACCTCATACCCTCTCGAAATAATCTTGTCCCTGGATAATACTGATATCAATAAAAACAATAAAATATCAATGAATATATAATTTATAGACCTTCGGATGATAAATGTTCGATAATTATATGTCAAAAACATGAACGAGATTGTTCAGAAAATATTAATAGATTTTAGTGCTAAAATCCTTTCTACTTACCTCAAATTCAACAAATCAAGGTTCCCCAAACAAAATTTGTCACTGTCTTCAGTATTCTTCAGACCCTAAACGTCAAATCGAAAATATTATTCTCTTTTGGAAGATTCACAGTTGGGTTTCCTCACCTCGTGCTCTTTTGGAAAACTTTTTACCATCATACGTTGCACTTTCCACTAAGAATTTGTATTTTTTGTAACGGGTATAACACACAATATTTTCCTTTCGCACTTCTAAAAAAAATAATTCGCCAAACAACAAAAGCGAGTTGTCATGAATATGTCAAAATTTTGGGGACATTGATAATTGGAAACGTTAACACAGGATGAATGTTTTTTATTGTGATTTGTGATACCTCTACAATGCATTTCGAGTCCTACAATAATAGTTATTTATTGTACAAGGGGAAGAAGTAGTAGTAGATTTTAGCTATGTGTCGGAAGACGAAAAGCCGTGAGCTAAAATCTTATATTTTTCCCGTGAATAATACACAATTCTTTTCTGTGACAGGAAAAAGGACGAAAGAAATTTGAAGTTTTTAACAGGAATGAAACCTGCGTTGCCGGCATCTTTGTAATTTTTTTGAAGTAATCAAATATCTGTCAGTCTAATTCTGTGATTCGATTCTGAAAATTTGCGAATTTAGTGGTTGTTTAGTGATTTACGTTACCGCGAAGTAAAATGGTAGGTAAAAGGACTTGCCTCTATATATCCGATATACAGGGTGATTCAGATTTCAAGACACGAACTAAAATGGGAGATAGATATCATCATTTCAATCAAAAAAATTTACATAAACATTAGTCCGATCTCGTTCAGTAGCGGGGGTCAAAGTTTCATTATTTTTTTCTATTATAATTGAAATATCTCGCTTACTATCTAAGATATCATTTTGAAATTTGGTGTGGTCAATACTTTCTAGAAGTTCATCATTTCAAGCCATTTGAAGATTTTCAAAATCTACAAGGTGATACGTTTTTGGGGGTAGAGGCTTCTTTATCCCCCCCCCTAACTTTATCGTAGTACGCCTATGGTATCTTTCAGTGATCAAATTGTGTGGATCGTTCAATTTAGAGGCTTTTTTGGTCTTCAATCCTTTTTGAGAAACGAACCGTTTTTGAGATAAATAAGCATATACGTTCTAAAACATGTTAATTTTGCCTATGTTTCGCTTAAATTTTATTTAACTGAAAAAAAAACTTGACTTTCTACCCTCCGTATCCTCGTTACTGATCCAGATTAGACTCGGTGAGTACATTTCATTGCATTTTCAACGAATTTGTCAAAGAATGAGTTTAAGCGAAACATAGGCAAAATTGTTTTAGAACGTATATGCTTAATTATCTCAAAAACGGTTCCTTTCTCGAAAATAATTGTGGGGCAGAAAATCCTCTCAATTGAACGATCCACACAATTTGATAACTGGAAGATGCCAGAGGCGTACTACGAAAAAGTTTGGGGGGGATAAAGAAGCCTCTACCCCCAAAAACGTATCACCCTGTAGATTTCGGAAATCTTCAAATGATTTGAAATGATGATCTTCTAGAAAGTATTGACGACACCAAATTACAAAATGATATCTTCAAAGATAAGCAAGATATTTCAATTAATAGAAAAAATAATTAAACTTTGACCCCCTGTAGCTCCACTACTGAACGAGATCGGACTTATGTTTACATAAACTTTTTTGATTAAAATGATGAGATCTATCTCCCATTTTAGTTTGTGCCTTAAAACCTGAATCACCCTGTATATCCGGTAAAAAAGTACTCACTTTTTTCCGTGGGAAAGAAGTAATTTATGAAAAGTGATATTTTATTACCTGTCAGCTGAGATGAATAAAAATATAATCAAAATTGAAAATAATAATTGTACAGTGGTGATTTGCCCTTAACGAGACCACACTGTATATGCCTCTCTTTGATCCAAAGTGTAAATTCGAATCCTGAATAATTCCAAAACTTCTGAACAAATCCGATTCAGCAATCAAAAATATTACGAGAGAAGCAAATTATCAAAATGTTCAAACCGAGTTTTAACAAAGGCAAAAGAATCACCCGATATGTTTATTCATCAAAATAACAAGAAACAATCCGGAGTATCGCTATGATATACAGAGTGATATAGTAGAGATTCTTCCACTATATAGATGTAATTCGATTTAATACGGCCATGACCTTTATTTGTTTTACCTAACATTTAGAAAAACGTTTTATATCACGGTTAATTTCTCTTCTAGTTTATGAAGATGACATCAATATGTTTAAAAACATTACTTAGTTCTTTAAACTTCTTCAATCATAATGAATTCATTAACGATTCAATGATAAAAATGAATTATGTTTCATACATAGACGTTCGGTTCAAATCCATGATGACGTCTGACTTCTGATAACGGAAATCTCATTCTACTGTGTGAGTTATTCGTTTAATACCCATAATTATATTGATGAAACAAGTGAGACACTTTGAAGAATAAAAACCAAGGAAATATCGTAAATATCTTTAATAAATATATAGGTAGGTAATCAACTTAATAATCTATCACAGCCAAGCTTAAAACAGTCTCAATTAAAAATTTACATTCAACTATATATACAAAAATAACAGTATGTCCTACATCACCATGGTCTCCAAACGTTTTCCTTATTTTCCGAACACTTGTCATCGGTTTTCGATATCACTGGAAAATTCTTCGGGAGGAAATAAACTATTTGGCCGCTCTGTAGTTTGGTGGGTAGAAGAGTGAAACCCGTCTTGAAATTGTCATCACAGGAGCTGCTATCAGCTGGTCGTATTGCCACGGTTTCCTTTCCCGTTGAACTTTCCACCCGATTTTCCGACACTTTTCCATGCAACTGTTGAAGATACCTCACTGTCAGCTCCAGGATGTCAGCCTTTTCCAACTTTGCTGTCTTGTGGCCAGTTTTCGAATCTTTCAATGTCGTCTTCGATTCGAGGAGAATCTGCTTTAGCGTTTCCAAACTGTCATTTATTCTTGCTCGTCTTTTTTTCTCCATCAGGGGCTTCCTGATTTTTCTGCTTTCTGACACTTGCGTTTTCTGAACTGCGCTCTTCATTTTTCACTACACAAAAAACTGATTTCCGTGTCACGGTTCGTTGAAGAGGTCTCAGATGAGAATGATAAGTTTCGGGGTTTTCTCGGTATTTTAATATGTTCTTTTAACCCCCCTCTTACACGTCTTGTTCTTTTGTTTGGGTACCTGTTGAATGGTATAGTGGTAGGTAATCGGGCGTAACATATTGGGTCTTTAGAATGCAGGGGTGTGGTGTATGGGAGGGAGAGAACTATAGGGAAGGTTGTGATAATTGAGTATGATAGTATTACACTAGGTACCTACTTGTTGATTTCTTTGTTTGGAGTTTAGAGAAAAGGAAATACTGTATCATTAAAAACTTTAACTTCAACCGATAATAAATAAACATAGTTCGGATAATGAATGGTCATTAAACAGTGGATCAGAATCAGATCAGATGAGATTCAATATGAGAAATATTTGGATTTAGAAACCATGAAGTATGGTGTTTTTGATACTTCGATTCCTAAATTCGAAGCCAATTTGAAGAATGGTTTAAATTATTGGTGAAAATTCATGATATCTGGTGTAAATTATCTTCTCTTCAGTTAGTTTGTTTTATTATTAATAATAATAATAATGATCATGTATTATTTACCATTAACAAAAATAAGATTCCTATGTGTTTAGGTCTAAACACTAATACAATAATAATAATATGGTGAATAAATGGTCCAATGCTAGGCCAAAGGCCGATTCTTCTCTGCTATCATCCCTTCACTAGCAAGACCAGTCAGACGAACTAGGCAAGCCCAGTCAGCACATCCTTTCGTTGTCAACCTCGAAAGATGTCGAACAGCACTTTATCAAAACTCCTTCATCCATAGAACGGCTAGGCTCTGGAATTCATTGCCTGAAGAAGTATTCCCAACAACATATATGTAATCTCCAGAAGTTCAAAAAAAATTCCAATACCTACCTCCTGTCCCTATCCTCCCTAGGAACGCACGATGTTCTTTGAACATTATAGGGATTTCCTTTCGTGCGCTCCAAGCGATAAAAAAAACACTGCCCGATCAGTATTACTATTACTATTATTATTATTGTCATATACGATATCAAAATGAACTTGTGAATTATTCTACTTTCAAAACCTTCGGTTTCTATTGTTTCACAAGGGATGTTTAATTGGGAAAGGGACGTTAAAAAAAGATAGAATATTTATACCATAAACTTTACTCTCACAACGTGATTTGAAGGAGCATATCTGGTAAATAATTTGTTCCACATCCACTAACTAAATGACTAAACATACCAGAGATAAAAAATCATGTTCATAAGTATTTTGGAAAATAATTTTTGTTTGATTAAAATATCGACCTGAATTAACGTATTTTAAAAATTTGATTTCAAATTTAGAAAGGGCAGAAAAAATAGAATTTGTGTTGGAACTTATTGAAAGATGTTATTATGCTTTGGTTTCAAAAAGTTAAAAATTGAATATTTTCAATTTTTCATATTGAATTACGAAAATATTTTCATGTACTATTTTTCAATGTATGTACATTCTTTTGCCGGTAGAACACCGCAATGTATTTTTATGGGTCTATAAGTATATACTTCAGATTTTTTCAACGTCTTCTTTTCACATTTTTTAGTATTGCTTTCCTTTGAGGATAAAGACAAATCTATCATACAGTTTTCTAGGATAAAGGATTTTCATATTGCAGGATATACGAATTTTTTTAATACAATCACGATTTTTCATTTGAGTTTTTGTTATCTTTGACACCGCAGAAGCTATGATCCAATAATACAAATTTTGATTCCTTATCGTTTCAATGACAATTACATCAGTTTGCAAGATCCAAGGCCTACCCTGCTTGCCAAATTTACATGATTTTGAGTAAGCCCCTCAATGCATTCTTACCTATAAAACATAAATGTTCTGAATCCCATACCCATACCTTCTTATACGCTATAAACTATGGACTATTCCAGTTGCATTAGGTTGTCAGAGTATATCAAATATCATAGTGGATATTGTTAGAAACCGCTTCACAAAACAGTAAACTCCGTTTTGTGGAGAAGGATAATGGAATTCCATCATTACTCAGTTTACCCAGCTAACCCCATTTTTTAAGCAGGTAGCTAGGAATCCTACGCCATAACACCCTTTTTGGCAAGCACACAGAGGTTCAATAGAAAAGAATCGTAAGTACAGTACGATAATGGCCACGTTTATACCGTATGGATAGTTGGCATGCTTACCAAGGAGATCTGACTAAATTCAGATCAAATGCCTTAGTTTACGCATGTTTAAACCATGTATCTTCAGTTGACTAAGGTTATACCAACTTTGTTTTGATTTGATTATTTTTTTTGAGGTTAGGATTGTGGATTAATTCGTAAATTAAGAATGAAATTTTTTAGTATGATACGAAATTAGTTGAAATAATGAAATCTTATTATGAGAACTCATAAAATAACTGAAACTTGCACTCAAGTCAAGTCAAGGCTATACAAAAGTAGACCAGAATGTTTACACTGTCTTGGTCATCATACTATTTCATTTACCAAGTATACAGTTTATACCACACAGACCAAGAGTATTTAGTCAAAATATATCCGCCTTCTTGGCATATTGGATTCAAAATGACGTCACATTATTTCTCGAGTGGCCCTCAACGAGCCCTTTCATTTGATACCCATATTGTAGAAATGAATTAGAAATATTCATTCTGCCATCTTGGATAGTCCGCAAAATTGGATTTAGAATGACATCACATTATTTTTCGAGTTACTCTCAACTAGAGTAAATTATACAAAAAACGTCAAAACAGCAGTGTCAAGTACATTTAGGGACTCTACTTTCAACAAGCCCTTTCATTTGATACCCATATCACAGTTCCCATATGGTAGAAGTGCATTAAAAATAAATATTCCGCGATCTTGGATGGTCCGCCATATCGGATTTAGAATGAATTCACACACCTTATTGTGCATTGTCATCCAAACTAAACGTGTTTACAAAATTTCAGTTCAATCTGAGATAGATATGTACTTCTAAATTGAGTTTTGAGATTCGACCCGAACTAATATACATCCATACATTGCAAGTTAAAAGAAAGCTTTTAACATTTTTAATAAAAAAAAGTGAAATGGGGTTTATTGCAACTATCTAAGTTCTATTGTGTGACGTGTTGGATTAACGAACACGACCATCAAAAACGAAATCACTTCCTATCTGAATCGGATACCGAAGATCACTAGATCAGGATATCCACCCTTTCTTCAAACTTGGCGCCAATATCGCGCATTTGAATAAAAAAGCGAAAAATTCGTTGAAAATGCCCACATTACCATATACCCATCTACAATCCAAAGAAAAGGCTAACGTACTTCTCGGATCCCGAATAAGAAGATCCATTGAAAATTCCACAATAGACAGGAAGGAGGAGGTGCCGTACTCGAAAGTTGAGAAAAGGACAAGTGAAACGAGCCGTTTCTCATCAGACAGGGACCTTTTTGTGCAATTTCCAAGGAAAAAAATAGACGGCAGTTAGGCTGCCATAGAAGAGATCAAAAGTTGCATCGCAAGTAAAAAAAGACTGGACTAGTTTGGCGTGAGGTGACGCGTGGTTTCTTCGGCTAATGAAAAACACGAAAAAGCAATTTTTGAAGTTGAGAAAAATGTTTGGAATAATGTGATTATTATTCATTCTAAAAATGACACAGCACATAACACAAACACAACACAAATCATACGTGAGCTGTCACTGTCATGTGTGAGTTAGACCAATATTTCAGACCAATCAAAATGATCTCAGCTATGGCGGTGAATACGATTTGATTTATTATGTACATAAATCATTTGTTCAATGATTGTTCAATGATATCATCTGCAATATTCATAAGATTTGAATATTTCAAAACATTTTTATGAATACTGTGTTTTTAATTTCTACTATATTTATCAGTATCTTTCCGTCACTTAAATTCTCAGAAGTCTTTTGTAATTTGAAAATTTCACCTACGAAATTTTAATACAGCGTATACATATACTTTCTGACAGCTAAGTCGAATACGCTTTTAGTTTGTTCGACAGCTGAACTTCTAGGCTATACTATATGTATATAGGCATCAAAATTTCAGTAATATGCTGAAGAATGCTAAATAATTCATGGTAAATGGCATTGCTCCTTCAATGAAAATGAAAATCTGAATTTGTAAAAGATGTTGATTTCTCAGTGTTAGAAGTGGAAAAAAATTACATATACCATGCCTATGCTATTATATAGCTCGCTGTATAATAGCTTACTTCTCACCCTATAGGTTTATAATATACTATTTTTTTGACGTCTACAAAAACTGGCATTTTATTACTATTATATAAGAATCTGTGAACACATAATAAGGACCGTATTTAAGAAGAACGAAAGTTGATGATAGCTCTGCGAATACGAAACGTCGCGTAGAGAAATCAAAATCCCCACGTTAAATCCCATCAAAAGTTGCCATGGAAAACTTTTTTAGTTTATCTGTATCTTCAATAATAAAGGAGAAAAAAAATCGATTTTTCGAAAATTCACTTTTTTCGATATAACTGAAAAACTACACTCACCGGCAAAAAAACGGCCACCAAATAATTTAGCCGAATTGTTTCCTGAGAAAATCTAATGACTCGATCATTATACAGGGAAAAACGAAAGTTACTTTTTCACCCTTAACTTCTTAACGCCCTGTGGGAAAGGTGAGTGGTTTAACTTAGCTTCATTATGTTTTAGATTGAAGAGTGATCTCTTCTCTACATGATGGTTTTTTATTCACGTCAATAACCACTTTTTAAAGGAAGATACAAGTGTTTCAAGAGAGTATGAATTTTTAAAGTTTTTATTTACAATAATTCAGAACCATTCTCAAACCCTCTGCTTCATCATGTTACAAATTGAAGTGTGATCCTCTTCCTTCTTCATAAAACGGTTCTGAAATAACGTCAATATCTCTATTTTGAGAAAAGATACAAGTGTTTCAATAAAGTATAGATTTTTTGTATTTTCAATAACAATAAGCCTTGTCAGATACCCTTCAAGAGCTACGATTAGCCCTTCGAGGAGGATTTTAGGCAATTCGTCAAGGCTACTTGACTAATTTGATCAATTCGATGCCACTGCGGTTGAATGCTGCAATTCAATATCGAGGAGAGCATACTCGTTATTGACTACAGGTCTGCTTCTTGTTTGTTTTTTGTAATTAATTTTCCGGTAAGTGCTAAGAAAGTGAGGTAGAAATCTGTGATATTAATCCTTGGAGTTATTAATCAATGAATTCATGTAAGTTCTGATTATTAGTAAAAAAAGTTGAAAAACGCCATACTTCCTTAAAACACTCGTATCTTCTCTTAAAAATAAGATATTGACGTGAATCAAAAACTTTTGTGTTGAGAAGGGATCACACTTCAATTCGAAGCATAATGAAGTCATGTTCAAGCACGTAATTTTGCCACAGGGCGTTGAGAAGTATAGGGCGAAAGAGTAACTTTGGTTTTCCCTGTATAATGATCAAGTCATCAGCTTATCAGGAAAACTAATATTCAGGCTAACATTCCGGAACATGAATCCACGATTCGATAGAAATTTCACAACATTCGGACAAGGATTAAAAAATTTACAGGCTGAACAATTTGGTCAGATTTTTTGGTGGCCAACCCTTTTGAAAATTTTCGAAGGCTCGGAATGTGCAACTTTTTTTCCATATAAGCGAATTCGTATCTCCTTCCATTCCGATATCCTGTATATTATCATCATCTATTATATTTTGCCTAATACGTTTCCACATCTTCAGAATTCCTTCGAATCAAGCACATGTCCCAAAAACTCATATCACCGAAAATAATATGTCTCTCTATTATTGTACCCCACTTAATAGAACTCGAAAAGGTATATTTTCCCTCAATAGAAAACCCATAACTCGCTCTATTGATGTCATTTATTCCGACTGATATATTTCAAAAGTTGGAACGGCATCGACTTAAGAGACTATTAATTTTTATAAAGGACCATATTTTAAAGCAATTTGACCATATTAAAAGCAATTGATTCCCAAACCATAGGCAGAAATAACGATATTAGAGAGCTGATACACGTATCCCATTTCTGATTTTCGCAAACTCACACTTCGTGCCTTATTCCCTGAAGGGCTGTTTTCCTCTGCTACCTGTGAAGTTACCTGTCATCTTCTGCTTTCCGATTGACCATTAGAAAACATCTGGCCCATGTCATATATCACTTCTATCTCGAAAACGATGAAAAATCTTCAAGCTAATTGTTCGTGGACCATTCATGATTTCTTGAAGGGCTTTCGTAGTATTCAATGAGTTGCTTTTACCGCTGATGCCCTTTTTGTCATTTGTTAACGCAAGCGTTAAGGATAATATCGGGATGGGAACGCGTGGGATGATTGATCAGTGGCGGGTTATGCACAACCCAGCGAGCACAAACATCCCTGGGATGTTTTGGGATGTTTTGAAAATGTTGGCATGAAGATGTTATTTTGAGACGTAATATGCACTGACCAAAGAGGTCTTTGAAGGATATTGAAGTATTGTTTTTGTTCCTCTGTGGAATTTCTTTGTTTGCCTACTGAGAGGTATCCCTGGGATGTTTTGGGATGTTTTAGAAATGTAGGCATGAGGATTTTTTTTTGAGGTGTAATATGCACTTCCCAAAGAGGTCTTAGCAGGATATTGAAAGTATTGTTTTTGTTCTTTTGTGCCCTTTCTTTGTTTGCCCCACCACAACGTCTCATGCTTACGTCACAATACGATGAATTCTGATTTGTTTTCGATTTTGTTCTTCTTGTTCGCAATTGGCATTCGCGTTTGCAGCGTGTCACGCTCACATCACGCTGCTAACGAACAGAAAGGAATTTGGTGAAGTTTATTGTGTTAGAAGACTTATTTAGTTTGTAATAATGACCATCAGATGCAAGATGTGTTGTTCGATGCCTCAGTGTAATCAATACATAGAAGTACGAATTTATCAATACACAGCTTCGCCGCAGTTGCAAAATTATGCATTGTGGAGAACATTTCAAAAATTGGGAAACCTATTTCCAATTATATGTCTGTGTGTAGTTAGCACTACTCAGAAATCGATTAAGAAGGTAATTTCATATCAAGAAAATATTTTTCTGTTCAATCTATTTTTAATGCATTTTTTCATTCAAGGGAAATGGAATCCTAATGCAAAAGTTCATTTTGACAAAAGGCTTCAGAAAAGTACCTCGAAAATGGTTTTTTTACAGCGATTTAATGTTCGCAAGACGCGTTGAAAATGTTTTGTTGTGTCCATGAAAAGGCTTTAAAAAGAACTAGGGAGAAGGTAGTTTTGTGACATATCAAGGACATCTCGATAATTGCCGCCTGCGGCGGACATTGGCTGTTCTATAATAGTTCTATTCATGTGTGAACAGAACATCGCAGTGGAGGTTCAATGTCTCGAAATCTCGTACTTTTAACATCTCTGAGATGTTTTTGTGCTCGCTGGGAAAAAAACAGAGATGCTTGAAAGAATGCTTATGGAAGAGACAAAATTGATGATCATTATGATTATTATCAGATGAAATAGAAATCGATGCTGATAATCCACAAGTTGCCCTCCATAAATTACCTGCAGGATCCCACCACACATAATGCAACTAACTATACAGGGTGTATCTAAATAACTAAATATCTAGCAAATAAAGTTCATATAAACATGTGTCCTAACTTGCTCCGTTTTTGAGATACAGGATGTTGAAGTAGGAAGTATTAATTTTTTTTTATTTCTAACCCCCCTGTATAAGCTTCCATGATGACAAAATTCAGTATGGTTGGAGACTGAGAAAGCTCCAAAATTTCAAAATGATTGTAATTGGGGTTATTGAGTAATCTCAATGGAAGTCTTGAAAATACCTACATTAAATTTGGAGTCAAATCGAATTTTTATTATTTCCTCAAAAACTAAGTTAGATACAAAAATCCCACACAGGATAAAAATAGTTATTTATTATACAAGGGAAAAAAGTAGTAGATTTTAGCTCCAGGTTGTGTTGTCTCCCGACGCGTAGCGGAGGGAGACAAAAAACCGTGAGCTAAAATCTAATATTTTTCCCGTGTATAATACACTATTTTTTTCTGTGACAGAAGGAAGGACGAATCAATATTGAGAAGATATTACATTATTTCGAAATCTGAAAATTATCGACGTGAAATTTCAAGTTTTTAACAGTAGGGACACCTGCGTTTTATAGACATCTTCAACATTCTTTTGAAGTAATCAAATATCTGATGTCACTTCTGTCAGTTCAATTCTGTGATTTGATTTTAAAAAATTGCGAATTCAGTAGTTGTTTAGTGATATACGAAACCGCGAAGTCGAATGGAAGATAAAAGGACTTGCAGTTCTTTCTTGGAGACGGTATAATTGACTCATTTTTCGGAACTATAGCACAACAAAAGCCATTAACAGAGTATATATATGTGATATATATCCGGGAAAGAAGTACTCACTTTTTTCCCACGGGAAAAAAGTAATTTATGAAAAGTGACATTTTATAACCTGTCAACAGAGATGAAATGCCAAACTTTTTTCCCGTCACAGAAAAAAGTTGTTATTTCAATAGTTCAATCTAATAAAAATATGAAACTCAGAAAAACCGGTGGCGTACAATGACATTCACCATAAATATCCATGAATTTGTTCACTGTGATGCCACTGGAAATATTCTTTCGAATCTAATTGCACCAGAAGAAGTACCATATTACTACTAACAAAACCACAACGTTTCATTGAAATTGATGAAAAGACAATTGAGTAATGAATAAAAAAATCGCATCTTTCATGGAAATATCGATACCCCATAAGTATCTCGAAAACGAAGCAAACGTACTAGATCTCCAAGACAATTTTTCATTGAGTATAACGATGATAATAATAATAATGATAATTATATAGGATTGAATATCTCATAACATTATAACAATGTGGATAATATATGATTGAAACCTGACGTTTTTATTCATTTATTGTTGAATCATCCTACAATGAGCAGAAGAGAAGAAATATCTCAGAAATATCAACTGATATAAAAGAGGAAGGGGTGATCAGCTTCGAATGTATGGTTTGGAAATATCACAGGTCCGGGTCCAAAGTGTAGTCTTGGAAATAATTAATGTTAATTTACTATACCAAGGTATATAAAACATTTTTCGTGGTCTATACCGGATGAAACAGACTCATAGTATACCCATCTTTTCTTCTTTGTTTTTCATACTGTATATCTGACATTTTGAACATCGAAGATGCTTAATAGAGGGCACTTTCTCACATTCAAGACTAGAAATATAGCTAGTCTGTGTCACCCGGTAAATATTTTTTCCCACTACCAGCACATATTGGACGATTTGGTCTAAATTCAATCAAAATCGGAGAAGAATCAAGAAAGTTAAAGGGTGATCACTTTGGGTAAATTTTTGTTGTTGTCGGTTCTTTTTTACGTAGGAAATTTATTATTAAAAACTGCTAGGTATAACAATGCAAAATTTGTATATAGCGTACACATACCTCAGGACATTTATTTTATAAATTACTATATCTTCCCAAGAAAAGCAGGACATTTGACGAAGCATGTCTGATGAAAAAAATGAAAGGATGATCTGCAATGAACATCAAATTCGGCGGAGGTGTGAATAAATTCCGTGAAGCTCCAACTAAAACAAAATAAAAGAACATAAAAGAAAGAAGATGATCAAATTGCAGATACAATGAGTGCATAAAGTAGTCAGTGGAATTAATAATATACACGGTGACTCACATTTACGTACATTAAAAAATGTAAAAACTTCACTTTAATGTTAAAATAATTTTATTGAAAGTGTCACAATATAACAAAGTTATTCAGTAAATCTACCAATAAAGAGGAATATTCCAGTTTTTGTGTCTCTGATATAGAAGATAAATGGATGATCAGCTGTAAAACTGATTGTTGGCGGTTCAATAAAAGCGGAGGTTAGTGAAATCCCAGCTGAAAAATAATAATTAACTTTTGAGATTTAACATATCGATGATATACATTAATCGAGACTATTGAAATAATTATAGTACATGAATTTAATGTAGAATACCTTTTCGAGATACTGTCACTTCATTGTTCACGAAATCGTGTTAACAATGAAAGACAGAATCATGAGAAGATATTCAGGACAGAGTGGTATTTTGCAAGACTATTTCACGTTCACGAAGCATGAAAAGCATTCATTATAAAATGAGTGATCAATTCTGACAAGTACAGCCATAATTATTGTATGCCAAACTGACAGACGACTTTGCTTCGCTACCATGGATATCTCGTTGAAAACATCAACGCTGATAGACCAATCAGATTTTCAATCTCTTAATATGTGATTAAATTATTTTTGATTAATGTAAAAATTATGTAATAACCGTCTTTTGTCTTTTACAAGAACTTTAAATGTTTCGTGACAACTGTGACAGAAATGTTACATATCGACTTTCAAATTCTCTCAACACCATAGTAATCATCCTCAAATAGTGTAGGTACCATTTGAACATTCCTTAATATTATTGTCATTGTACACATATCACATATCAATTCTATTTGTAGTCTCCCTGGAGATGGAAATATAGATTTCCGAAAGCTCGTACAAACTGTAATGAGTTCACCTTTACTTAGCTGCAATCCTCACTAGCAAGCTAGTTGTATCTCTAAGCTCACAAGAAACTTTGATACACCAATCAGTCTAAGGGATATAGGAACCCACCCCTAGTTACGCCAATAAAAACATTTGATTGTTGTTTTCCTTTTCTTCGTACATTATTTTATTTCTATCCACAGTGTATTCTCATTGTAAACTGTATAGCAATCGGATAGAGTTCACAGAAAACAATATTCTGTTGGTACTTTCGATGCTAGACAAAATGATGTATGTAAGTTCATCAGACGTTTACTTACTAATTCAAAGTTAGCAGAATATATTTTGTTTATTGGTCATGAAAAATTACCTGCAGTAGCTGCTGCAGCTTCCACTCCAGTTTCAGTTACATTGATCCAAGCTTTCTGAACCACAAAGTCTACATACAACCCTTCACTGCTTGAAATTCCAGTCAAATTTGCTTGGGACGGATCAAAAACCCTCCTTATTCCATTCTGATAAAACAGTAAAAACCAATGTATTGTTCCAAAAATGTCCATCAACAATGGAAGTAGAAATGTTATTACAATAAATAAAAGGTAAAAAACCTGAACTTAAACAAAAGAATTAAAAATATTTCTAGTGAGACATTCTCGAGAATTCTGATAGAAAACAATTAGGAAGCACTTACCTGTTGTAATATTGGCTTCAAATCCATAGAAGATTGAATACTGAACCTTGGCAGAGTTACAGAAACTCTCTGATTGTCAGTCACGTTCACAGCTAGAACATCTTCCAATCTATTCTCCAAAGCCCCAAGACCATCTTTAGCATCAGGCAAAACGAAAGTCATACTGATTCTTCGATCTTCGAAATCCATCTTCAAAAACTTAGCTTTCAGACTGTTACAGTGCTTATACCTAAAATAGTACATATAGGTATGTATGTTCATACATGAGTAGCGATGTATACAGGTTGTGCATGAATAAATGCGAGAAAATTCTTGATATAAGACCAAGACAAGACCAAGCCACTCCACAGACACTTTTTGTGTCACTCTGTTTAATTTGGATATATGCTTCATTTCTTGAAATATCAACCTCTTGTGAGATTCCTTATGAATTCATCAACGAAATAAAACGAACGTCAAACAAATCAGACTTGAATTACCAAAGTTATTGTTGATGAAATTTTATCATATTTTGGGTGGATCGAATATTTTGCCGGCGAGTGTACAGTGTGTCCCACTTACCATGCTCACCATGGGTATCTTTTTAACGGTGAGAGATACGAGGTCGGTTAAATGACACCAAATGTGGGGTTTGTCAAGGCCAACTATAATGTGAAAAAATATTTTGATAAAATCTATTCGTTTTTGTTTTATACGCAAAAAACAGATTTTGATCATTTTCTTGTCTCCTCCCTAACTTCTTTATTTATGAAAATATTCAAATAGGAATTTCACATTCTCATGGCAGTTTTTCAAAGTGATTTCGAAAACAATATGAAATTTATACCAACTCTTCTAGAATTTGAGATATCAGCACCAACTTTAATTTTTCAAATGTATGTCATAGCTCACTATGACTTAGTTACAAAAACATTTTTTTTCTCTTACAGATGATATAACGCAGTAATAGCTTTGTGTTGATAACAACGTAGTTGTCGTCATTTATACAAAAACAAAGAATTATTTGGAAGCCGCCATCTTGAATTTATGAATTTAAACAGAAAAACCATGATCTCCGACCTCAAAAACCCCCACTCACCAATTTTGAATGGAATCGGACCAAATCTTGTCCGCCATCTTGGAGCAGCCTTTTTTTTTAATTTCAACAAAAATTCCATAATGTATTGTCACCGAAATTATGAACACCTGCCAAATGTTAAGTTAATCGGGGTTATGGAATTTTTGTTGAAATTAAAAAAAAAATGGCTGCTCCAAGATGGCGGACAAGATTTGGTCCGATTCCATTCAAAATTGGTAAGTGGGGGTTTTTGAGGTCAGAGATCATAATTTTTTTGTTAAAATTCATGAATTCAAGATGGCGGCTTCCAAATAATTTTTTGTTTTTGTATAAATGACGATAACTTCGTTGTTATCAACACAAAACTATTTCTGCGACATATCATCTGTAAGAGCAAAAAAAAATATTTGTAACTAAGTCATAGTGAGCTATGACCTACATTTGAAAAACTAAAGTTGGTGCTGATATCTCAAATTCTAGAAGAGTTGGTATAAATTTCATATTTTTTTCAAAATCGCTCTGAAAAACTGCCATGAGAATGTGAAATTCCTATTCGAATATTTTCCTAAATAAAGAAGTTACGGAGGAGACAAGGAAATGATCAAAATCTGTTTTTTTCTTATAAAACAAAAACGAATAGATTTTATCAAAATATTTTTTCACATTATAGTTGGCCTTGACAAACTCCACATTTGGTGTTAAAAAGATACCCATGGTGAGCATGGTAAGTGGGACACACTGTATATCAGATTGGTCACTATGGTTCCTACCTGTAAGTCTCCTGAGCATGCATCATATCAACTGACGTACTATTCTCCGCAGAGGTAAAAAATGGACCTGGTTGAGTCAAGTAAGCCTTGAACTGCCTCGCCCAGTTGCCCTTCAGGTACAGGGTGTTCACTAAAATCATCCTGGTAGCACCGCTCAAAGAGTCTGGGCTTATCAAGTTCTGGATCCTGTTATTCGTGTGGTCTTCGACCCATTGGTTGATGGTATGGGCAGCAGCTGAAGAATCAGCAAAGTTTATGTTCTCAATACCGGCTCGATAGTCACTAACAGCGATGTCTTCGAAGCTGCGCTCAATCTGAAAGGCAGGGGCGATGAAAATCCTGTTGGCTGAGAGCAATTTGGAAGAGCTGTTCTGGTTGAGTTCGGCAGTGAGTTCAGAGAAGGCTGATCTTCTGTCTGCGTCGTTTGGTGGAAGGCTTAGGCCTTCGATCAGTTCGGTTTTTGTAGGACCAGCAGCTCCTTCCGTTAACAGCGATAGCACGATCTCGGCAGACACTGGGCAGAATATCAGGTTGCCTGTCGAAGCTCTTGCTACCCCCTGTCGATGAGATTGAACAAAGAGGTGAAGTAATGTTAGCGTTGGATGTTTTGGGGGTGTTTACCCTGTACAAATTGGCTGAGTCACGTTGGTTTCCACTGGCTAGTTGCTGGAGTGGAGTTCCAGCGAAGACGCAAGCGATAGTAGCTAGAAGAATCGGTAGTTGATGCATGTTGAACCTAGAACAGAAACATGGGATATGGCAGTTGAATACTATAAGAAGATTTGAACCATATCTTCGTATGATTACCAATCATTATTGGCTGTAACTATATCAGCAATCAAATTTATTTATCTGCGAATGTATCTGTTATCTGCTGAGGTTGGCAGCAAAAGTAAGTTGTAGTATTGTTAATAATATGACAAATAATAGGTACTTACCTATATTGCTTCGTATTGAGGTAGAGATTTACTTTTTGTGACATGTTAAAACTTTGACATTCATCAAGTTCCAAAATGTATTAACTCAACTAGATTAAGAATTAGCAATGATTAAATCGAGAATCTGAGAAGTTGATTGGTTGAATTTTTCGAATGGACTGATCAGCTTCCAAATATTCTCAATTAAAAATTGTCAATTCTTAATTCGGTTGAGGGTTGGGTTCATAAATACACCATCACTTCAATGTTGTTTACATGAGAAGATGAATAAATCGGATGGATGGAAAGTTATTCAAATACATACGTTACGTGGTACGTGCAGTTTCAGTTTTACAGAACTAAATTATGTTGAATTCCATAAATAAATTAAATATGACGATGTGATTCACCACTGTTATTTGTTCCGAAGGAAAAACTTATTTTTGTCCACAACGATTGAATAATTTCATTATTCATGCATGTTTTTCCCAAGGATAATGTTATTCACTTATGTAGCTTATTTTTCATACGGAATATGGAGTTGAAGTGTTCTATAACTCAAATACGAATAAGATTGTATTTTTTATCCATAAAAGAGATTTTCTGAAAATTGGGATGCTTTATTGATAATTGAACATTCTCTATCCGTCTAAAATATATTCATCGATACAGTGTTGCCACTTCTATCAGAAACAAATAGCAACTTTGTTATTTCAAATGGAACACCCTGTATTTTATTGCTTTTATAGATTCTCCTTGAAGATCTGATTTCATCAATGCATCACACTTGAGGTCTAGCAGGAATGATTACAGAGATATAGGGTGTTCAAAATCGAGATTTTTAAATTTTAGGAATTTTTCGTGTCGAAACTATTCATTATCGATCAAAACGACTAACATGTCCCTATCTCAACTTTTGATTCACAATCTACTGGAATTTAATTGGAAAAAATACAGGGTGCTTCAAGATTCAGAATTCTGATCACCCTGTCCTTCTATACCCCAAGTGTAATTGATGAAATCAGCTCTTCAGGAAGAATCTAAGAATGCAATGAAATACAGGGTGCTCCATTTAAAATAATGAAGTTGCTAGTTGTTTCTGATAGAATAAGTGGCAACACTGTATCGATGAAAATATTTTAGACGGATATGTTCTGTCTTTTCGTTCTCCAGATATTTATAATAGGCCATCCATTATTCAATCTATTTTCTTTACAACCACATTATGAATTTCTCCGAAATCTCGTCGTGTTACTTGTGAACATCAATAGATTTCTACCATGTTCAGTGACATACAATTGCCAAAAGACAAGAGATTGAACCCATCTGAGTTTATCATTTGGTTTAACTAATAGGGATATTTTTTTTCAAACAAATTACAGAATTTGGTGGATATACTCGTGGATATACCAAAAAATTAAGTTTCACAAATATACGAATCATTGTTCACTCGATTTTCAACAGTTAATATAGGTATCAGTCAATCAGTCATCGCTGTTGTGAGTTCATTAATAATAATGTATCAAACCTTGTTCAAGCAGGATTAACTGCGTCTACTTAAAAAATTGACGACTTCTAGATTTCCTTCTTTTTATCATCCAATTTCAACATCATGAATTGAGGAACGATATTGCAACATTTTATGATGTATACTAAAGTGTAACTTACCTCTCCAATAAACTATTAAGATTGTTTAGTTTTGTGGCTAAATTCTTTATTGCAATAGTTCTAAACTTAGCAATGGGTAATGAGTAGTTCTATATATTTATAATATAAGTTACTGTGAAAAACTGCGAAACATTACAGATAACAACTTCAATTTCTACATTTACTTATCGGCATTTTCCATGCTAATTATGTCCGCCTGATGAATATTTAAAAAGTAACACAGCATTAGGTAATAACAGTCAGTTTTGAAAATCATGCTTCCAGTTAAAAGTGAAAAATTCGAAAATGTAATCCTATGACATCATATTTGTCTAGCTCTTTATCACTACTCGAACATAATCCTGATAACATTATAGCTACACCATTTCGAAAACTTTGGTGTTCCCCATTTGATCCTCCTCCAAATCAATACCTATCTTTTTTACTGCAACCCAAAATTGGCAATAATTCAGCCAGTGAAACTGATGATATTTTTCCTGTCGATTTTCTAAGAAACATAGGTCGATCACATTCGAACCACTTTGTATAATACTTGGTTGTATTCAGAATCAAACAAGCTTTCAGAATCTGTGAACTCATAATAAAGCCATTTTCAAAAAAGAATATGATGGATCTACGAATACCAAAAGTCGCATAAAAAATGTTGAATTGATCACTTTGTATACTATCACAAATCCAACAAGTCGTGCTTGTAGTTGTTAGTAAAGAATATTGATATTAATTCAGTTGTTTATAATATATAAAAAAATTTCCAGTATAAATCTGTATTAAATATCAAGAAATCATCGTTGAACCTCATCAGAAGTATGGAAAAGTATTCTTAGTTCTCCAATATTCCCAATAATAACGTAGAAAACGAAAAAATTAAGAAACATTTTCTAAAAATTCACTTTTTTCGATATAACTGAAAAACTATAGACAATTCTGAAAATTTTCAAATGATCTTGGAATGATACTTTGAATGCGCATTTTATTTCTCGTTTAACCAAATTTGTATTTCCTACCATTTTCGATAACCCATGCTATGCAATCTCATCCTGATCATGCTGTATATAAATATGGGGATCACATATCTTTACTAAAGTAGAAAAATGTGACGAATGGAAGCATCAATTCAATGTAATTTTTGTACAATACTCGCAGTTCACATGTAATCATAGCTTTATTATTTAGAAATTCTCAAATGCAACATTTTTGATTTCACCTTTATGATTAGGTATATGTACCTCAACATGGTTATTCGAAATCCTTGCATTATGTATATATTCTTCGTGAATATCACATTTTAATGACATAAAACTAAATACAATGCGTTTTTTAATGAATATAATGGCCAAATAATTATCATCAAATTAATTTTGCATGCATTTGATTTGGAAGATGATATATTTATGTACAGGCTGTTTCATTATAGTGCTGTAAGAAACTTTGAGGTCAGATTCTTCGAGTCAAAATGAGAAGAAAGTTCATATATAAACATGAAGTAAAAAACTAGTGGACTTGTCCCTTGGGCATATGTGTTGTGAGAAGCGTAACTGCTTTACAACACGCATTACGTTCTATACTTTGCCTACTGCCATATAGTACATCAAAAAAGTTTGGACGAACAGTCTGAATTAAAATTTTTGACAGTTAGGTAACCTGCTGTTGACGGCAATTGACCTATCCAAGATGCTGTCAAACCATCAAAATCAATATGGCCGACTGTTTGTAGGCACCATGTAGGCACACATACTTTCGTGTCGCAATATCTTTGTTATAGCGGTCCAGGGATAATAAATATCCACTTTTATTCAAAACAGCCATCATTATTATTTGATGTATCTACCTAAGATTATACTGCTGCTACGTAAATCAACAAAAAATACTTGTGTGCCTACAGGCGGCCATTAGAAATATGTCAAAAGTCACGTGTTCTGGAATGCCTAATGATAGAGACAGGTTTCCATAACCTAATATTACTTTTGATAGTAACGAACCAAGCAGTCCATGATAGTTACGCTTCTGGAGAGGTAGGAGCCACTACAATTATTATCATCACAAACACATGCATTTCATAACAAAATTTCGAACACTAGATAGGTAGATTGATACTTACTCAATACATATTATCATCATTGAAGAATCCATCTTCTATATTATCATTTGAGAATACTCCTGCCACCATAAACTGCCATTATAACGACCAGGGAAAGTGATGAGCACAATGATATGACAACAAACCAGAGAAAAACGAAACATACGCTATCACTAGAGTGACATATAATAATTATCCAAATGATCAGCTGATTGTTGATGTAGACGTACCCAGAAAATCCACCAGTGGGACGAGTAGTGAACAGGATATTTGCCAGCAAGAGGCCACAAATCGTTAGTGCTCAACTCATTCTATACATCATGCCATCACAAGGCCATCATCGTATTTTCAACTGATGGTTACTTAGCATAGAGAAATCATCGGCCATTACCAATACACCGGCATCGACACTTTCTCACACTTGCCTGGCCTGCACTAGGCCGGAATTCTCCCGGTAGTTCAATGTTTGCTGAGTAAATATATCCTAATCGTAATTTTGAAAATTGCAGAAATAGCAAAAATCGCAAAAAATTCTGAAAATTGAGAAAATTTCTGAAAATTGCAAAAATTTCCGCAAAACTCAAGGCTACCACTCTCTCACTCTATCTCTCTGAGTAGCTAACAACATGATTGACGTAATCCCCACACATCGAGGTCGTCCATATTCCTTCAAGGCCAATCTCTTGAGAATTCTCCTCGCAAGACCATCCCGCCCAACTACAATACTTAGAGGTTACTAGATCTGGTAACATATCTTAGGTTAGGTTACTAGATCTAGTAACATATCTTAGGTTAGGTTACTAGATCTGGTAACATATCTTAGGTTAGGTTACTAGATCTGGTAACATATCTTTGGTTAGGTTACTAGATCTGGTAACATATCTTTGGTTAGGTTACTAGATCTGGTAACATATCTTAGGTTAGGTTACTAGATCTGGTAACATATCTTAGGTTGGGTTACCAGATCTGGTAACATATCTTAGGTTGGGTTACCAGATCTGGTAACATATCTTAGGTTAGGTTACTAGATCTGGTAACATATCTTAGGTTAGGTTACCTGATCTGGTAACATATCTTAGGTTAGGTTACTAGATCTGGTAACATATCTTAGGTTGGTTACTAGATCTGGTAACATATCTTAGGTTAGGTTACTAGATCTGGTAACATATCTTAGGTTGGGTTACCAGATCTGGTAACATATCTTAGGTTAGGTTACTAGATCTGGTAACATATCTTAGGTTAGGTTACTAGATCTGGTAACATCTCAATCAATTTTTTTAATTGGAATGCCCAGTATATTTGCATATAGAGATTTATTCGTTCCATGAACAGTTGTAGACATTGGTGTTACATCGAATGCTCTGTTCTATGCGTATCATTTTCCCATAATCGTTATCTCATTCTTCTTTCACGTCATCAATAAAATCCATACACTAATTTGTTAACAGAAGTACTGTTAATAAAATATTTTAAAAACTCTCCAAGTCGTCTCCACAACGTACAATTTCAAATTCAAGAAGGAGGGGACATGATTCGGACCCAAAAGGTATCCATCATCCATTCTTCACAATAACTCCTTTCTGACTGATGATGCATCCCTTTTGGGTCCGCAACATGATTCCCCCTTCTTGAATTTGGAATTGAACGTTGTAGAGACGACTTGGAGAGTTTATATTTGAACTACTTCACTTCACTTTGAGATAACATGGACTCCTACAATAGAGCACTGTTAATTATGCAAGAGAAACGAAGAAAATAGTCCAAATCCTCTGCCCAATAACTTTCCTTCCAGGTATTATCTTTGACGCTTCCTCTTCCTACCCTGGGAAGCCCCAGCTGAATATCCAATTGGCCCACAAGCAACAACGATGGTCAAATTGGTCCTGGTGCTTATCACCTCGCACCCCTCCTTCTTGTTCACCTTCTGGCACACAATTTCCTCCCTCTTGTCCCTGTTGATGATCTTGTAGCACCCTGGTCTCCTTCTGTTAGCCACCCCTTTGCAGTGCAGCACCAGGATCTCGCTGTTCTGGGTACGCAGCCCCAAGCAGTTCCTGTCCTTTTCCAGCCATTCTGTGCACGACTGGAATAGGGTGGGGTACTGGGATTTGCGCGGGTTCGGGTACAGTCGGGGTTGGTCGGGGGTGTGGATCTTGAAGCAGAGGCCTGGTTTTGGTTCGATCAGGTGTAGATCTGGAAATATTTGGTTGAATTTGTTTTTGTATTCTAGAATTTGACGACTTATTTGTTTCTTGATTCGGTTATTAATGATATTCATTTAAATCACCAAATTATTGAAAACAGTGTGTGCTCTAAATTCCTAGAACTATATACATTGACAACGGTCTTAAATTCAATGAACATGTGAGAAACTTGAATAAAAAATTGTCTTCTGGATAACAACCAATTTTCATGATAGGCTGATATTGTATTTCCAATATCGAATCAATCTTGGAGAAAAATATTTCATCAATATCGGATTTATGATGGTTGGAATATTGCATTTCATTGTCCAGCAATATTACACTGATATTGGCTCTTCAATATCAATTTAATATAATCATATATCATCTACATCATTTTAGAATTGATTTCAATATCGAATCAACATTATAAAAATCATATTTCTTCTATATTATGTTTGAGATGATTATTGGCTATTCCATGATATTTGATACGAACATTATTTCCATATTTGTATTTTTTATTTCCAATATCAGTTCATCATTATGAGACATATTTCAGATAGATATAACTAATGAGCTACACTGTTTGACTACTAACCAAACCGATTTTTCAAAAGCCTCGACACATGCATGTTTCGCTAACTATATTAGCATCTCCAGGAGAAGATTAACAGTTTTAATCTTCTCCTGAAGATGCTAACATAGTTAGCGAAACACGTGTTAAGGCGTTTAAAAAATTGGTTTGGTTAGTGGTGAAATAGTGTTGTGTATTATCGTGCCAAAGGTTCCACTGTGCGATATATAACTAATGAGATATATCAGTACCAAATTGCGCTGACATCTTCTTTCTTTATAATAATGATATTTCTCTTTCTCATGCAGTGTCAATTTTCAGTGAGGATATGTTCAGCTAAATTAAATTTGTCGGTATGTATTCTTTTCTCATATGCATGTTCTTTTATCCTCACAGTTTTTACTTGAAACTTATCTCCAATACGTTTCATTTTTTTTTTCATATTATACTTGCTTTCGAAATGGAATATATATTAGCCATACCTTGACAATGAACAAGAACAAAAAATGCTGAGATATACACAAAAATTGAGACACCCGTATCCATATCGATTATTCAACCACAACAATTTCTTGAGAACTGAAGAGTGGTACGGAATACGGATTAACGTTTATGGCCTAATGAGAAAAATAACTGTTTCTAGATCATACGCGGGAGGAATTCAACTCAACTGCATGAATCTATGGATTTGCATAGCATTATTTCTTCTTGAAAAGGAATATTCTTAGATGAATTATGAACATGCAAAGATGGAGATATATAAATAAAGAAATACATTGAGAAATCGCATTCTCCATGTGATGAAAATATCAATTCTTTCTCGGTTTTTTCAACAGAAAACAACTAACTACTTTCCTGAAAATTTGCATTCTCCTTCAGATAAAAATATGTTTATGCACATATTATCATTCTGAATATTCAACAGAAAACAACTACTTCCCTGGCTATATGCCACGTCGAACATTGAATTATATCTGTTGAACAACCAAAAGGAAAGCATGAAAAAAAAATTGATATATAGGCATAGGAGAAGTGTACTTGATGTATGATGAATATCAATTTGCCATACATCCAAAAACATTATTTCGTCTATTCTTTCAACTGGTATTTACGTCAACCAGAGCCACGATCGATTCTCATAAATCATCTGTTATACAAGACAAATCTTCGGCATCCAATTTCTAGCCTTCTCCTCAGATGATAAACTCTCAATAATTCTTGATTACCCTATATACATACATACACCCTACTATTTGACCTTCAATTTCCTCTAATACTTCCCATATGGTATGGACAATTATTATACAGTATGATTCATGAGAAGACTCACGTAGCGCCAAATGGTGAATAGGGAAAATCAAGACGAGTTAATATGTGTATATGAAAAATTTTTTAGGCCATCCATAACGAAGATACATGGTATTATGTGGAATTGCCATATAACTTTGATTGGCGATATTTCGGAAATGATTCATCGTAATTGGCTGAAATTTGACAGCAACGTTTCTCTATTGACACTTTTCAAGATTGCATATTATGAGAGAAAAATACAGATCCGGACTTGGGAAAAATAGTTTTTTTCTGCAACCGACACAAAAGTCGTCCATTTTGATACCAAAATTAGCTCTTAAATTGACGTTTCTATTACTGACACAAAAATAGGTATGTTGCTAGGCAATTTCAGCAGATTTGGCATTTCATACCCATGCTGGAGATATAAATACACTATAGTTAAGTATTGGAATTATAAACATCTCAGTTGAGTATTTTCGTTTTGATCATGGAAGCCTTCAAGATTCAAATACTTGCTTGATCTGTATTTCATTCGTTATTCTCGGGATGGATAACTTGTTTTTGAATAATCACGGCAAGCAATAGTTTTTTTGTCTCAAACAATGATATTGTTTAGCTTCATTTGATTATCAAGTCAAACACAGTGTAGTATGGAGAGGAATAAATAATCACTATTATCATTGTTGATATGCTCACTAACCTAACATTTTCCACGTCTAGTTCCTATAGCTGGCACTGGCGCGGTATTTGCCATTAGAGCACCTGGTCCATACACAAATATGTCACTCTGTGGTTGTATTTATATTGAAACTACAATTCGAACATCCTAGAAAACCTAACCTGCTGTTAATGCAGGTAGAATATTCTCACCACATGAATTATTTGTCAATATTTGTTGCATTGCATACATATGGCACGGCATTGGTGGTTACTTCACACGTTTATTTGAGTTAATTGTTTCGGTTGCTAAACGCTCCGCCTCGCAAATGCAAAATTCGCTTGTCAAACAAAGTGTCACTTTTGATCCTAATAAAACAGTCTACTATTTATTGTAATGTCAAAAAAGGTCACTTTGTGATCACTTAACTCTGAAATTGTATCAGATTCAGAGAAATCAGACAAAATGCTATAAGAACCGCTCTTCAATTTGCACGGCACACTTTGACCTATTCAATGAAAAAAGATGGAACAAAAACGTTCGAACTCGCGTTCGAATAATGAATTTTCAATTTCGACCTGACTGATAACTCTTAACATTCAACTGGATTCATGTAAATCAATTTGCTGTATATTTGTATAAAAAAAATTATATCTGTCTAGAATTTCGATAAAAACCCAGTTGAAAGTTGAGAGTCATCAGCCACGTCGAAATTGAAAATTCATCGGAACGATTTTGTTTCATATTTTTTAATTAACTGGTCAAAGTGTGCCGTGAAAATTGAAGAGCAGTTTTCATGGCAATTTGTCTGATCTGTCTGAATTTGATAGATTTTTTAGGAAAGTGATCACAAATTGAACATATTTCACCTATATAACAATGAAAAATGAATTTTTCACAAGGCCAAATCTGATGATGCCATCTTTAATAGTTTCAATAGAGAGACGTCGCTGCTGAACTTCAGCAAATTGAGATCAGGTTATCATTTCTGAAATATCTGCCATCAAATTTATATGGCAATTTTACATAATATGGAGGTTCATGTATCACTCTGTATAAATAAGGTATGTTTTGTTCTTGAACGGCTGTAATTTATTATCATTTCATTGATGTGGTAATAGTTGATTTTGCGACTAAATATAGAAGCTTTGCCCTCCAGAGCGGATATTTTCATATATAGATAGCACAGTAATTAGAAACTTATAGATAGTTATATCTCACTTCTTCTGAATTGTAGATCTATCTGAGTTTTGAAGTTGGAACTTTGTACTAAGAGTATATATAATTAATTTTGTATTGACTGAAAACGGCATCACCCTGTATTTCAGAATTCATGAAGAAATTTTAAATTTGTGTCGAATGATGAACATCAATAATGATTCGATTAATTTCCTGAGCAAATCAGATCAGTTTGAAAATTACATATTATACCTACCTATCACATATTACCTATCTAAACTCCATATACAGTATGACCCATTTTTGATGGAAACACCCCCCTAAAATTTGAAGTTGTGAACCGATTTTAATATATTTTTTTTGAAAAGTACAAAAATTTACGCTATCAATTTTTTTCCATCTCGTGGCACTTCATTGTTGAAATCATAAAAAAAATATTCTCATGGCTATATCTTTTGAAATAGGGTGTTTTTTGTGACTGTTAGCTGTTCGAGTTTTCGAATTTTTGAATTGGCATAACTTTGTTAATAATGAATATTTTCCCATGAAATTTTGGTCACACCTGTTTAGAGGCACTCTGAATCCAGTAGCAAGGTGAATTTTTCAATAAAAATTCCGATAAAGAAAAAATATCGTATGTCTGGAAATTGGAATAAACATTTCAAATTTTGTCCCAAGGTAGACCTTTTAGTAGTTGACATTTCGAAGAAAAATTGAAATCGGTTCACAACTTCAAATTTTAAGGGGGTGTTTCCATTAAAAATGGGTCACACTGTATGTCATAAACAAGTCGTACAAGGTTTATATGGTGTAAACCTGCCTATGATGTTCCAGATTTCATCAAAAAGTAGTACACGTACACATTTGCGCTTTACTGACAAAAATAGTCTGAATTTTGACACTACTTGACAAAGGCGATAAGAATATCAATCAAGATTCTTTCAAATCAACTTTGATCGAACTTCTCAATATCGTAACTAAATCTGTTCTAGGAAATCAACAGACGAATTTAAATAATCGTAATAACATTAATTGGGAAAACAATCGAACAGCGTATCACTGATCGATCATAATATGTAAACGAGATTGAAACAATTGAAGATGAAGGTCATGTATCGTCATGAAAAAAACAAGAATGGGTGTAGTATTATGTAGGTACTGTGTTTTATAAAATATCCTATTAATAAGCATTGAAGATTGGTAATCGATTCCACAAGTGTCAAGAGTGATAGTGATCAGTAAAGAGGAGATGAGTAATTCTTTGAGAGGAGTACTTTTATTTGGTGTGTTCAATGTTTTTGCAGGATGCGTATTTTGTAGAGGTAGGTAGGTAATAAGTTATTATAAGTTATTCATAAAAATAATGCTTGAAAGTGTTTGAGAATCAAAGCAATCAAAAATTATAATAATATATGTGTATAGACTCGAAAATTTCGTGGAGTAATACGTTGATCTAGATGGATTTCCACCGGGAATTCACGATATTCCAATTTTTACGGAGAAAAATAGCTACTTAACTTTTTCATCCTTCAGTTCTAAGACACAAATGGGTACCTATAGAGTCGGAATCATCGTGAAATATGTTGATCTAGGAGCTATTTCACTTCCAGTCAGCTGCTTATGATCTATAAGGCACAGATCCGACCTGTCCTGGAATACTGTTCCCATATTTGGAGTTCAGCACCCAAACTTACCCTGAAACTGTTGGATTCTGTCCAAAAGAGGGCAATTCGTCTCGTGGTTGATGCCACGCTCACAAACTCACTCACTTCTCTGGAACACCGTAGACAAGTTGGCGATCTGGCCCTATTTTATAGATATTTTCATGGAAGATGCTCTTCTGAAATATCAACATTTATTCCTCCATTGCAGTCCCCGCGAGATTCACCCGTCGAGCTGAGGTTTCGCACCCCTTCGTGGTCACTTTGGAGATCTGCAGAGCATCTCTTTCCAAAGACTCGTTCATCCAACTAACGGCGAGGCTCTGGAACACATTGCCAAGGGAGGTGTTCCCCAAGGCATATAACCTCCAGAAATTTAAGAACATGTACTAACTACAAGTGACGATGCTGAATATCATTAAAATTATGGAGATGGCCAACAGTTTTCTAACTTCAGCAATGAAAATTTCTGTTTCAGACTTGCACCCGATTAAACCAGAACCAGGTACATGTTTTGACAGCTATCTAGATGTCCAACCGATCAGCCTGAGCAATTTGGCGAAAGCATGCGTAGAAAGACTGCCCACGAAAAAAGTTTGCCATGGCATAAAACTTATTACAAATGAAATCATCTTGGTTGATTGTGTTCCAGAAGGCCAACAATTAGAAAAAGGCTGTTACAGGTAATTTATATTTTCAGTCCGAATAAACTAGAGTAGGTAGCTCTGCTAGTAAGAGACTTACTGTCTTTTGTTATTTTCATGATCATTTTTTCAGTTTTTCCACTCTTAAAGTGCATATATATGAACCAAGAGACTAAAGTTATTTTGTACAAACTTTTGCAACAAGGTTAACAGTGCCTCTTTTAGTCCATGGATTCATAATCTACCATGGTGATGAAACAAATAATAACAATTTATAAAGTTCAATATATTTTGAAAATAGTCAGTAATACAGGGTGAGTCATGAGGAACTGTACATACTCCTGCCACGAATAGAGGCTCCTGAGGAAAATACCTAGTGTCCATCAGAAAGTTTCTTCTTCACTTCTTTTCCAATATATAGGGTGAATCTCATAATTCACCCTATGTATCAGTAAAGAAGAGAAAAATACACTTTCTGATGGTCATTAGACATTCTCCTCAAGGGCCTCTATTCATGATAGGAGTATGTTCAGTTCCTCATGACTCACCCTGTATATCAACCCACTTAGAGTATGTATTTCAATACATTATATCAATTATTCAATCTGCGAAAACTTATATTGCATTTTGAATGTCATGAAATCATGTCTGAGTTGACATAGATATTTCAATAATTATTCATTCCTATGTCTTCTGTTTATCAATGATGCATTTTTTACAGGTTTTTCAATGTCGATTTGACACAAACAGTAATCTGTCAGAAGTTCCTCAGAAGAAATAAATGTGAGATCATCAAAACACCAGAAAATTTGGCGATTGAAGTGTATTGTGACCAAAGTCAATCTGGAATTGTTATGGTCAAGAATTTGAAGATCACATAATTTTTTCCCTTAGTAAACTCTTATCTTATAATGGATATACCTATTATGAATGTCTTTTTTATGTCGTAGTAGTGCTTTATAATGAAAGGAAGATTTATCATTCATATTCATTATTTCCGAAGAATTTTTGATATAGCTATTTTCTATATCATCACTAGGTCATAGCATGTCATATCACTGATGAAAATATCTGTCATGAAAAAATAGGCATACACTTCTAAATTGTTTAAATTATCAATTTTTGTTTTCAATTAAAAATATAGGGTTTCATCCGATTTTCTTGTAAAATAATAAAAATCTATTAAGTCCAGTACACATAATTGCATTTTTTATTTCTATAATGAGAAATGCTTTTTTGTCTTCTGAATAATTTGTACACAGGGTGACATTTCAAAAACTTCTCACCCTCAATATCTTCCTTCCAGACAATAATATGAAAAATCGAAAAAATAGTTCAACTTTATTTTCAAGGGGGACACTTAAAATGATTAATCTTAGTACTCTTGATTCAACCCCCTAGGAGGGGTAGATTGGGTGCCTAGAATTTCTATAGAAATTTATAAGTATCTCTCTTTGAAACTTATTCAGTTCTCTTGATAGGTGTGAAAACCTATAAAATTAGATTGACAGATTATAACTAAAACACCCTATGTTTTTATAGATATTTTATTTCCTTTTTAACCTCATGAAAATAATTCCCAAATGTTTTTCATAATGAAAGTCATTCGAAACATGAATTCATTCAATTGATCTTTATATTGATTAGATAAGTGTTTTACTACATTTCAAAAATAAATAGGATCATTTATATAGAGCAATGAAAATGAAAATAATAATAATGATACACCAATTTACTGAACTACAGGCACTATAATATTAATCATTCTCAACTTGATAGTACCAAAAAACTACAAATAATCAACAAAATACTATATACAAACATTATCACAGGTCACAAAAATTCCTAAACTCTAGATCAGAAAACAATTCCAAGTTCACGTGTTCACCAAGGCCTCCAGATTTTCTCTTTATCTCCATACTTCTGCTGAGAATAGCTCTGCTGAGAATAGCTTTTCTGAGAATAGCTAGTCGAAGCACCTCCATAGTACACATGTCCACCGTTGCCATTTTTTGACGAAAAACTCTGAGCACAGTACCTGTTTTGTGCTGGATAGTACCCATACGTAGTGGCTGGCTGGTAATAGGACTGCTGCACTGGTGGCTTCTTCAAGTTCTGAAGATAACTCACTGTCATCTCCAGGATGTCAGCTTTTTCCAGTTTGGCACTTTTCTTGCTCACACTGTGAGGATCACACTCCAACAAGATCTGCTTCAAGCTGTCCAAACTCTCGTTGATTCTAGCACGACGTTTCTTCTCCATCAAAGGTTTACGATATTTCCTATCGTCAGACATCGCAAAATTTTTGAGGATTTTACACTCTTAAGAAATTCTCGACACCACAAGAAAGATTGAGTGCAAGACTCGAAATAATGATTTTTACTCAAAATTTCGTATAAATACATTCTCATCCCCTCTCTGGGGGTGTAGTACCTAGAGGTAATTGGATTTGGTCTGTGGATGCAATAAAGTTATATTGAGGGTTTATGCTTTACGGTCTAAATACAAAATGCAATGATGATGACCTTGGTAGTTATGAGGGTTTATTCTAAATGGCGATACGGTTTTCAAAGTGTAATTTTTTTCGGGAAGAGTTTGTCCACAACTTGCTTTGTGTTTGGGTTGTAGATTGTTTTCGGATACTTTCCGGTTGAAACGCGATTTTTTCGGAAACCGACTGCCACTATAGTGCCACTGAACTGAAATGGTTTGACGGTTATTATAGGACGAAATTGTGGTGTTACGCTGTCTCACATGATCCAAAATATTTACCATAAATTGATTATGTTAGATTAGGTTTAGGGACCAAAACTGTTTGATGACATTCTTGAAGTAATCTTTAGAATATTCATTTGAATATAACATCTCGATATCTTGAGCGAGATATAATATTCTTATAATTGCTCTTTTCGCCACAGCCTGACTATTGTCTGAGAATCTTCTCCTCATTATTTCAATGCAATTCAACACACTAGTGCAAAAAGAACTAATTCTCGTACTTACTTTTCGCACAGATAAAACAGTCATAACTTGACTGTTTTTCGACGACCTGTATTTTTTTTTTAAATTAACAGATTTTCAAGTGGTTCTCGATATCAGATGTGATATTTCATCGACTTCAAAAATAGCTAGAACATTGTGGAAAAGTTCTCAGAACGAAACTTACACAGGGTGTAAAGAGGAACCATTACACTGTGGTCTACATTTGCGATGATGCCAGAACTCAAGGAATTATTTTCTGATTGAAAGTCATCAGTCTTATGTTACATTGGGACTTTATCTCGGGTTTTTTGCGTCATCTCTCCTAAATTCGCCATTGGTACAAAAATCATGAGAAAAAGTCTTGTATTTCTTGACATTTATCTCCAGAACTCCACTCGAACTGAATATTGGGAAGAATTATTTCCATGTTTTCTGGAGGTGGATAGGAGACGAATAAAGCAACATAGTAAAATATACAGAGTAAAACGATAGAAGGGAAAAAATATTTCAGTAAGAACAAACAAAAACGCCGGCTGAAAAGAATAATTATTTTCAAAAATTTCACAAAAAAATACAACGTGAAAAGGACACCCTCTGTTTTGGCTCAAACAAGTTTCCGATAAAAACTAAGAACATTATTCGAAAAAATTATAAGCTAACATGTGCTCTTACAATTTTAGCTGAAGAACAATCGGCTTATATCACAGAAAATTTTTATTTCATAATTTTATAGAACTCACCCAAACTAGCTCACCACCGCAAACCGTTTCTTGCTGTGAGCTTCCTACGTTTTATAAAAAATTATTGAAATCCCCGATTTTTCGGACCTCTCAAAACGAGGCGATGATGTGACGTCAAAACCCTAATACTGAAACAAGACTATTCCAGACAGAGATGAATGATACATGATTTCTGACAGATTGAATTAGCGCGAGATCTCAGTTGAAAGAATTAATATATCAGTTGCCTCAGTCTCCGTCGGGAGTTTGGTATTTTCTTTTAACTATGGCGAGATGATGTTTCTACGTCAGAAGAGGGTCCGTTTCCAGAAGGTACTATTATTTATGTCCAAAAATAAAACATTCCAGTTAATTTTTCGATCGAATTATGTCGTCAATGATTATTTATGTATAAAAGGATCATTATAAACATGGTTTGAGTTGAAAGTTCTACTAAGGTGTACACGCCCATTGTCATCAAATGTAATAGCACATGCTATAGCTTATAATGTTTCTCAAAATGTTCTTTTGTTGTGAACATTTTGACAAAAAATACTCCTGATGATAGCTTGTACCCAAAAACGTTTGAGAATTTGCTTGTAATAGATTTCGTTTTTCTCAATATTCTGAAAAACAAACTCAAATTTATTCGATAACAATACAGGGTGGCATTAAAATAAGTGCAAATATTTCAAACCCTTAGGAAGCTCGACGTATACTATCGAATGGCACCAATACAGAAAATAGGGATCAAACTGGAATTTGGGGCTAGACCCCTTCTCCAGCCAAAGTTCTACACTGTAGCAATTCTGACGTCACCTCTGTTCAAATTTGCGTGCAGAAGGCACAATGTGGCACAATCATTTGAATTGATTTAAAGTAGAGTGCTTGCTTTTTTTCGTTTTCAGTTCAATTTTCGGGTAGAAATATTTCGTTGCTTAGGAGAATTAGAAGAAATCTGATATCATGGAAATATTCGTTAGACTGTACCATATCAATGTGCTGAATATGTGCACTTATTTCAAAAACTCCTCGTACACAGGGTGTTCCTTGAAAACTGCATATGAATGTATGTCCTAAAAGTCTTAACTTTTGAGATAAAGGGTGATGAAGTTTTGAAAAATATTCAATTTTTTCTTAATAACTGAGACAATATTGTATACATCTTCATGAAATTTGGTACACGTCTTTTATGCATCAAGGTGCAATTTCTGATGTACTGAAATTTTCATTTTCTCTACCAGTGGCACCGTTACGGGAATATTATTGTTTATATTTTACTTAGAAGTGAGTATAACCACGGGAAATTTTCTAATTCCGTACAATGCTAGGAAAGGCTATTTATAATAATAATAGATAGGCATAGATTAACGACTCTCCTTCAGGATAACCACAATATGCATGTAACATTTTGAAGTTTCCATACCGATTCAGTCACAAAGCACACTGAATTTCGCCATCACGAAAAGATACTGGGTGGGCAGAAAGAGAGTCTATGCATATTTTCAACATTGACACCCTGTATTCCAAAAATGGGTCGAATAATCGGCTCCTTGAAAATTAGCATATCATTGAGGAACACGCTGTATATTAAGAGATCCCAAAAGATCTGAAAGATATATGTATCAGTTCTGAAATATAAAGTTTTCAGTAGATAGGCACATTTTGAATCCTTCGGTTTCTAGGATTGAAAGCATCCAATAACAAACACAACAAATGGTTTGTCAAACTTCGAGTATTGAATCTAAAATAGCTGAACATATCCTTACTGAAGACGGACAACATATGGCAGAGTGGAATAATATTAAAATCATTGGAAAAGGAGATAACAACTAGAAGAGAAAAATCAAGGAATCTGCTTGCATTCTTCTGAACGGAGACAATAGCATTGCTTCTTGTTCAGTTGATATAGACAGAACATGGTATTCACTACTAAAATCTGAACATGAAAATGGTAAATTCAAGATTAATTAATGAAAACATCCTGTATCATTTGATTGCCAACGTCACCAATTGTCAATGAAAACTGAAAAGCTTCAAGACAGATACGACTTTGCTATTAAAATAATCATTTCTTATGTTGAAAACGGGAGCAGCATCGGTCCCGAATCGTCCAAATATAAGTGAACATTTGATATTTTTATATACTTCTTCCCCAAACTTTTTTCAATACAAATTGTCACTAGTGAATTCTCCTTTTATAGGCTCTCTGATAGGAAATTTCTTTAAACGCACTGACATTTTGGGGCAAATCATCTGATTTGTCCTTACTACACGTATATTGAAATAATATTCATATTTTTATTCTATATAGAAACGAGGAGAGAAAATCCAAAAAATTTGGAATAATTAAATTTGGGGCTTTTACATTTTCTTACTAATGAAACTTGTCATATTTATTCACATTCTTGATCAGGTTTTCAGTACCTGTGCATATTTTGTAGGAGTTGTAAAAATAAATAGAAGGATGGAAGAATAGGTACGAATTTTAAAAAATAAATTGAAGAATCAATGTGTCGATGTGTCTCAACTATTTCCTGTGTTATTTCACAGTTAACAGAACGACTAATAACAACGTTTTCAACAGTAATCACACAAGTGGTGGTTATCTTTTTGATAATTTTAACTAAATAGATGCGCGACTCTTTGGTGCTATAGATTTCTCAAAGAAGAGTGCTAACCTATAGTAAAAATTATAAAACAAACAACCATCTCAAATTTAATTCGATGTGATTTTTTTTTCATCAATTTCGCAAAATGTACAGAGACAACAAACACTTTACAGTCTATGGGCCCCTTTCTATGAACGGAGATTCAAACGTGAAAAGATTATCGCTGTGATTCGTAACGATTGGCTAGAATTGAGCATTGCTATTGGTTCAAACAACGAGAACATCACATTCTGATTTCTGAAAAAAATAATCAAGAAAAATCAAATGTCTATTTCTAGTCCCACTTTGTTGGTACTTATTGTTTGAATAAAAGTCAAGTAGTGAAATCACAAATCAGAATTGAATCAATTAATATGAGACACGCTTTATAATAGGTATCAGTATAGGTACAAAATATAAAAGAAAGTAAAAGCACAATCGCATCATCAATCTTCGTGAAAACTCGAAAGTTGTCGAAAGCTTGCAAAAATAACTGAGTATTATACCCGATGAGTCCAAAATTAATAGGTGTTATAAACAGATTAAAAATCTTGTAAATAAGGCAGTCGGCATCGAGTCGGCACGTTTGACGATCGTTTTACAACATGGGATTTCATTGTGCTCTCAAAAGGGCCCTAATGGTTTCTAAATTTCCCGATTCAGGTCAAAAATACTTGCTATTTGATTGAGCTCAGGCACAGTCATCTCATGATATGTATGAGTATAGATTATTTTATACAGGGTGGTCCATTTAATAGTAGTAAAATCAGCAACTCATAAAAGACTATATTCATTTTTTGATGTTCATAATTTATCTGAGAAATGAGAATATTCATGTTCAATCGCTATTTCCATTACACAATTTCAAATTGACTGCGTTTTGATGCCATCCTCATGGGAAATAACTTCTCGCCATTTTGATGTCCATATCATCTATAGGCAGGTCTTTGAACAATAAATTGAAATTAAAAAAAAATGTAATACAAAGCTTTTATTTAAACGATCTGAAAAGAATAAAATAAAATATTCCTTTACTCAGTTTGCTTTTGGGTGTATGATAAATTGACATTCATCATACAGAGCGTGGAAAGAAATTCTGAATTGAGACTCTATCACGAATCTGCGATTAGAGGTCTATAAAAATCACATGTTTCCATCGTTCAAGTTTTAACCCCCTGATTGGGTATGAAAGTGTTGAAAAGGAATATTCTCAGATAAATTATGAACATACAAAAATGGATATATATTTATATGAAGCAATACATTGAGAATTCGCATTCTCTATGTGATGAGAAAATCTACTCTTTTTCAGTTTATTCAATAGAAAACAACTACTTTCCTGGCTATATGCCACGACGAACATTGAATTATATCTATTGAACACACGATAAGAGTTTGAGAATTAAATATAAAAACTTCTGAAATTGAGAATTTGCATTCTCCTTCAGACAAAAAAATATGTATATGCACACATCATTCTGAATATTCAACAGAAAACAACTACTTTCCTGGCTATTTGCCACGTCGATATATCTGATGAACATTCAAAAGGAGAACATGAAAAATAAAAAATAAAATCCTCCGAAATTGAGAATTGACATTCTTCTTCAAATCGGATGAATAATATGATGTATAATGATATAGAAATATAACTTACCAATATATTCAGCATTGAAATGAAAATTGGAATGTATAGGAGGAGTATATACTGGCATAAACTCTGATCTTGATGAGCTTGAAAACTTCCAAAAATAATCATTCATATCAGTGATATGGGAAATATTATCTCTCACACACAGGTTATATGACTTTATTGCAATGAAACCATTTCGGATTTCTGAATCCTCATCAGTAACCATGATGTCCACTTATTCTTACAGCCATTCTTCACGATATACACAATTTCGGAGGAAATTATTTTTTATTTTTCATGTTCTCCTTTCGAATGTTCATCAGATATAATTCAATGTTCGACGTGGCAAATATTCAGGAAAGAGGTTGTTTTCTGTTAAATATTTAGAATGATGTTATATTGTATTGTATTTTCATCTGAAGGAGAATGCAAATTCTCAACTTTAGGAGTTTTAGTTTTTAAATTCTGATCGTGTGTGTTCAATAGATATAATTCGGTGTTCGTCGTGGTATATAGCCAGGAAAGTAGTTGTTTTCTGTTGAATAAACCGAGAAAGAATTGATATTTTTATCACATCGAGAATGCGAATTCTCAATGTATTTCTTTACATGTATATCCATTTTTCAATTTTTTTATGTTGATAATTGATCTGAGAATATTTCCTTTTCAACACTATATACGATGATGGAGGTGAACGTGAACGTCCTGTATGATATTAACTCTTCATTTCTGAGAGCCCTCCATGAACCTTTTCTACCGCTTTACGACCCCTTGCGAAACTCACCCCTTCAGGTACTCTCTTCACTATCTTCAACCCTTGCCATATAAATTTTTATTGTCTGCTTGCGAAATTGCATGCCTTATTGCAGAAAAAGGCTTAGGAAGCAATAACTTTATTGGCGGCAGTAAAACCAAAGGATTGGAAAGTAAAAGTGAGTCGGCACGAGTGAATTTTCGACTAGTCATAATGCTCAGGGGCGTTCTGTTTGTAGACATTCAGTTGTCTGGAAATTGGATTAGAAAAGCGAAAGTGATAGCGAAAATGAGATTAAAATTAAAGGGTTGTGAGTTGGTGGTGATTGTAGTATACCTAAAAGGAGGCGATAAGGACTTGCTATGTCGAAAACTCAATGGATCCATTATGAACAATAATGTTGGGGAATTTGCAATTCAGAATGAAACAAGAATATACCTAGGCATGATATTCTCAATTCTGTGTTGACAATTTAATTCATGCATAAAAAATCCCACAAGCTGCGTGATTTTGTCATTATGACAGCGAAACAAGTTTGCCACAACTTTTCCAGCAGCGACAATAACAGAACTTAACTTTTGAAAGCATGGCAACCATGCAGCCATTAACAAATGTTTGATGAATTAAATTGTCTTACCGGATTACACGTGAAAATTTCACACCAAAGAATAGTTTTGAGCATAGACAATAGTCAAAAGTGCATAGCACAAAAGACTGCTATGCACTTGTGATTTTTGTCTTGGAAAAGCCCGTTTTCAATCTATAAGAAAATCCTAGCACACCACTGGTGGGAAACGGCGAAAAAAAAGATTTTCGATACCTGAAAAAATAAATATCTATATAAAAAGGGTTGTCGGTTGTCGGCAAATTTTGAATTTGCAACATTCTCAACCCTAAATGTTTTATAACCCTTGCCAACTGGCTGAGTATCAAAGGATTGGCAAATTGTCCAGCTTTATTGATAAAAAGGGTTTTATAATTCCAAACTTGCAAAATATCGTAAAACTTCGCCTTGGAAAATTTATTATTATTCCACGAAATGTATGCAATGGCCGAAATAGCTGGATATAATATCTCTCAATAATGATAATGATGTTAAATTGTGAAAATAGTGTGAAATATATGAAATTGTGGTTTGATTAATCTCCCTACTTTTAGACATTTTTGAATTCGATGGAAAATGTCTGACTCAGAGAAAAATCTCAACAACATTGAGTCAGTATGATCTCTAGATTTTTTTGAACTTTCACCTACCCAAAACGTCTGAGGCTGAAAATGTAATAGCTATACTTATAGCCCTCTTTTTCAAACATTTTCCAAAACAAGGTGTCACTATGACTATCGATCAAATTTTTATTTTAGTTTTCAAATAGTGAAATTTTTGATCGCGATGACATTTTGTTCTTACTACACATACTTATACAAGGTGTCCGAAAAGCTAATGTCGTAAATGATAGGGCTGATGAAACCAGCCAAAATAATGTTAGTACTTCATATTAAAAATATCTATTGCACCCCATCTCGAAAGTTAGAAGAAAATAAATCGGGCAGGTAAATGAACTCATACTAATGCTCTTCTCCATACGTAAACGGCTCTTCAGTGATTATGTTTTATCATTGAGTATTCACAAGGGTTTTATACAGGATGGCGGACGCTCAATTATGAAGAAAGCTGACCATATTCAGAGAATGAGTTCAAAAAGGTAGTGGTAGGTAGGTACTCAATGAATATGGTTTAACTAGATACTCATTCATATGTCCTAAACAAACTACCATCAAGTGCGAGATCAACAACAGCAAACAAGGCATACTACAATATTTATTCAGAAAGAATAAATAACACCTGATGTTATATCAAGTCAGATAGCCATGGAATGTATTTTCCAATACATGCGGCACTATATCTATAAGATAATGACACTTTAGCTTCGAAGCTCTTAGTTTTTTTCTAGTATTACAAAAAAATGTTCCTTCTTTTGAAACCACATGCATCTTTATATGAATGTAAATGTACCGTATTCTACCTTTCAACTGTTTAAATTGAAAGCTTTAAATAAATAAATCTATCTAAATCTACTGAGTTTTTTCCACTTTTTTGTTTCTTCTGATTGTGTAACATACCATTAATATTCCTTTGAAAAATGTCACATGTAAATTTATTGAGTAAATAACAGATTTTCATCAGGAATAACGATAGAAGGTGTTTGCAAAAATAAGGAGAAAAGATCATATGATCTTGCATGTTTTGGAGCTTATTTATCGAAATACAGGACGTTGAAGTTTGATATATTATTCGCTTTTTTTCCATTCAGTGTGGTCGGAGACTGACAAATTCTAAGAATCTCGAAATTATACTGATTAGAGCTATCGAGAGATCTCATAGTAAATGTCTTGAATGAACCTATATAATTATATTAGAATTTCGATTCATACCTACCTATCAAGTGTGTGGAACTATATGAAATAACATTGCTTGTGTGTATATTATTTCGATATATCTTGGTAGTGACACGTAGTGATTTGAGCAGAGAGAACTTTTTGACTGTTTATTTGTGCACTCTTGATGTGATTCGATCGAGCTTTTTTGCAGATGATCGTTCGATAAAGTATGTTTTACTAGAACTAATACATAAACTTCATTAAATAAAAATGCCCCAATTCGAGGTTACCTATAAGTTTGCATTTCCTTACCATTTATCAGTAGTTAAATGAATATAGTGGAGTAAGTATTATGATTTTGAATCTCACTGAGTAGGTATAGGTATTTTAAATATTAACGTATTCAATATATACAGGGTGACCCTTTGAAAACGAAACAAGGCTCTGTAGGTCGCCAAAACCGCATTATGAACAAAATCTGAAACAATATTTTGTCCATTATTTTCGCAACCAAAGAACTGATAACTCTGTACATACCGATGATTCGAAAAACAACAATGTGAAAGATTATATGAAACTAACTTAATTTTTTTTTTCGTTACACCGGCTGTAGAAATATTTTGCCTCAAACTGAATGTTGTGGGTTTTGGTATTTTTCAACCCTTGTTTGCCAACCCTATCTACCGTCAGTTTTAGGCAAGTGCGCCCACCCCATATTCAGAACCCTTTGTAATTTATTGCATGAATTGGGATCCATAAACATGCAACATTGATTTTATGGTGGTGCCATCGAATATTTCATGGAAGGGTCAAGATTCTTGAAAATTGAAAAGCAAATATATTAAAATTCACAGAGGTATTTCTCGGCATGATTATCTGGAATCCAAAACTATTTTGCTAGGTAGCAAATGTTTTATGGAGAATCACAAAGTCAATTTTGGGAACGTGGCAATGCTTCGACTGTTTCGCAATATTATGCCATTTTTTATGATTTTATTTTGGGCAATAGTACCGTAATCTTATGCCCAATTCAATGGCCGGATAACAGTTTAGATGAATATTATGCAAAACTAGAGGCAGTTCCAGGGATTAGCTTATTACGGTACCCACTTCGTTTTTATGCAAAACTCGTAAAAATTGCACAAAAAGTAATGTTTGAGGCGTACAGTTAGTCCCAAATAGGGCAATAAAATGAAATATGACATTGTAAAAAATTGGACCATTTCGTTGGGTCATAACAGAAGAGATGTAGGTTTCACTTTCGTTACATCCTAATAAAAGTAATGCTTCTCTTCGTTCGAATACCATCAAGATTTAAACCATAATCAAAAGAAGCATGATATTTCTTGGATTTTGCATATTTTTACTGCTTCTTGGCGTATTCTTGCTATGGTTAGACTGAGATGTACATGGTGATTCAGTCGTAAAAATGAAGGGAAACGTTCATGTAAACTTGAATATTTGCACCTCTGTTTTCGGGATAAAAAGTGTTGTAGTTTAAAAAAATTATTATCATTAGCGGAGTTTTGTTGAACTAAGCAGGTTTGTTTTTAAAACGGAAATGTATATTTTGGCGAAACTAGATTCACCGTAATTATTTCAGTGGTGCCAAAGAGGGTTGATATTTATTGGCGATTCAAAATAAGCAGAAATTCGAGTAACTAATAAAGAAAGTACATTGAATGTTTGTGTACTTCAGGTTTCCATCATATACGTATTAATAATCAATACGGATAATCTCTATCTGTTTCCATAGCGAAACATGAAGCCGATTTTTGAAGACAAATGACTATCCATAAGGAAAAGTTTTGAAACGATCAGACACATACTGCTATGATTGAAAGGCTAGTAAACGTCATTGTCCACCGAAACGCATGTCTTTGATAACTACTATAATAGCATGCGTATCATGCCACCAAATCCTTATGGATATTCATTTGTTTCATATTTTTGGCTTCATCCTGGCACCCGTTATGATCCGTATTGTTTATTAATACGTATATGGTTTCCATATATTTTGTCGAAAGTAAAGTGGTCTTTGCGATATGTTTCGAATTTGAATTCTTCAGTAGAGTATCTTGAATGATTATTGCTCGGTTTCTCATGTAATTCATGAAAGTTTCCTCACTGGAAATGATAATTTCAATCAGTGTAATTGGAATATTTTCTCCTAACTTCGAGATTGAATTCAGTTGTATTTTATTCCCATGAGTGAAAAGTTACGAAAAAAAAAATCAATAAAATGTTTCCTTACTCAAAATCAAAGCACGTAAGTTAAATTTTTCCTGGGTAGATCAAAGAGTTATTCGCACATACGTCCAGCTTTGAGGACTTCCTCTCTTAAACCTCTCATAAACACACATGCATGCTACAATACAGGCTACAGGGTGGCCCTTTGAAAACGAAACAGAGGCTCTGTAGGTCGCCAAAACCAGATTATGAAAAAACTCTGAAACACGTGATCAGAATTCTGAATCTTGAACCACCCTATATCTGTTCCGATTGAATATCTGAAAATAGTGAATCGAAAGTTGAGATTGGGACATGTGAGCCGTTTTGACCGATAATGAATAGTTTCGACACATAAAAATCCTAAAGTTGAAAAATCTAAAATTGCGATAAAATGCAGGGTGTTCTATTTGAAATATCAATGTTGCTACTACTTTCTAGTAGAAGCGGCAACACTGCATTATCGAACATATTTTAAATGAAGAGAGCGTGTTCGAAAATATAAGCATGCACATTTTCATGTATTTCTCCCGACTGATTCTCGATATATAAGCTCGTTGTGACATACCCTGTATACGTCTACTTTGTGTGTTGAAATATGCATGAGGGCAAAATTTCACTGTGTGTGGAAAACTGTTTCAATTCTCTCTATACTGTCTTCTATTCTACATGTCCATACGATAAAAAGATCTTGACCGGAAACTGAGTTCTTTCAGGCAAAAAAGGCACAATGATAGGTATACAAGTGTTATCTGATACCACCCAAAATAATGAGGTTCCAAGTATACCGTTTTGTGTACCATATATTATTTACGAGATCTTCTATACAGTGTTTGTGGAAGATTCAGGAAGTGGACAGGTTACTGTCCCGCTTCTCATATTCAGTTGTGACCAGTGGTCAAATAGTGAGGAGTATCACATTTCAAATTAATTTAATGAGTTCAAGTATCTACCTCTACCTCACCTGCACATGTTTCAATAATATGAAGTTAGCTCGTTAGGGCAGGCTAGGTAGGTGCCGCCTACTCTCAATCAATTAAAGAAATAGTACATTATACATCAAGGGACAGGAAGATTTTCATTCTGCCCTGAACCGTGTCCCAGCTAATCGGTGATCGAATGACTTGAAATTTGGTCACCCAGTATACAGTCTGTCCAAGATAAGGTTGCACAGCATGGGGATCTCGGAAACGGTAGGAGATACGAAGTCGGTTAAATGGGGAAAAAGTTGCGCATTCGGAGGCTCATACCAACAGCCTTCGAAAATTTTCAAAATTTTTTTTAGTTTTTCAGTTATATCGAAAAAAGTGAATTTTTGGAATCTCTATTTTATTTTTTTTCTCCGTTATTATTAGAGATTCAGGAAAACTGAAAATACTTTTTTATAGCAACTTTTGATGACGTTTAACGTGGTGATACCGATTTTTCTATGCGATGTTTCGTATTCGTAGAACCATCATGAACTTTTGTTTTTTAAATACGGCCCTGATAATTCTTTCACAGATTCTGAAAGCTTTTTTTATTCTGAATTCAACCATGTATTATACAAGGTAGTTTGAATGTGTTTCGAACTATTTTTAGCCATCATCAATGTTTTTTTCGAAATTCCAAAGGAAAAATGCCATCAGTTTCACTTATTTCTGATTATTCAGTGTCAAACATTGATGGACTAGTTATTCAATACTGGAAAGTGAAAAAAAAAATCCACTAAATTATTCAATGCAGCGCTTCGAATTGTTTATGAATTGTATTCATATTTCAATCCGAAGGAGCTTGTCATAATTAAATTTTTCGAACTAATTATTCCTATAAGTCTATCAATCGGAACTAGTTGATGAGGTATTAGTTTGTTGGCTAATTTTCCTTCAAAATAAGTGGAACTGATGGCATTTTTCCTTTGGAATTTCGAAAAAAACATTGATGATGGTTAAAAATAGTTCGAAACACAATCAAACCACCTTGTATAATACATGGTTGAATTCAGAATAAAAAAAGCTTTCAGAATCTGTGAAAGAATTATCAGGGCCGTATTTAAACGAAACATCGCATAGAAAAATCGGTATCACCACGTTAAACGTCATCAAAAGTGGCTATGAAAAAGTATTTTCAGTTTTCCTGTATCTCTAATAATAACGGAGAAAAAAAATAAAATAGAGATTCCAAAAATTCACTTTTTTCGATATAACTGGAAAACTCGGAAAAACTGAAAAAAAATTTGAAAAATTTCGAGGGCTGTTGGTATGAGCCTCCGAATGCGCAACTTTTTCCCCATTTAACCGACTTCGTATCTCCTACCGTTTCCGAGATCCCCATGCTGTGCAACCTTATATCTTGGACAGACTGTATTTGATGATGCTATTGAATAAATCGTAGGTATTCAGGGTCACAACGAAATGCACCTAAACTTTCCAATTTGAATAGGGACACCCAGTATATTATTCCATATTCAAGTAGAGTTCATTATTACAAATTCAACGATGCCGGGTTTGATGAGATTTTCTCAAACGATGAAATGGCAAAAAATAAAACGAGTCAATAAAAAATGTATATGATTAGAATTTATTAATATAACACGATTGAAATCGAATGAAAAGAAAATAATTAAAGCCCCAACTGCTCAATATGTCGTCCATTCTGCTGCAAACAATTGCTCGAATCTCCATTTTCGAAATGGCAAATTTAAATGGATCTGAAGCGTTTTGCTCGAAGTGAATGGATTGTGTATTGACCAAAATGTATTACTTCAGTTATACAGTGTGTCCCACTTACCATGCTCACCATGGGTATCTTTTTAACGGTGAGAGATACGAAGTCGGTTAAATGACACCAAATGTGGAGTTTGTCAAGGCCAACTATAATGTGAAAAAATATTTCGATGAAATCTATTCGTTTTTGTTTTATACGCAAAATACAGGTTTTGATCATTTTCATATCTCCTCCGTAACTTCGTTATTTATGAAAATATTCGAATAGGAATTTCACATTCTCATGGCAGTTTTCCAAAGTGATTTCGAGAAAAATATGAAATTTATACCAACTCTTCTAGAATTTGAGATATCAGCACCAACTTTAGTTTTCCAAATGTAGGTCATAGCTCACTAAGACTTAGTTACAAATAACTTTTTTTTCTCTTACAGATGATATGTCGCAGCAATAGTTTTGTGTTGATAACAACGGAGTTATCGTCATTTATACAAAAACAACAAATTATTTGGAAGCCGCCATCTTGATTTAATGAATTTTAACAAAAAAATCATGATCTCCGACCTCAAAAACCCCTAATTACCAATTTTGAATGGAATCGGACCAAATCTTGTCCGCCATCTTGGAGCAGCCATTTTTTTTAATTTCAACAAGAATTCCATGATGAATTGTCACCGAAATAATGAACACCTGCCAAATTTCAAGTTAATCGGAGTTATGGAATTTTTGTTGAAATTAAAAAAAATGGCTGCTCCAAGATGACGGACAAGATTTGATCCGATTCCATTCAAAATTGGTAAGTGGGGGTTTTTGAGGTCGGAGATCATGATTTTATGGTTAAAATTTATAAATTCAAGATGACGGCTCTCAAATAACCTCGTATCTCTCACCGTTAAAAAGATACCCATGGTGAGCATGGTAAGTGGGAGACACTGTATTCACTTGAAAAATGTTAAAATTGGAATTAATGCATTTTGCTCAGTTGCTCCTCAAATGATCCCATAATAAGCTTGTGGAAATTGAAGAACGTCGTTTTAATGGAACGACTTATATTATTATATGGCCTGATAGGGTTGGTAATTTTCCAAATATTTGTAAACTTCATTATACCTTACAAAGCGTGCCGAATGATCAGCCCCACCGAACATTTTGATTTTATTGGATTTATGATGGTTTTATTGCCCAAAGAGCTCTACGCCCTTATGCGACACGGAAATATTGCCTAATAAAATATAATCCCACAATCTTCCGACAAATATTGCTCATTTTGGGAAAGAGGTAAGAAGTTATGTTTACCCTGCATTATTTATGCCTAATATTACATGAAAAGGGTTCAGAGTATAGTCCCATCGGCAAGAGATGGGACAGGGTGAGTGAACGATTTATCGAAAATCCTCAAAATTCAGGCGAAGGTAAAAATACGTTGAAAATAAATGACCTGGAAGTTATACAGGATTACGCTTTGATAGATATAAATATAGGCGATTCAACATGAGTGAGACGCCCTCTTGTGGATATTCAAGTGTCTATAATATGGTTATTTCTGTATCTATAGTGCACGAAATGCTCCTTTGGTGATCGAGAACTATTTTTTTTTAAAATAGTCGAGATGACCAGAGTATTTTGCGCACGAGTTGCGAACAACATTTTTCTACAAACGTCAAAAAATATAGTTCATTAGTAGTAACATGCTTAGCTTAATGAAAAAACATTGTAAAACTAGCTTAAAAGGCCTTTATTATTATTAAACATTCAGTAATAAGTGATTTCTTGGACGTTTGCTCGATTGAGGACCTTAAAGTTTGAATACAAAAATTTCATACAGTTTACATACTGGTACAATAATGAAGTTCATATAAACATGTCTCCTAACTTGCTACGTTTTTGAGATCCAGGATGTTGAAGCTGGAAGTATCAATTGTTTTTATTTATAACCCCCCTTATAAGCTCTCATGGTGCCAAAATTCAGTATGGATGGAGACTGAGAAAGCCCCAAAATTTCAGATTCTCTTCCAGGGTTCCAATACCAGCCAGGCAAATCAGAAACGAACGAGGGAGATATGTTGACAACATAAATATGGACTTGGCAACAATTCTCGAATGGGGACTCAATAACTTTAGATTTAGATTTCAATGCAAACAAAATACAAGCATGCCTTTTCTCTAAAACAGCCGATCTCACTGTGCCTAACATAAGCTTGTCAGGAGTAATCATACCTTTGAAGACATCCATTTCGATGCTTGGTATTACTATCAGCAATAACCTTTCTTGGGAAAATCACTTGAGATCAATTGCTAAAAGTGCATCCCAAAAACTTGGTTTTCTGTTTCGGGCCATCAGGAGCTATTTCACTTCCAGTTAGCTGCTTATGATCTATAAGGCACAGATCCGACCTGTCCTGGAATACTGTTCCCATATTTGGAGTGCAGCACCCAAACATACCGTGAAACTGTTGTATTCTGTCCAAGAAAAGGCAATTCGAATCGTGGGTGATGCCTCGCTCACAAACTCACTCACTTCTCTGGAACACCGATCTGGCTCTATTTTATAGATATTTCAATAGACGATGCTCTCCTGAAATATCAACAATTGTTTTTTTTTCCACAAGGATCAATTTTGGCACCAACATTATTCCTTCCTCATATCAATGATCTGTTGGGAGTAACAACTTGCCCCATCCACAGCTTTGCAGATGATAGTACCCTCCATACTGCGTTCCCTTCCAGAATTCCCATTTCTTTCCAGGAAACTAAGAACTCACGGCGCAGGCAGGTCAATGCAGTCAATGAAGACCTTGCTGAAAGCACAGCCTGGGGAAACAACAACCTAGTTGAATTCAACGCCACCAAAACTCAAGCCTGTATTTTCTCTAGAAAGGCGGAACTCAGTATGCCCGACATTGTAATGTCTAGCACCCCAAGCCCACCATATCTATGCTCGGTATTTCCATCAGCAACACTCTTTCATGGGATAATCATGTCAGACCTATCGCAAAAGCTGCTTCACAAAAATTCGGATTCTTGTTCCGTGCGAAAAGCTACTTTACACCTCAACAGCTTCTTATGATCTACAAAGCGCAGATACGGCCTGTTCTAGAATACTGTTCCCACATATGGGGTTCAACACCAAAACATACGCTGATGCTCTTAGATTTCATCCAGAGAAGAGTCATCCGCCTGGTGGGTGACGCCACACTCACTCACTCTTTGACATCATTGGAACACCGTAGAAAGGTCGGCGACCTTTCACTTTTCTACCGATACTTCCACGGGAAATGTGCTTCGGAAATCTCTGCTATCATCCCTTTACTAGCAATACCATTCAGGCGAACTTGACAAGCCCAGTCAGCACATCCTTTCGTTGTCAACCTCGAAAGATGTCGAACAGCACTTTATCAAAACTCCTTTATCCATAGAACGGCTAGGCTCTGGAATTCATTGCCTGAGGAATATTCCCAACAACATATAATCTCCAGAAGTTCAAAAAAAAATCCAATACCTACCTCCTATCCCTATTCTCCCTAGGAACGCACGATGTTCTTTGAACATTATAGGGATTCCCTTTCGTGCCCTCCAAGCGATAAAAAAAATATCACCCCTTGAATTTTTTCGGTGTTATTTAGACACACCCTATATATAAGAGTTCCAAAGAATTTCCTCTCGATATTGACTTTGCCCTATGCCTATGACCATAGTATTTATATTCGTGTTTATTTTTGATACGCCTATGACGCTCGCAACCCCCATACGGCCTTTGTGCCATTTCGGCTCACAAGTGCTTAGAGGGTGGCCTTTTCGATATACTCACAGGTCTCAGTACTCCATCAATGAATGAAGTTACTCGAAAAGAGAAAAAATCGCACAAAAGGACATTGTAAGTAGTATTTTGAGACGGCTCATTCACCAGGCAGGAAGTGGCTTATTATTGACTGTTAAGAATACCCGGGTAGTTATTCATGGAGTGCTTTTAACTTGTTTTGGAAATCGAGGAAAATGTGTCTAGAGATGTGGATGTATATGTGTGAAATTCGATTTGAAATGGATTTCAAATATCCGTCGAAGTGTCTGTTACAGGTACTTCTGCTGCAGTAGCTCTCACATACCCAATAATAGGAAAGAACAACCTATATACACTCAAAGAAATTGATGGGTTAAATCAACCAAAAAGAGCATATGCAAATGAGCCTATCTGGTTTAATAAATCAACCAGCGAACAATAGTTGAATATGTTTAGTCACCATACAAATGGAATTGTTCTTTTGATCAAGAAAATTGGTTATCAACCAGATTTGAATCTCACAACAAAATGAGTGGTATGTTAACCATAAGTTTTGTCCCTTCACTTATATTTTGTATAGATAGCCATAATATTTGGTTCACCAACAAAGTGCATAGTAGATATAGGTATATTGACTATTTTTCAGGTTCTTGTACCACTGAATTGATACAGATTTCGAATAAACATCAAGTTTATTCATTACATGGTGGTCAACTTTACAAAATATCTACAGTTTAATTCTCTTCATTTGTAATTTCTCGTTTCTATTATTTGAATGTACTTTCCCATTTATCGTTTATAACACGCAATGGACGATATTTAATTGCTACCACAGTTTATCATCTTCTTCCTGCAAGAATTGTGTAGAATCGAAATATGAATTGATTGAATTCATGAATAATACTCACCATCACATAATTACGATCATCTGATGAACTTTCCTCATCATGATTATTAATTGGGAAGACTACATCAGTGGTACTCCATGACCATAGATATCAAAATTTTCTCAATCTTCTTGTATGATTCTGGTACTCGTCATACACATCAACCTCCCTGATGGGGATATATCCACTTGGTCTGTACTGAATGATCCAAAAATTGAAGAGAGTCATGAGAAAGAGAGACGAACTTTAGCAATAATTTCATACAGTGTGTTGAATCATTACCAAACTTAGTACTGAATTGCAACTCGATATTGAATACAGTGATTACATAATCAACTTACCAAATTCACTCCGTAACGTAAAACGATAATATCAAAATAATATAAAGGCCACAACACAAAGAACACAAGCTCATTGTCAACTCTTCAAAGAAGGTTGATTGATTTTAACCTACTGTTCGTATGTCTTCCAACTATGACAGTGAACGAGCTGTAATGATATATTAATTATAAAACATAATATAGTTTAAATACTATCTTTTGAGTGATTTGAAATAGTTGCTGGTTGATTTTACCTTCCTTTTCATTTGATTACCAACTTTAACAGTGATCAAGCTGTAATGATATTTTAGTTGCAATATATAATATAGTTGAAATACTATCTTTAGAATTATTTGAAATATTTATATGTTGATTATAACTTCCTATTCGTTTGTCTACCAAATATAACAGTGAGCGAGCTATTATGATATTTCAGTTACAGTTATGATGTTGTTGAAATACTATTCCTAGTTCGAGTTGACTAGATTTTACAAATTATTGGTTGTACTACAAAAATATTATCAAAACCAACTAATATTCATGGTTGACGTTGAATTTGTTCATGTACAATTTTTCCTCAATTGTTTTGATGATCACATAATCATTGAATGTACCATCATTGTAGTTTTATTCAACAATTATAATGATGTTGTTGATCGAACACATTTTTTTGTCAATTCAACCCATACTATTTCTTTGAGTGTAGGTTGCTATAAACTTCGAAAAGGGCAATGATATATTATTGGTACAAATGAAATATTGAAATCAGATGATTTGCCCCAAATGTCATCGCGTTTGAAGAATTTTCCCATCAGAGAGCCTGAAAGAAAAATTCACTAGCATGTCAGTGACAATTTGTATTGAAAAAGGTTTAGAGAAGAGAAATAAAGGTATATAGTAGAAATATCAAATTTTCACTTTGCTTTGGACGTTTCGGGAACGAATCTGCCTCCATTTTCAACATGAAAAATGGTTATTTGAACAGCAAATTCGTATCTGCCTTGGAACTTTTCAGTTCTCAGTGACATTTTGGGGTAAATCATCTGATTTGTCCTTACTACACTTATATTGGAGTAATATTCATATTTTCATTTCAAAGAAACGAGGAGAGAAAATACTGACTCAACAAACAGCTACTTGTATTGATAATATCGTTACAAACATCGATGAAAAAAATCGGAAAGTGGGTGTCTATGAGCCTTGCATAGCGGATCATAGAGGACAATACTTAGTATTAGATGAAAAAGTGAACAACAAAAATCTGGTAACTAAGAGAATCGTGACTGATAGTGGTTTGCAAAAGTTCAGATCATCTATTGACACCAATACTTGGTCTGATTTTTTCGATAATCATAATGATATTGATAGAATGGCAAATTGGTTGGTTAATTTATACAAAAGTACTGTTGAATATTGTTTTCCATTGAAGACACGTAATTCGAATAACTGCCCACCTGTGAAATGGTTTAATCAAGAATTGATTAACAAAAGGAATATTTTATCTTCACTAAAAATTGTATGTGATGTGGATAGGGATCCTCTGAAGTGGTCACTATATAAAGAACTGAAGAAAGATTACGAAAAATCAGTTATTATAACTAAAAAAATTGCATATGATAATTTTATACAAAATTCCAAAAATATGAATAAAGCATGCTGGAGGGTGGCGAACTTTGAAGGTAATAAGAAATCTATTCCGAAAATCAGTTGTACATTGAATTCAAATGAGTTCAACAATTTTTTCAGTACCATAGCTGATAATATAATAAAAAATATCCCCCTACTTTCAACCAGTAATTATGATTACTTGAAATCACTGACCCCCATCAATTGTAACTTTTTTCTATACAAGACAACCACTTATGAGGTCCGTGAAGTAATAAACAAGTTGAAAAAATCATCAACTACGGATGCTTATGACCTGAATGATACTTTTCTCAAAGAATCGATAGACAGTTTGGTTGAACCCTTAACATATTTGATCAATAACTGTTTTTATCAGGGTAAATTTCCCAGTGCCTTCAAATTCACGAAAATTTTACCCTTTCATAAGAAAGGTAATTTTGAAGAGGTTAATAATTACCGACCAATATCTATCATTGTTGTTTTTTCCAAGGTTATTGAAATTCTACTGAAAGTTAGATTATTAAGTTATTTCGAAAAGTTTGAAATACTGCACTCTGCACAATATGGCTTTCGAAGTAAAAGATCCACAACACATGCTCTGCTTCAAATTATGGAAAACATAGTCGAAGATCTGGAGAGACATGAACATTCATTGTTGACCATGTGCGACCTCTCTAAGGCCTTCGACTGTGTTTCCCATGAACTCCTGTTAGAAAAACTCTCATTCTATGGAATAAGAGGCACACCATTAGAATTGTTCAGATCGTATCTAGAGGGTAGACAACAATATGTACACCTGAATAATAACTCTAAATCTGAACTGAGAAATGTGCATCATGGAGTTCCTCAAGGATCCGTTCTGGGGCCACTGCTCTTCATCATATACATTAATGACCTCTGCTATCATATGATGAAGAAGTGTCAAATTGTCCTTTTTGCAGATGATACAACCTTGATTAGTTCAAACACTAATATTTCACTTCTACTAGATCATGCAGAAACTTTAATGACCGAAGCTGAGGCTTGGTTTTCTGCGAATAATTTACAGCTGAATAGAGAAAAAAATCAGAATATCATGATTTCCAGCAATAGTCAAGTCACGGCAGGGAACCATTGTAAATTGCTTGGAATTATTTTAGATGACTCTCTGAATTGGTCACATCAGGTGGATTCCCTTAGTACCAGGCTAGCCAGTGTTTTATTTCTGCTGAGACAACTCAGACAATGCTTGCATCAGACGATGTTGAAACATGTATATTTTGGCCTTTTTCACTCTTTGATCAGCTATGGCACTGTTCTGTGGGGTAACTCAGTTGAAGCTATGAAAATTTTTAGGTTACAAAAACGAGCAATAAGATTAATAGCAGGGGTTGGTTATAGAGAGCACTGCCAACCTTTATTCAAGCAGTTAGGAATCTTACCTCTTCCATGTATTTACATCTTTCAAAATTTGAGAGAAATTCATTCCAGAAGGCTGAGCATTCCAAAAGTTTCTAGCCTTCATCATCACAACACACGGTCTGCTGATGCAAATGATTTACTTGTGCCTCGCTATAGATTAGTCAAAACTGAGAAAAATTCGCTGAACTTTAAGCTTTACAATAAATTACCAAATCAGGTCAAATCTATGAATGAAATATGCTTCAGAAATACTGTGAAGAAACACCTTCTCAGATATTGTTTTTATTCGGTTGATGAATTTAATCAAACTTCAATTTTATGAATTTTATGTACTTGTGATACGATCGAGGATGCTATCTTGTAATGTTATGTTTGTTTTATCTTTGTATTCTTTTCATTATTGTGTATTTCAGCGTTCTGTTCGTTTGTCTTTATATAATATTTCAATACATGTGTGCTTTTAAACTGACTTGCTATAAACCATTTTTGTATGAGTTACATAGTCAAATAAATCTATCTATCTATCTATCTACCAAAAAATCTGGAATAACGAATGTACCACATCCTCGATTAACCTACAAACAGTATTTAATAAGAAGTCGTTTATGATGTAATGAAAATCAGGAAATTATCCAAGAGACTAACAGCCAAAATATTCATATAAATACCCGAGTAGAAGATTATCATTCCTTGACAAACAGCACAGAAAATTTGTCGATTTGTAGTCTACATAACTTTGAATGAAATAATGCAATATTGTTGGCATCGTGTTTTTTCCAGAACTTTATTCATTCATTTCGAATAAAGAAAAGATTTGTTAACAGAACACACATCGTCGTAGAAAATAGTTATTTAACCAACTAGTGTATTAATGAGGGCGATTAATGATCGAGATATTTTAACGTGCGAGCGAAGCGAGTGCGTTAATGTTCGAGATTATTAATCGCCTTTTAATATAGGTACAAGTTGGTCACAAAATTTTTCCGTCGACTATATTTCTCATCTTACCTCTGCAATGAAGAAAACTTGGTTCGCGAATTCATCATCCATCCGGAAACTGCTAAGAATCGCCCAGTAGCCTTGTTACTGACATTAGTGTCATTTGACATTTGTCGAAATGATCAACATAGGTAATAAATTCCTTGTGTTACAAAACAGGGATTAAAATCGTGTCAGAAACTTGGAAAGGCGAACCCGTTAACGGAAAATCGTCGATGAAATCCATATTTTCGATTTAAATGCAGATTCCGCTAGTTATAGCATAAACAATGAATGCACGCGGTGTATGTTTGGTTGCCTATAAAACAATCGTGCATTAATAGACAAATCGTCCATTAATAGGGGTCATTAATGAACGATTTCATATACATTAAATACGAGGTCGACGGAAAAGGTACAATAATCAACTCCCTATAATATTGACATACTTATCAAGTGTAATGAGTCATTTCCTGTGACCTGAATTACATTTCAATTCAAACCCTTTAAAAGTGTGTCGCGAAATTTTAGACACCCTCATATATCCATAGAAAAAAAATGAACAAAAAACGGCTACCTGATAAAAAATCGAACAATACCCAGACCAATTCAATAGAAAAACCTGTCCTTGGCATATACGCAGCGAGATGAGGGATGGTAAAAAAAATAGGGGATGGTTCTAGTATTCAATGCGCATATTGATCGATCAAGTTCGGATAATGGCAACTGGGTCGACATTCGATACCGGTATTATTTATTATTGAATATTGGAATTATATACCTGTTCAACACTTGTACAAGAACTTTCCCTTCTAAGAAAGTATTTTTTTCTATGATACATCTGCTCCTCTGCTTCGGAAAACATTCTCAATTTTTAAATTCAATAAACGTGTTTGCACATAAATATATAGGGATCGATTCCAAGGTTATCATTAATTCACCTAATTATAAATGAATTTTGGTAGATATCTTGATAACCAAGAAGAATTATAAAATCAGTGCAGTTTGAAAAAAGTGAGATGATTGATTTTGTCATTCATAGAGATGGTCAGTCCCGTATTCCAAAGAAATGAATGAAAAATGAATGTATCATTTTTATCAAAGCGAAATCCTAACTCCCTGTATATTGATTGAATTGGTTCGACAGTTTTTCCATGCGCATTCACTGTATTAAATTGCCCCTTCGAATTTCAGAGCAGTGGCTTTCAAGGATTTCCAAAATCTGGAAAGAAAATTGTTCTTCATCGCCCTTTCACGACGTACATTTTGGCATATTTTGGTATGGAGGTAAGTTGTTTCCAAGCGGCCTATTTTGGTCTCTGGTTCACCCTGTAGAATTTATGGTATGTTTATGTAAAAACTTCACAAACGATAAGATTTCCACACACAACATGTTTGGCTAACACAGTAGCTTCGTCTGGTGATATACTGGTACAATGAACTAAACCAACCTTGGCTTGCTCAACTTTTATATATCCTACTTTCCCAACTTGAAGAATAAGTTACCTATGGACAGGTTCGATAAACCTTCATTTCCGGAAATTAGGCACAATATCTACATCAAAATACGATGTACCGGATTAACTTGAAAGGTGAACCATTGAGGTCTAATTGATCGTTAAGTAAAATGTCAAAATTGTTTAGTTTGTTGATTTCTAATGATTCAAAATGATTGAGTTTCATTCCTTCATTTTCTACGTGTAGAATTTCGAACTTATCATCAAAACTATGATTAAAGTTCAATAATTTTGATTATTCTTCTTGATGGTAGGATATATCCTACCCTCTTGAATAGCTTCATTATGAAGTTTTTTAGAAAGAATACTGTCTATCAAATTAACGTTGTATGTTGTATCCGTTGTTGACTGCAATCTGTTTTATGATATTGAGTTCTTTATTGAAATTTACTTCCGAAAGAGGGACATTCACTATACAGGGTGTTTCAGATTTAAATGTACATACGATACCTGTAGATAGGGGACACTGTGATGGTTCCAAATTACCCCCCTTTGATGTGTCTACCGTTTTTTATAACTGAGATACAGGATGATATCTTGATTTTGGCAAAATCATCATCTGGTCATAGCTTTTGAACAACTTTGTATAATCTATCTATACTTGGTAGAACTATTTCACTTATATTATCCATCAAAACTAAATGAAAATCGGAATTAGAATCCAGGTCCGTCTTGAGGAAAAACAAAAAACTTCTTTTATATCAAAAACAACACTCTGTATGGCAACATTTTTTGGATCTGTTTCAATATTTCAAAAGAGCAGGGAAAAACGAATGAAGTGACCTACTTTTTACGACCGCGCATCCGATTTAACAGATGTTTTATTATTATTTTCTGATATACTCGGCTCCATTTTGAGTCATTTTTATTGAACTCATAATTCAAAATCCAATTATTTCACAAAATAATAACGTCCTTCGAAGTTCAACATCAGTGGTGTGAAATAGATAAATCTGTTCGTTTGACAGAATAACGTCTGTGATTTTGTAAATTTTTGAGGGCTTGTTTTATTCTTTACTATTGATTCATGAGCTGCGGTAAATCTATCAATAATTGTTCACCTAATTTATTTTTAATGATGATCAACTTTGAAGACAATTATTTTTTTGTATCAAAATTGGATTTTGAAAAACAGTTCAATAAAATTTCCTCGAAATGGGGTGAATATTTCAAAACATAATAATGAACTATCTGTCTAATTGGATGCGCGCTTGTTATAAGTAGGTCACTACATACATTTTTTCCTGCTCTTTCCAAAAATCAAAACAGATCCACAAAATTTTGCCACACAGAGTGTTGTTTTTGAAATAAACAAGTTTTCTGTTTTCCTTAAGACGGACCTGGATTCTGATCTCAATTTTTATTTAGTTTTGATGTGCAATATAAGTGAAATATTTCTACCAAGTATGAATAGATTATACAACGTGGTTCGAAAATTATGACCAGATGAAGATTTTGCCAAAATCAAGATAACGTCCTGTATCTCAGTTATAAAAGACGATAAACATATCAATGGGGGTGATTTGAAATCGTCAACTTGTCCTCTATCTACCAGTATCGTATGTACATTTAAGTCTGAAACACCCTGTATAGCCTGTGTATCATACTATTAGATGCTGCAATTTTATGTTGATAAGGGTGTGTTGAATTATTATGAATAGTGATATCAGTGTGGGAAGGTTTATGGAAAATTGAAAAATCATGTTTATCATTAATTTTACTTATTGTCAAATCTAAGAAATCAATTTACTTTCCTGTTTCTGTTCTAAGCAAGCCTAAGTGGTTTAGTTCATTGTACTAGTATATCACCTGACGAAGCTACTGTGTTAGCGAAACTTGTTGTGTGTCAATTCAAAAAATGATGGTACGTTGTTCTGGGACACCTTGTACATCAGAACAAACCATGAACTCAGAATTTTCGATATTGGACTGGGCTATCTCTGGGATAAGACCGCCTTCGGTGAGGATGATACAGCTAATCCCTGATGGTCTCTTTTCATCTCTGCCTAATCGCTCTGAAATTGTTCTACACGAGCCGACGCTCTTTTTTTCTTCTTCGGTGTGAATATCCGAAAGGATTTTCCAAAATTTCGCACCTGATGTCGGTCATTTTTGTGATATTTATCTTCGCTTGAGAAGAGCCGAAGTGACATTGTTGATATCGGGATTATTTCCTAATACTTCAATATTGGAATGAGAAGTACATCTATACACCTATATTGTCATTGTCAATGAAAAATATGTTCAGATGATGAGAACAGCTACTCATACCTTATACAGGATTTATTCCAGGTGTTGCACCTTTAAAATTGTCATACAGAGTCGTTTCAAATCGAAAAGTGGAAGGAGGATCAGGTTGGCAGTGTATCGGCAACTATGCAAATTTGTTCATTTTGGAAATTTTGAACAACATATTCGTTTTTCTTGATTATTTGGAATTTTCTTTCCTCGTGTCTATAAAATAAAAATATGAGTATTATTTCAATATACCTAATTGTAGTTGGACCAATCAGATGATCTCCCAAAATGTCACTGCGTTCACAATTTTTTTCAATCAGGAAGCCTAAAAGAATAATTCAATCGTTGGTCAGAGACACTTTGTTTCGAAAAATGTTTGAAGAAAATAAATATAGATATATTGAAGAAATATCGAATTTTCACTTACCTACAGACAGTATTTAACATATTCGTGCTCAGGGTTCCTGATGCATCTGTTGAAAAAATATGAAAAGTATATAATATGACATATTATAGTGCTTCCATGGAGTTTGAATAGATTACCCAAACTATCCAATTTGCATAATCAATACGGGAAAATTAAAGATCCACGTTTGAGTATAATGACGCACGCAATATTTTTTCAAATAGAACACCCTATATATACCTATATTATTACATTTTTGGAATATGCATGGAATTCTGAATTCAAAAATATAATTTTTGAAAATGCTCAACGACGAATTATATTTTCATTCGGGCATTGTTTCTAGTAGGTATATATCAACCCCATTTGCGGAGAACATAGTATAATGTACTCCTGTAATTGGGCATTAGGCCTGTTGGATGTATAAACAATAAAAATAAAAAAATAAAAAAATAAAATAAAAACACAAAATTGGAAGGAGCACTGTATAAAAACCCTATGTGTTATATAGTTTTTAATTCAGCTTCCGATGCAACTAGATGATCATTCAACCAAATATTTATTTGATATAATGTATCTGTTGATTCTGTTCAACAAAAAAATCTGTTTCAAATAACAACATATTTATTAATAATGATATATTATATCAACAAAATATGATGTTGTACTTCGTTAAATCTTGTGTTATAATTAATCTAATTTTGTCAAATGAACAAGATGCATATATGATTGATTGAACAATGAGATGATAGTTATATCAACAAATTTTTGTTGATGGAATGAAATTGTATTCAAGTAAGCAAGTATTCCAATAAAAATATGTTGTCTCTTCGAATAAGTCGCTTTTATGGAATAAACATATACTTTGTTGATTCCGTAAAATTGTGTTTGATTTAACATGAAGAAATTTAGCAAAATAATTTTGTTGGTGCAACAAAACTTTTTTTCCGTGTAGTTATCTTTCGGGATATTCTCATTATATCATTTTCATCACAAAACTCATAACCATAATTAACTCTTGTTATTAAATTGATTATAATTATTATGTGATCAATCCATGCATCGTTCTTCATCATGATTCTGGGTGTTTGTTTTTTTTTTCGATAATTTTCAATCTGAAGGCACTTGATCTTGAAAAAACAACTGTGACGAGCCAAACGGAAATTTTGACATATCAGCGGTTATGTTCTGATGGTGATTTGAATTGTTTACGTATTTTATATAAATCTTACATCTACTAGATACCTACCCATTTTTGTATTTATGTTCCTAGATGATATTTCTATAGTGAACTATTTCTCTCTTTTGTTAGCATGAATTATTTGCCATACCTGATGTACATTCTGAGCTTCACTTACAAAATTTACATTTTATTGGTGAGTTGCCACGTCCAGTAACTGATTAGTAGAAACCAATAAAAACATTATCTCTCAGAATATGCCATGATCGGTTAAAAATCGAAACCCTATATAGTAAAAAACTATAAAAAGGTACCACTCCGACAAAGATTGGGGTAAAAATGTTATAGCCTTTACATAAAAAAGTCTGCAAGGAGTTATAAAATAATAAAAAAAGGGAAACGTATTTTTATGATTCGCAAAATTCAGTCCGAAAGATGGTAAGGATGGTTTATAAGTATACTGAGTGAATTAAAAAACAATCACGACTTGAGAAATGACAAATTTTTTTATTAGGTTTGCTCGACATGATTTTTCACAACAATGGAAAAGACAAATTATAATTCCGTTTCTTCAAGTCAATGTTCAACAGTTAACGAAACAATAATTCAATAATTGTCGTGCTGTTTTGTTTTTGGTGGATATTATACTATTCAAAACCATATACAGGGTGCGCCTCTTGAAATGTAATCCCCCCGTAACTCTTTCGTTTTCAGAGAAATGAAAAATTGTTAAATGAAAAAGTTGTGTGAAATGACCCAAACTTTTATTTCGTGAAGTTGTTTCATATACAGGGTCATTCTTTTTTCCAGAAAGGACATCAACTTTGATTTTTTCAATGGAACACCCTATATAATTTTTGACATGTCCATAGAGCCTTTTTTTCTGATTTCCACAATATACAGGGTGTTTCATTACTAATTGGAAATATTTCAACCATAGAATCCCGAACTCAAAATATGAAGATTTAACTCAAGTCAACTAGATAAAATATGTCACCTGTCTGAGTTACAGGGTGTTTTATTCAAAAATTTTGAAATGTTTTTGTCCAGTTCTTCAAAACTATTTGACGTATCACTTTCGTATTTGGAGGGAAGTGTAGGTTATAGTATATTATACACCCAACTGAATTATGTGAAATGAACTTTTCTAGCTATTACCAGAGGCGTACGACAGGGGCAATTAACTAGTTGATCCCTTCCAAATTCAACGCCACTGGCGGATTTGCAATTCAATTACAAATTTTCGATTCTCCAACAATTTTGACGTAGATATTGTACTCTTTCTCCATGGCGATAAAGTCATTATTTTTCGAGATATTTCAAGTTAAACATAAATATGCACAATCATTTTGATTTCAATGTGCATTAATATTGTCAATATTTTGAATCAATGGATTGTATTCATCAGTAAAATGAAACTTCAATCCACATTAGCAGTAAAAACATAATTACATACAGGAGCTGTTACAGTTAATTATGTAATATATTAAAAAATTGAAAACGCCCTGTAACAGCTCCAGTCTGTTATGTTTTTATGTTGATATGGATTGAGGTTTCATTTGATTGATGAATGCAGTCCATTGATCCAAAATATCGTCATTATCGATACACATTGAAATCAAAATAATTCTGCTGCTTCATGTTTAACTTGAAATATCTCGAAAAATAATGACTTCATCGCTATGAAGAAAGAGTATAATATTTACGAAGGAGGTATTGAAGAATCGAAAAATTCTGATAAAATTGCAATTCCGCCAGTGGCGTAGAATTTGGGAAGGATCAACCAGTCACTTGCCCCTGTCGTACGCCTCTGGTAATAGCTAGAAAAGTTCATTTCACATAATTCAGTTGGGTGTATAATATAGGAGACATATTTTATCTAGGTGATTTGGGTTAAATCTTCATATTTTGAGTTCGGAATTCTATGGTTGAAATATTTCCAATTAGTAATGAAACACCCTGTATATGAGTTGCATATTCGGATGAAAAATAGTTGAGTTATTGATCATATATGTCGAAGACGGTCACATTTTTGGTATTTTGATAAAATTGCCATTGTGATGTAATTTTTTTCGCATTATCAAATGTTTCTGTTTTTCGCCAAAAAGAATGCAAGGAAAAAGTCGTCTTCGAAAAATCATGACCCACCTTCTAAATACACCCTTTACAAAAATATTAAAAATGTAAAAGTGTATCAGAAAAATGTATCTCATCAACCTACATTCATGCAGGAAATTTCAATCTGGTGGCTTTTATCGTTCAGAAGTTATGCGGAAAAAATATTTTAATTTGATTGATTGATTAGTTCATTCTTATTTTTCAATGTACTATCCACCCCCAGGAAGCTCGATACACATTTTTGACTCACCCTGTATATTTGACATTTTGTCAACAAACCGGTCTTGCCAGTTTGTCAGTTTCGTAGTGAATCTGTGATGGATCCTCTTCCTTTAGTTAAAGCAGATTTTTCGAATGCAGACGTTACATATTCTTTAAGAAGGGCCTTACAAGAGACTCTCGATGGACACACTTACCAAATAGATGATGCAAAAACTATAATTAAAAATGATGTTGATGAATACTTAGGCACCAAGAAAACTGCTAAGGAAGTCTTAGAAGTAAGTTTAATGAAAACAAATATCGGTAAAACTGCATTTAGCATGCGATGGGTTTTTTTTCGAAAATTTTTTCTGGTACTTACGTATTTTTGTCTGAAAAACACGAATTTGATAATGAAAATGTGAACAAACCATTATTTATCAAGATATTTCACTATAAAGTTACAAATTTCACCTACTTTTCCGCCTGTCTTCTGGATTGAATTTAAAACAATTTACCCTTCTTTTTTCATCATTGGACAATTTATATATCACAATGTAAGCCACATTTTTTTCCATTATTGATTCACTAGAAATATGATTTTCTTGTGATTTATCCATATTTAGTGAAAAGAAGGAAGAATATCATTTGAAATAATGGCGTGTGTGGGCGTGTGTAATGTCATTCCAAAGCAATCTATTGACATTTGACATCTCGTATTTGGATTGCCTACTATGGATTAAATGGCCGTCATCTGGTATGCTTGCTCACTAAATAGGAAAAACTCACCATAAAAATCATATATCCTGTTGAATTTTCTGTATAAAAATGTGTCAGTAAAGTACATCATGAGTATATAAAGTGTCCAATGACAAAATAAGAAGAGCAAGTACCTGTAAATGCATCCAACGCAAGGGGCAAAAGGAGTCGAAATATCGAACTTTTTTTTGAGATATCCCGATAAATAGTGGTTTGTCCACATTTTCATTATCAAATTCGTGTTTTTCAGACAAAAATACGAAAGTACCAAAAAAATTTTCGAAAAAAAACCCATCGCATGCTAAATGCAGTTTTACCCAAATATCATTTAAAGCGTTCTTATAATGTAACAGAAAACGGAGAATTTTCATTCGTAGTATAGGTTGCTTATAATTATTTAGAATTTCTATTTTTCAGATTAGTAACGATTTCGATCGGTCAATCAAAAAAATCAATGATGCAGGAAAACAAATTATCGAACAACAAATACAATATCTCAGTGGAAAAGAGAAAATTGATAAGTGCTTTGCACTCAAAGAACATTTGAAACTGAAACGATGCAATTTGTTGAAAATATTGGAGAAGGATTTCGTTCAGGAATTTGGTCTAATAGAGCCTAATGATCTGTTGCCAGACATTATCAATAGATATTTAGGTACCCGTTATTAGAGGTCTCTAATTGACATTTTTTGTCGGCATTCTTGTATATTTGAAGTGTTTTCCACTCCTACTATGGTTCAACTCATACATGATTTCTCCATTTTTTTTTTTTCGTTCACTGAACTACTCATACTTGAGCAGTGCTAAGAGTGATCTGTAAATTGACGAGTATAGCAATAAGATCAAAAATCAGAGATATTCACGAAAACACTTGCAAATACTAACAGCATAAAATAGATATAAACTGCTGATCAATCGAACCGCATCAACCACATTTTTGCTCTAAATTCAACACTGAATACATTTTTTTGGGTTTTTTCAAGCATATTTTCCTAATTCTCAAGCGTATCACTCCAAATAGTTTCGCAGTTTTTCTCTTATATTTTCAGAATTTCGAGAAAAAGATTTTTTTTTCGAAAAATTGTACTACTGACCAGAAATATTCTTATTTGTTGCTCAAATATCACAGATTTTCTCTTTGATGAGCTATTGTGACCTTTATTGTATAAAATCTTATATTGTTTATATACAGAGTGTTTGGCAACAATATTTGATAGATATCATTACAGGAAGACCGAGCACAACACATTGATCAACTTGTATAGTGTTTGAGATTGAATGATAGCAACTCAACATCTCAGTTCTTGCCGTGTTTCACATTTTGAGTAAACAAAGTCAACTTCTTCAAAATTTCTATTCAGAGGAATAAGCAGGTTATTGTGAATCACCTCGTATATTCTACACTGAGCAACATTCCAATGATGAGTGAGAGTAAGAGAGATGAGTAAGAATTCATCGATATGTCACATACATTTTTGAACTCTCAAAGTTTCATTGTATAAAACTTCCATTCATCAATCTTGGTATATTACCCTGTACATTCTTTCTCCTGTTTTTTTTTCTGCAACTTCAAGGAAAGTTGCTATCATCCAATCTCGAACACTATACAAGTTGATCAATGTGTTATGCTAGGTCTTCCTGTAATAATATATATCAAATATTGCTGACGAACACTCTGTACATCAACAATATAAGGTTTCAGATACAATAAAGGACACAATAGCTCATCCAAGAGGAAATCTGTGATATTTGAGCTACAAATAAGAATATTTCTGGACAGTAGTGCAAATTATCACATTTTTTGAAAAACAAATCTTTTTCTTGAAAATCTGAAAAGATAATGGAAAAATTGCGAAACTATTTCGAGAAATATGCTTGAGAATTATGAAAATATGCTTGAAAAAAATCTAGAAAATTTTCCATCAAATTGGAGTATGCAGAAAATTTCAATATTTTGCAGAGGTTTTTTTGTCACCCTGTATATCATCAGCGGTCTATCTGTCATATGGGTACCCAATCAATCGCATCCGAATAAGTGGAATTTTCGCGAAAATATTCAATGTTTTAATGTTGAATTTAGAGCAAAAATGTGCTTGATGCGATTCGATTGATCAGCAGTTTAGTTACTGCAGGACTTATCAGATGATTCTTTATGAAGATTTCAGATACTCCAATATTTTTCATGTTTGTGCAAACTGCACTAAGGATGATGGAAAAGTGAGGAAAAATAAGTATTTGTCTATAAGGCTACTGAATATTCTCGAGTCTTTAGCTCTTTTATGGATTTCAGAGACGAAAGAAAACGATCCTCTTGTATTCCTTGTAAAATAATGAAAACAGAAAGGGTGAAAAAAGAAGAGGCGTTCAAGGTGACACCTAATTTCATAACCTTTCATAACTACATTTATGGACAAACGTATAAGGTAATAATATAATAATATAAATCTCCATGTAAATTGCACCATAATATTAGTTGCGTTTTATTTGTTTCATTCTGGTAGCGGTGGTGGGAACAGAATGACGTTTACAAATAAAACGACAAACTTCATGACCTTGCACGAGAGAATTGACATATTATTATTATAGATGATATAGGTAATTTTTATATATTGGGGCTCCGAATGATTTCAAATTCATAATCATAATACTAGAGTTAAGAATCTAGAATATGATTCAGCGCATATTTGGAGTAGTGATTGTGGTTACAAACTTTCCGGTTGCTACTTTTCATTCCGTCTCCTACAAGGAATGATGTGGAGTGACTGTTCAAAGTTGTGAAAAAATCAAATTGGATTGAATAAAAACGAAATTTTTTGAAGGTATAGAAGACAATTCTATCATGAGGTTCCCAAGCTTATGATTCTTTCAAGTGGAACAGTTTAATACACCAATTCCCGGATAAAATCAATTTCATCGATCTCGGAGAACTTCATCCACACTGCTCCAAATATGCTTCGATTGATTTGCTTGATTTTCAACTCTAGTATTATGATTTTGAAATTATTTGGAGCCCCAATCTATCCCCAATATATGAATGAATTCTAGATCTCTTGCAAGATAATCTTGTCGTTTTATTTGTGAACGTCATTCTGTTCATACCACCGTTGCCAGAATGGAACAAATAAAACGCAACTAATAACTATTATTAACGGTACCACAGAAATATTAAAGTTCTGAGCTGTCCATGGTACACGGTGATGAAAATAATTGTTTATTTATTTCAGAAAACTATGAGAATTGTCAATACCAGTCGAACAACTCAATCAATTTCAATTAGGAAACTTCCGAAAAATTCAATTTTTTTCGTTCATCTTGATACGAACTCCAAATTGGCTCCAGGAATGAGTGTCACAGCAACTGTGATATTTCAACCAGAGGTTTATAGGACTTTGGAGGATCAGGTTATTTTCAAAAACAACAATGGTAATCACATATCCACTGAGAATATACTAAATCGATAAAAAAAATAGTGTATGAGGGTCAAGATAGATATTCAGGATGTTTTCGTAATTGGATTAAATAAAATGAAGTTTTGTCTAAATAAACAATAATTTTGGAAAATATCAAACTTTGAAGTTTGCCTGAAACTCATTGAAGTGGAGATCCCGAGATTAAAAGATTTCAGACCTACTTATTTATACAGTGATCATCATACGTGAAGGTTGGAATAAATTCATTAACAGCTTGATATGGCCAGTAGGGAAAAAAGGTCAGACACATCGATTTTCTCTTTCAGTTGGGCCTTATTTGGTCTACTCATGTTTTCGAGGACGTCATCACTGTTCGAATTATGACGTCATTATCTTTTTTATGGCACTGGACGTCATATTTTTTCTTAATTTTTTATCAAGTTATATGACCGCATTTTTTAGAAATTAAAGAAATTTCATTCATAATAATGTAATTTATGATGATACCGCCATCAGAAAATATTAGTAGACTAACAAATTTTCATCTGAAAAGGACAATGGACGTGTCGGATTTTTATTTTCAATGGCCATAACAAGCTAACAATGAATTGATTCCGACCATTACGTGATGCTCACTGTATACAGTCTCATTCATGAAGTCGGCATCGTATGAGAAATACTTCTAATAATAATTTATTTCGAAATTCGTATTGAGCGTTGAGTTTTGCTAAAAATGCTAACATGCTTACCTTTCGCTTTCGGATTTTACAAATACGACAACCCTACGTACCCTATATAAAATCTTGTATACCCTTGATATTTTCCTAATCGATTCTCAGAGTTGAATCCGGAACGCCCGCATGGATGTGATTTTCCAGGTTACACAGTTGACATACCTCTGAAGGCATCACGTGACCTACCCGAATTGATATCCTGCCTCTTCAAATCCACCTGCAACCTTCTGAATATCTCAGACCCCGGAACCAAAACTTTTTCCGATGCAAGGAGAGAAGCCTTGAATTCTTCCATAGATTGTGGAAGCTGTCTGGTTGGTCAGTACGTTTTGATGTCGGTTTTACTGGAAAACAGAGGAATGCCATCGAAATTTTTCATCATCACTGAAGAAGATTGGTTCTCTCAAGATGTAGAGGTAAAAATTGAGTCAGGAGCGAGTCAGGGAAATAGTATTTTCCCCTTGATTATCTTGAGGAAAACTCTAAGCTGCACTAGGTGACAATCGACCAATACAAAATACGCATACTTCTCTAGTTATACATAGACGGTTATGTATAACAATTTCGCCATCAAGGTTGGTAGAATAGGCAAGAATACTTTCTAGGGAAAATACTATTACGTTCATCGAGATGAGAAAATGCATAAAGAATTTTTGGAAATTTCTTATTCCTTCTCAATTTATCAAAATTAATACCCGAAAAAATGATCCCGTTAGGACACGACGGAAAATCGTCAAGTCTGCTTACACAGGGCCTACTCTATCGGTAAGATAGAGTAGGCCCTGGCTTACATCTCGTGACCGTCTATTGATAGTCGGGTTGTATTGAGTTCATTGCGGGAAACAAATGATAATTCACTATTCAGTGAGATGAAAGCATTGCCGTTTCAACCGATTCTTTACGTCTCTGGGTATTTAAACATTTCTCGCTCTCAATATTTAACTGATTTCAACAATATCATGGATGAACTGAGGTGAACTTTTCAAAATGCACTTGTTCTTGTTTTCCTATACACTGGATTGTGACTTACTTATGAAAAGAGGATTCCTGTCTATTCTTTACTCCGCAAACACTAAAGAATTGTACAACTAAAAACGCAAATATTCGAATTTCAATCACTAGCAATTTTGAAGACAGCTATGCTTCATATTCGTACAGTGTGGTCCTTTGAGTGTGCAACATAAGGGAATCTTTTTAATGAATTGCACAATCAAAATACAGATAGTACCGAAAGTTGGTGCATGTTCGGTAATCATTTTAGGTGCACTTAGAATGGTTGCAAGTCAAACAGCATACAGGGGAGGTCAAAAAATTTTTAAATTGTTCAAGAGTATTATGTTATTTCGGAAAATTCAGTCAAATGTTATCAAGAAAGTTGTTAACAATTGAAAGATATACCTAAATACCAAAGCATGGCCTCCTAAGACATTTTTTAGTTTCTCAATTCTTTCCGTTAATAATATATTCACCCTAAACACTTTCATGAGGTAATCAACTACATCAATTGAGAATACTTTTGTTCAAATTCAAGAATATTTGTGCAATCAACTTGGATTTTAACTTTTGTAAGGAATCACAAACTTTATGTTGAAGATATTCAGCTTAACTTTAAAATTTCGCAAACCATATTTTTAACAAGGTAAAACATCATTAGATGAGAAGTTAATCACCAAACTGTCTTAATGTTTATTGTCAACCCTCATTTGTTTTGTTCCTTGAGTATTCGTGATTATTTCAAATGATATTGATCGATTGATTTGTACAGATTTTTCAAAAACATTTAAAAATAAGGTTTGCGAAATTTTAAAGTTAAGCTAAATATCGTTGAAACAAACATAAAGTTTGTGATTCCCTAGAAGAATTGAAATTCAAGTTAATTGCACAAATATGCTTGAATTTGAACAAAGGTATGATCAACTGTTTTTGTTATGATTAACCTATGGAAGTTTTTAGGGTGGATATAAAAAAATTACAAATTGGAATATTATTAGGGAAAATAATTTAAAAACTCAAATATGTCTTAGGAGGCCATCATGTTTTGGTATTTTGGCATAACTTTCAATTGCAAACAACTTTTTTCATTAACATTTTGCTGAATTTTCTGAAATGAGGGCACTTTACTCGTGAACAATTTTTATAATTTTTGACGTACCCTGTATGCTGTTTAATTTGCAACTATTTTATGTGCACCTTAAATGATCACTGAACATGCACCAACTTTCGACACTATCTGTATTTTGGTTGTGCAATTAATTAAAAAGATTCCCATATGTTGCACACTTAAATGGCCACATGTATAGAGAAGTATTTGTGTATTTGTTGAATTTGTATTCTAGTCTGTTTCCACCTGCATGGAAATGTACAAAAACGGTTTTTGGATTTATCCTACCTTCTTCGAGATTTCTACGAATGAGACCATAGAACTGAGTATTATATTCGAACCCAATAGACGTGGCCTACATTTGGAGACCCTGTACATGATCTGTGATAATAATTCGTACGAAGAACTGGAGGTTATGGGAGATGCTTTGGAGTTTTCCAAGTCCATGATTGAAATTAGCGTAAGAATATCAGGAATCATGCAAACGTTATAATACAGTGTGACCCACTTAAGACCGGAGCACCCTCATAAAATCTATAGTTTTTGACCGATTTCTTTTTTTTTTCGTTTCAGTAGAAGGACTATCCGGAGATCTACACAAATTTGCATAGTAAAATTTCAATCTACAGGGTTATTTTTTTCATGTTAAAATTTTCGAAATATCATTAGCGATTTTTTTCAAAAAAAAATCGACCCCACCATTGAATTCAGCATCCTTTGATTAGGTTGAGCGCAAAATTTCATTGAAAAATTTCAATTGGCAACATAGTTATAACGACATTAATTTTGATTGCTCACCAAAGTGACTTTGTTCGACTCGCAAATTTTGCTTGTCAAACAAAGTGTCACTTTTGATCCTAATAAAACAATCTACTATTTTCTCCAAATGACATTAAAAATAGATTTTTAATGACACTCAACAGGCAGAAAAGGTGTACTTTTACTGTCTAGGTAGGAAAAGTTTGTTTCTATGCAACGTTCCAAGTAGTTTGAATCAAATTGGTAATCAAAATTGACAATGACTTTGTGTGAACAAAAAATGATGGATTATTTGGACTTTGCGTGAAATTGAGAAGAACTGGAGAAAAAATTATATGTTTCACATGGCAGAAAAGAAGATGTAATGCCTTGGCTGGTTTTCTAGCCTCGGCAACGCCTAGGCTATGATGAAACGCCAGCCGCGGCATTATTTCTGCCTAGTTAAACAAATAACTATATTTGTTTCATGTTTATTTCAGGTGAACTATAATCAACCAGATATCTCAAATACACCAGATTATTGTATTCATTTGGGATATATTGACAATAATACGTCTCAAGAACTGATTGTTACTGTGGAAAACAAAAGGTGGATTGGTATTCAGTGTTTATAAACCCTGAAGGACTAAAGTGGCGCTTCTAACCCCGATGCGAAAATTCACTGAGAGTGTCCGGAAATTACATAGAATGATTTTAACTGCAGATTGTAGGAACAAACTCTTTGTATTGAAATAATCGAATTTTGTAGGTACATACATGTACCCATTTTTCATGCACATTTTAAACATGTTGATAGTATTTTTGATATTTTGTTCAGGGAAATGGGAAATAGGAGGGTCTAAGTGCACTTTATTCCTTTACCCAGACAGCACCAGATATTCCATGAATCTCCCTATCATATTCCTTTTGGAATATTGGAATATTCTAGGAATAATCTGGAATATTCCGGAATATCTGTGGAATATTCTCTAAATATGCGAATGGGAATTCCTCAGATAATCATAGAATATACCGAAAAGAATATTCTATGTTGAATGTTCCTGGAATATTCTAATAAACATATTCTAAAATAAAAAAAGTGACCCAAGTAGGGATCGAACTCGTGACCTCAAGACTCTCAGAGCAACGCCTTGACCACTAGGCCAGTAATCGAATTGAATAATGTTATACATATCAAGTTCTTGTGAGAGCATTGTTCGAAATCGAATCATAAACACTTTTTTGTTTCAAAATCCCCTTACATCTAATTGATGTTCGATACTCACATCTCTGAAATAATAAATGGTATTTATGTGTTGAGAAACATAGGAATATTCATGGAATATTTCATGAATATACACCACAGAATATTCAGTTGAGAATATTTCATGAATATACCGCTTAGAATATTCAGTTGGGTATATTTCATGAATATACCGCACAGAATATTCAGTTGGGTATATTTCATGAATATACAACAGAGAATATTCAGTTGGGAATATTCCTGGAAGATTCATACCTGAATATTCCCTGAACATGTCCGACTATTCACTTTGGAATATTCCTTTTAGATGTTCTAGAGGCATGTATATATTCTAGGAATAATCGATGAATATTCGGAATATACTCCTCCTTTTTAGCATATTTAGAGAATATTCTATGAATATCCAGTGCTGTCTGGGTACTTTGTTGTTTATTCAATCTCCGGCAGTGTGATCAGGAAATTATGAAAGTCTATTTTTACCTCGATTTTTACCTATACAAATAATATTAATGATTAGTTTTTGAATCGAAATTCTGCTACGTAGATAAGTAACAACTAGCTTAATTATTCTTGAATCGATTTTTTCATTGCACCCCAGATATTTTGAATCAAAACAACAGAGATATTAGAAGGGAAGGTATTTTCAAAGAAAGCCTAATTTTTAGGAAAATTTATAATATAGATAACCTATCATACATACTACACCGAGAAAAATCCAGTTATAAAAGTATCTATTCAAAAACATCCTATAACCGCTGAAAGAAACATTTTGACCACGAAATGTCATCTGATGAACGTGAAAAGTCAACGTTTTCAACGTAAAACAGGTCATCTTTTCAAATCACACTTTTTGTTTCAAAAAGGGTACCTTATAGATTTGAAATGGAACAAGATTATAGTGAAAAGATGGAATTTTAAAGATAATCATTTAAATCCCAAGATATGTCATTTCAGAGTGATACAAGTATCATTTGAGTTCCATCCCTACTTCATCATTTACCATCTTTGTCATACTCGTTTACCACAATGAGTCATCTCACTTACTGATGAACACTTGCTCCATATCAGAATCGTGAGTCGTCTACGGATACCTGGTATGTAAGTAAGCCCGCAGTAGATCGTGAACCATTCTTACAGGATGATATTTTTTTTTCGGAAAAGTGAAGTGGTTGAAAGTTCTTCAAGCAATTCTTGGGATATATTTGTTCATATATGGGTATATCCGTATATCCAAGTATAGGATTTGTTGAGGAACTACGGGAAGTTGGGCTGGATCAGGACGTAATAGGGTTTCTGCGATAAATCGGTAATGTATCGGAAATTCCTACAATTTTGATGAAATTCTGTATTTTTTAACTACCTCACTATTCACTATAGTCGCAAAAGCTTGGATTCAGCTTGTATTGCGTATACAGTATATCCAAGATATGGATGACTTTCTATCCTCATCTTGGGACACGGTTGTATATATGTATTCGTATGAATCCTGTTATTTTATTTGCTGTTCCAACATTCACAAGAATTCTAGCCAACAATTCATAAGAAGAAATAAAGGTTTTTCGTTTTCGTTTCGTGATTGGTGAACCCTTATTTACTGACGCCACCGTGAAAATTTTTGGCAACTATGTTAACTAATAATCCAAGGTAGTGACGAAAAGAACAAATACTACGAATTGGAAGCATTTTTATCGTTGGCAAATTGAGATATTGTGTACTGAGTGTCTCGCCCTTGTGATGCACTTCAATGCCCTGTAGTTTCAAAACAAAACTCTACTTGGGGGTAAGTACATATACTAAGTAGATATGTCTTCAATATTTCTCGACGATCTTCAACCCACTTCATTTTCCTAAAAAAAAAATGAATCACCCTAATACTGAAATGCCAATCAATCGACTATTAAATTGAAAGCGAATTATATTTATACAGTGTGACCCACTTCTAATGGAACCACCCCTGTATCTTACGTAATCGTTGGGTAAGGATCCTGAAATTTGCTGGAGCGAGAGATATACCAAAAATGCACTCTATGACCAAGTGGGGTCATCTTCACTGATATACACTGCTCGCCAACAGCCATGAAACTACCCCAATTTCCGGAAAATGATATAGGTCGAAAATCACTTCAGATTTGGAATCATGACGCCCAATTTACTAACTATTCAAATTTTTCCTGGAATATTTTCAGTTCGGAAAAATGAAATTTTGTCGCAGTTTTTATGGAAGCACCCCGTTTTTCACGTAATTATTGAGGTAGGGTTCTGAAATTTGCCGGAGGAAGAGAAAGTCCAAAGATAAAGCCAATTACGTGAGATACGGGGGTGCTTCCATAAAAAATGCGACAAAATTTCATTTTTCCGAACTGAAAATTTTCCAGGAAAAATTTGAATAGTTAGTAAATTGGGCGTCATGATTCCAAATCTGAAGTGATTTTCGACCTATTTTGACTCCTAATATCATTTTCCGGAAATTGGGGTAGTTTCATGGCTGTTGACGAGCAGTGTATATCACTGAAGATGACCCCACTTGGTCATAGAGTGCATTTTTGGTATATCTCTCGCTCCAGCAAATTTCAGGATCCTTACCCAACGATTACGTAAGATACAGGGGTGGTTCCATTAGAAGTGGGTCACACTGTATGAGTATTATTTGATTGTCTTTATTACCCCAAGAAACATAGTTGTTTATAATAGGGATACATAAACAATATACATAGTGTTATACATACAATTATGAAATTATATCAAGATATAACAAGTAAAAAAAAAATATGCAAATAATCATACAATATCAACCTAGTCTTTTATAAGTAGGTATTCAAATTGGAAATGGAATTATCAAAGTCTCTGAAGCAGATATTTTTTTAAGTTAATTTTGAATCTAGTTGCTTCCTGTATATTCCTCAATTGACTTGGTAATGAGTTGTATAGAACGATTCCTGTGTGAAAAATTGATTGTTTGCCGATATTTGACTTGAACGTATTTGCTATTAGTAAATTTGATTGTCTTGTTCCATGATTATGTAATGAATTGATTTCATTGAAATGTAAATTCGAAATTTTCAATTTATATAGAACAAATTGAATAAAACAACATATTTTAAGTTTATATAGTGATGTCAGATCTAATAAATCTCTAGGTTTGTATAAATTCATGGTTGGTTCGAGAAAATTTAAATTGAAAATACACTTCAATGTTTTATTTTGTAATTTCATTAGTGGACTCAAACGTGAAATATAGGTACTTCCCCATATAGATATTAGGTATTGAAATTTTGAGTAAATAAGAGAAAAATAAATACTCTTCAAGTATCTGGTAGAAATGAAATTTGGTATTTTGAATAAAATGCCTGTAATAGGATAGAGTTTGTTCCTCAAATGATCTATATGTTTATTCCACAATAGTCGTTCATCAATATAAAGAACTAAAAATTTTGTAACATCTGTATATTTGATGAGTTTATTGTTGAAGGATAGTATTCTATTTGAAATGTTCAATGTTCTTTTTGCTATGTACATATATGAGGATTTGTTATAATTGAGAGATAGTTTATGAACTTGAAACCAAGAGGATATTTTCTCTAAATCACTTTTCATGTCCATGATAATATTATTTGAATCTTTAGAGAAATAAATCAATGTCGTGTCATCTGCAAATAATTTCATTATTATAATATCACTATTTTATATTGAAATGCTGATCATTTGACCCCTATATATGACCGTCATTTCATTCATTTTTTTGAAATGATGGACTTGAATACAGTGAAAAGGGAACTATGCTGGCGCCTATTCAATTCAGTAATCTTTTGAAGGTTATACAGTTTCGTATAACAGCTAATAGATATTTCTCTCGGTATAACTTTTTTGTTCCTAGAATCTGCAGTTGAAACCTTTCCATGTAATTTCGGGACATACTTTCTGTTTTCGATAAGTTTGTTTTCAGTTCACTTTGTTTGAACTGCAATTGGGAATTTCAATACGTCCCGCAACCTGAAGTTCACGAACTGAAAGAAGAGTGGATAAAGTGTGAACAACCTGGAAAGAAATATTTGGTCCCATACAGCACTACTTCTTTTAAATTCGACATTTTTCTTGACGCTCAAGAAAGTGGATATCATAGTACCGATTTCAGGTGAACTAGTCATCATACGTATTCTTTAGATGAAATATATAGAATTGAAATATCATAAATAAAAAATTGAAGTCGAATATTATTTTGATACGGCGGAAATCTGAACATGTTTGAAAGTATTGTATCGTCTTCCATATGATACTCCAACGAATCAACTGTATAAGAAAACAAACACATTTTCTTTGGGAGAGCACTTTTTAATCAATGCTCTAAAAATTTCCTATTATATCATCAACAAAAAGCTTAAATCAAATTTTATATTAATCAGGAATTCCGAAATTCATGATCATCACACTAGACAATATAACTTGTTTCATCTTGAAGCTGCAAATTCTAAACTTGGGCAAAAAAGTTTACACATGAGGCGATTTCGAAATTCAATAAATTACTAGATGATATCAAAAACAGCCCAAATATTATGCATTTCAAAAATAAAGTGAAGAAATATATTTATATGCAAAGGAATGATCAAAGTTGAAAGACTATGAATTTCCTTTTTTTTTTTCACTTTTTTTCCCATTCTTGTTCAATATTATATGACTGTTATTTTGAGATATCTTAATGATATGTAAGTTTTGTTCACTATTTGTAATTTCAATTATACAACAGTCGATAATACTTCATGAATGATCTTATACCAGAAATTACTGTCTGATCATTCATGTCATTCCTACTAGAAAATTAATTATACTTTATATATTATTTGTATGAAATGTATCAATGGAGAAGATAATGTAATGCAATACCTGAAATAAATAAATGAATAAATAAATAAATAAATAAATAATCATGAAACTAGACAATATAACTTGTTTCATCTTGACGCCGCTAGCTCCATAATTGGACAAAAAATATTCACTCATTCAATTCAATAAACTACCTGACAATATAAAAAATCGCAGAAATATAGGTTAATTCAGAAATCTGAGCGAACTGGGTAAAATTAATCATGATATTTTTTTTTTAAATATTATTCTTTGTCAATTTACAGTTGTTGATATATTTTGAATGACGATATGTTTACCTATAGGTATATAATTATGTACTTCCTTATACCAGAGCCGATTCTGTCTGGAAGTTATTTGTTCAATAAATAAATAAATAAATAAATACACCTACACCTATAGCAATGTGCAGAATCATAATACATTCTATTCTTCATTTCCATAGATAGATTATCATAATTCTGTTCCAGATTTTTGATCCTCAACATACCTATGGCTTGTCTAGATGAAAACAAAGAATTTCTGATTATTCAACGAGACACTATTGAAGGAAAAACTCTGACCGAGGTGATTATTGTTTGTCTCTACTATCCCATAATATCATCACATGTTCATGGTACGAGAGAAACCTAGCTATACTAATAAGGATATAAAACACAACATTACTCATACTTTTGAATAAAAGTGAATTATTGTATGTTTTGCCATCTTATGGTACATTTGTATAGATTCAGTACAATTTACACCCTTTAAGTAGTACATTAGTACATATTCCACCCAATTCTGGTACAGTTTCATGTTTTGGGCAGTACATTCATCTCAAATTTAGTACAATTGAACATTTATTACACGAAGCTTATTATTATCTCTTCAGTTGACCTGACAAATTTGATGCTTATAGCTAACTGCCAACCAGATGGCAGACCGTAATGAGAGACATCATCAACTTCAACTGTCACTATCCTGTCAGTACTGTACTGTTTCCTGATGTTTTTTCAAATATTTGATGTACAGTCTTCTTTTATGGATGATGCTGTATATATTTTGTATCTTTTTACTACCCTTTTTAGCTTTTATGTGGGGATATCACGAATGGGATATTTTATACCGGGTGACCAGTTATATTCTGACCCATTTCAACTGCGCATATCTCCGAAACTATTCAAATTATCGTTGTACGGTTTGGACTTCTCTATTTTGATATTCTTCAAGTTTTTTGACTGGTTCACCTTTTCACCTGAACTTCCGGTTCTACCGGAAACTAACAAGCCCTTATTCAGGTATAGGGCAACTTTGATAAAATTGCATAATCTCATTAAACCATTCCACAAGCAGTAGTTGTTTCGAGTTATAACTCTAATAGTTTTCTAGGAGAACATAACTTGTAATACATTGTTAGATAGAGAAGAGACCAGTCTTTCTGAATGTGCAAAAATATACAGGGTGATTCAATGAAATAAAAAAGTTGCCCTATACCTGGATTATTGTTTGTTTGTTTCCGGTAGAACCGGAAGTTCAAGTGAGAAGATGAACACGTCAAAAAAAACTTGAAAAACATCAAAATAGACTAGTCCAAACCGCACAGCGATAACTTAAATGGTTTCAGAGATATGAGCATTTGAAATGGGTCAGAATATAACTGGTCACCCGGTATTATTATTTTTCCTTCTGATTTTTCTTAATACGAATATAGTCATTTTTATGGATGACAGTGATGACTGTATATGTTTTGTATCTTCTTGGCTACCAGTGATAGGACATTTTTTATTCTCTTTTTTTTTTCTTTTTCTTTATATATTTATGATCTGACAATGAAAAATAAAAAAATATTCGTCAATTTTCTCATCTATTTCTTCAAAATTCCATGTCTGGTACATTTCACATGGTTTTAGTAAATAGTGATTTCAGTACAATTAGCTTTTTTCTGGCAACACTGCGTACAGATCTGCAGGCGATGGAAATCCATTGCTCTTGCATTGTAACCAGGATCCGGACAACATCCGGACAGGGGGAATTTTGAAAACTCTTGTCATTTTTTGTTGTTCCAAAAATGTATTATTATATGCATACAAATAGAGTTATTTATCATACAAGTGAAAAAAGTAGTAGATTTCAGCTCCAGGTTGTGTTGTCTCCCGACATGTAGCGGAGGTATAGTTCTTTTCAAGACCTAAGCAACTGACCTGACCTGAGATGGGATAATGACATGCGATAAAGCAACAGAAATATTAGCCGTGACACAGGGTCGAATTTATTTTGTTGTTCGCTGGACACATTCTGGAATACTGTTAGTTATTAACTTCTACAGTGATAGTATGTTTTCATCAGGTAAAATGAGGCCCTGCATGATAAATACGAAAAGTCAAGCCATCTGAGGTCAGGTTAGTTTCTTAGATCTTAAAAATCATTATACCATATTATTATATCAAAATTGTGCTCTTCGTGATACAACTTCGATGCTTCAGAAGTTCATTTTCCTATTTAAATTTTAATATTCATAGGCAGCTGATCTTCAAATATGTGAGTTCGAAGTAGTATGTGTAGTAGACGTCTTACCAAAGGAGACACCACCAGTTGAGGAGTAAGTTATTATACATAATACTAACTTTGTAAGAATTGTAAGTTTTAAGCCGACTGATATTTTCGATTACTTTTTCAATCGAGTTTGCAGTTTACGTATCAATATTTTTAATATGAATAAATCTAACAACGTCCATCATGAAATCATCAGACTATAGATAATGCTAAAGAAATTACTAGAATCTTATAAGTACAAAGTTGTACTTTTTCCATGAAATCTAATAAGGGAAGTTTTCAGTAATTTCAAAAAGTTCAATGATAATAATAGAATTGAACAAGTTTTACGTCAAATGATGGAAACTGATGTTTCTTATGACCAAAAACGGATAAAACCGAGAATCCGGATATTGTATTTCTAGTCGAAATCATTTTTTTCATCTACAAAGAAGTGGATCATTCAAATCAGCAAATGAAATAATTCATCAGATACTATAAGGTGACACTAACAATTTCATTTTCCAATCCCAACTTCAACTACAGCAGTTGTTGACTTTTTTTTCCAAATGACATTGTAAATTTTTCTATCGTTTTTCGGAGAGATATTATTTTTCTGCATGCAATGATGTTTAACAAGTAGTTGAAAAAAAAGTATGCCCCGTCCACAAGAAATGGATCTTTCTATCAAATTTTCTATTGAGTCATTGGAGATTGAGTCCGTTCCTTATAAAAAAAGACATTATAATGTTGAGAAAATGATTATTGAAAACAACTGACTAAACAACAAACTAGAAAAAACATAATGAATTATCCATTTCTTGAAGACGGAGCATACATTTTTTTAAAAATTTTGCGCGAAATTCAACTTTATATGCATCATTGCTTCCAGAAAATAAATCTCTTTCAGAAAAAAATTAAAGAATATACAATGCCATTTGAGAAATGGAAGTTGACAATCGCTGTATTTAGAGTTGAAATTGGAAAAAGAAATTTTTAGTCTGATTTTATTAGCTATTCGTTTTACAAAATCGGATAGTTAATGCTTATATAGGGGCGTTTTTTGTCAGTCAACCTGTATTGTTCTGAAAATAGGTACAATGAATCATACAGACGACGTTTTCATAATTCTAATCGATGTTATATTGTTTTTTTCAGATGCGATTGTAGAACTTGTGCTGTTCCGAATCACCCGATTTCAAAGTTAACTTTCTCCGAACCATTTCTGAATTTCGGAATATTACCATTCGGTATGAACGTTCAAAAAAACCTCCAAGTCCAATGCTTAGTGCAGCAGAAAGTCGACTGGAGGATTGCTGAGATAAGATACAACATCGATTCGATGCCGCACTCAGAAGTTCTGAGTGAAGACAATTTGAGCTGTAGCTCTGGAACTTTTCAATGGAGGGGACAAATGCAAGAAATCTCCTACAATATTATTGATAGGGTACCAACAGATATTCTGCCCAAATACAGTGTGACACACTCAAGATGAAGATACCCCTTCATGGGCTGCACATTTCGCATAATACTCAGACCGAGTGACCCAGCCTACTATAAGATCTCGCGAAAAGATACCAATGGGCCCAATGGGCGAGTGGACTGACGCTTTTGTTCTGTAAATAATGAGTCCATGCGTTGTTCAAAATTGTTGAATTTGTGAGCTAATTACAGTTTTTATGCTGTTCCGTTATTGGTCAGATGATCTGAGAATAAATGAATGTAAATTGATACCTGACATTACCTCCTACTGGCTTCAACCTTACTAGTGCTAGAGTTTCTCAAGTGGATGATATCGATGACACTTAAGTTTCTTCTCTATCAAGAGGTAGGAAATGTCTGTACCAAAAATCATATTTCTGCTTTAAAAAATATAAAGGGATGTCTTGATTTTACGTGTGTCACACTGTACATTGGGTCGTTGAGAAAACTCTGAAATTTTGATTTCGAATTCTCGAAAATGACGAAAGAAGGTACCAGGAGAACATGAATCGATTTGTAAAATCATACTATCTTTATCATATAATGATTATAACAGCTATTCGTTGGCATATGTATCAGAATCCTATACGTAAAAAAATATAGAGCGACCCAAAGAACGAGTTTCAAAATTACACCAAGTTTTACACAAAGTTAAATGAAATATCGGTTTCAAATGATGATTGCCTCCAAATATACAAGATGGATAAAGAGAGAAAATAACATCTTATTTTGCATCAAGAAAAAAAAATCCAAAGTTATATTATCCAATAATTTAATTCTAAGTGATCGATCCAAGCATAATTATGATAATACCTATTGAAATTTTGACTTATAATTCCCCTAGGAGATGAATTATTGCCGGAAATTGTTTGAGTACATGCATCTTTTGAGAATTCTTCAGAAACTCGGTAAGAAAATATTATACCGGAATTATATTTAAAAAGAAAACATTGAGTGAATATTAATTTAGTCTCACTGTACCCTAGTAAAATAAAATTTATAGTATCAGATACATTATTATATAAAAATAATTGATTTCATATGATTCTCTCACTAGGTTTCCGAAAAATAAAAAATATTGTCAAAAATTATTTAAATTTTGTCCAATTATATGATAGCTGGCATGTGCTACAAAATTTACACTTATCAATATTACGTCTACATGCTCATGTGGATGAAAAATTTCCAAAAAATTTGCGGGTAACCATAGAAACAATGTCGAAATAAAGCATCTGATTGGTTGAAAATGACTGATATGGAATTTTCAGTAGAGTAATATCATTTCGAAGTATCATGACCTGCCTAGCCTCTAAAAGATGAGAAAGATTGAGGACTATCAAAATACGAGGCTAAAAAAAATTTCAGTACCTGAAGTTTTTTATGTCATCCATATAGAGATCATCATATCAATTATTTTAATCATTCATTCACTCAAACAAGAATCAGCTCAAACTCTGAGAATTACTAGAATAATTATTATACCTATACCTACTGCCTTTTTGAATGTAATGTATTATATTATGGTTTATTTTTCAATGTTTCCTGTTATAAACATATACGTCAATTTTGATTGATGATGATAATTTCAGAAACCCATGAGTAGTGTAACAGTTCTTGTTCTGCTGACAACGAACGAGGAAAAGGAACTGGAAATTCAATCCATATGCATAATCACATACGAGATAATCGACTACGACATTGTTATCAATACAGGCCATTCTACGGGCCCGATTTTGTGCCCATTGAACTTGCTTTACGTGGACGTTCCAGTTGAACTCGAGTTCAAAATTGAAAATCATAGCCCGATAGCAGGTTAGGCATATTATGATTGCATACTTGTGTACTTTAGAATCAAAACATGGTAATGTTATTTTTAATTTTATTTGTTTATTCATTGAAAATTTTACTTCCAGTCAGAATCAAGTTCTGGTGTGAGGTAGTATAGTTAACAATAATACCTAAAACTATTCAATTAAAATAAACTCATGAGTAATATAATATTTGAGAACATTAAGTATTAAATTTTGACAAATCATTTCATGTTGGTGAGCAACAATCAATTTCAATATGAATCAAAAGTTGAAAAAATTAAATAGGTCATCTATTTCGTTCAGAAATGATAGATTTTTTGAGTTGATATTTAAATTTTATTGTATTTCTGCAATTTTTTATATTATCTGGTAATTTGTTATATTCGAAAAGAGCAGCGTGGGTGAATCTTTTTTGACCTATAGAAGAGTTAGCGATATCAAGATGAAATAAACCATGTTGTCTACTTTGGTAATCATCAATTTCATTGTTTCGTGTTAAAATAAAATATTTTTATCTTATCTATCTATAATAATGTCTTCTCTAAGCTGATGAAGTCCTGCTGCAAAAAATTGACTCACCCTGTATAAATGTTTTGACGTAAAAAATATCTCATATTATTGGAGCCCTGAGAAGATGTCCCAAGCTGGATAAAAAAGTTGCAAATATAATTCTATATTCTCATATACTCAGTCGTATTAACTATTTGATAAATGTTTGGGGATACTGTTCAAAAAACAATTTTAATAAAATATCTGCATTATATAAAAAGACATTGAAAGTACTGTACCATTTACCATATGATACACCAACAAATCAATGATATAAAATAACTGAATCATTCTCATCAGAAGAAATGTTCAAAATTGAAAATATGAAAATAGCATACAATATCATTGAGTATATAATCAAGGACAATATCATGAATGAAAGATTAAAATCCAATTTTATTTTAACACGAAACAATGAAATTCATGATTACCAAACTAGACAGCATGGTTTTTTATTTCATCTTGATTTTGCTGATTCTTCTATAGGCCAAAAAAGATTCATCCATGCTGCTCTTTCAGAATATAACAAATTACCAAATAAATTAAAAAACTGCAGAAATACGATAAAATGCAAATAACTTTTTTTCGACTTTTCATTCATATTCAATTTGATTGTTGCTCACCAATATGAAATGATATGTGAAAATGTAATACCATTGATTTAAAGTATTCGAATATTATATTATTCATGAGTTTATTATAATTGTATAGTTTCAGGTATTATTGTCAACTATACTTCCTTATACCAGTACTTGATTCTGACTGGAAGTCACAATTTCAATAAATCAAAAAATAAAACATAAAATTTGGTACACGCCTAACAGGGATGATCTTAGATATTAAAATTATTTTTAGGTGGTTTTTATTTTTTGAAACCGTATGGCAAAGACTCGGACAAAGTTTCCATCAAATTCCACCCACAATCATCGATTTTGAAACCAATGGAAACCAGGACCGTCTCAGCTAAAATCGTCTGCTCTGAAGTGGGCATATTCGACAATTTGACAGTACCCTGTTCCGTAGGATTAGGAAGGAAACCTGTGGAGATGAGAGTCCTCTGCGGAGTAGACAGTTTGCACGTGTGTTTTTATCTACAGGGTGGAGCGGAGAATTACAAACAAGTCGTGTGGCCACCGAGAATCGTGTATGAGTTTGACAATGATTGGAGTTGTTGTCAATGCACTGACGTAGGTCATTCTGAAATGTATACCAGGTGTTCCACCTGTCTACTCAAATTTACGCTGTTGATAAATTTTAATGATGGACATATTTTCTCATATGCTGATGATACATTGATAATTGTTAATGACAATTCTTGGTCGCAAGCTGTATCTAATGCAGAATAGGAATAGCAAAAAATAATCTTGATTTTGACTTGTTAACTCTAAATTTGAATAAAACAAAAAACAAAATCCTTGACTTTTCCCTGTTATGATGATTCACAACCAAAATATATAACAGAATTTACAATTCACGATCAGAGTTGCCCTGGAAATGTATCCAAAATACCAGTAATTTGTTAGTGTACTAATAAAATATCTAAAATGAATACAATCAAATATCTTGGCATATACATTGATCAAGATTATAAGTGGAATTATCATGTCTCAGAATAACTAAAAAAGGAACTCAGAAGAACCCTTCCAAAATTCCGAATTTTGCGAAACATTGTCAGTAGACGTTTGATAATCATGTTTTATCACACTCTCTTCCAATCTATATTATCGTATGGAATAGTTGGATGCGGTGGTATGTATGAAACTCACCTAAAATCTTCATCATGTATTCAAAAATATGTTTTGAAAATAATATGTCATAAATCATTCGATTATCTATCAGCATTATTATTTTCGAAAATACTATATATATGGCAATAACCAATGAAATCAACCATAGTTATGATACAAGAAACAAAATCAACAATGTACGACTTGAAGAACATAAGCTTGGAATTTCAGAAAAACATTCCAGTTTTATTGGATCTACAATTTATGTATACCATCAAAATTAAAACGCCTTAATATCATACTTGGCATATAGAAAATGCGAAAGAAAACGATGATCTTTTTCAATCAAATCAATTTTTATTTTTCTCAATTTATTCTCATTATACAGGGTGTTTCATAATTGGAATATTTGGGGAGACGATTCTTGGGTCCATTATAAGAAGAAAGTTTTATATTAACGTATGACCCAAACGTCCTAACTCTTGAGATACAGGGTGGAAAGTGTAGAACTTTGGGTAGAAAAAGGGGTCTGACCTCAAATTTTATTTTAATCCCTGAATTTTTTTTATTAGTACACGTCGAGCTTTCTCAGTGTTTGAAACATTTACACTTATTTCAATGCCACCCTGTGTTATTTTCAATGGTGCCATTCGATAGTACACCCTTGAGTCTGCTCAGGGTTCAAATTTGATGTACCTATTCATTTTGAACACCATGTATATTGAATATTAAGTTGGTCCCAGAACTGTTCCTTGTGGTACACCACAAGTGTCATGCACTATAGTATTATCAACTTCAACATACAGTTTTCTATTTAGGAAGAATGCTGGGAGTTTAATGAAAATAGTTTCCATCATCAAGAAAATTCAAAATCTGAAATTAGCTCTCTAACACAAGAATCGAGAAACAATATGTTGCTGAATAATTCACGAGAAAGTGTTTGCTGCAGCAAAACCATTTCTCAGGAAAGTAATGAGCACAAAATATGTGAACCAAAGAGCCTTGAAGATATATTTAGGGAAACTTTTGAAGACGAGCCATTCATGTTAGAAGAGAAAGTGGAAATTAGAAATATTCCAGTGGACACTCGTGAGCAATCCAACCTTCATTAGCGCAGCCTCATCAGTTCTATTCTTTCAGCTACAAAAACTACAATTTATCTGAAAAATATAACCCCTGTGGACGCAACTTTCACTATAGAAGTTCAGAATTTCTACGGTAACAAAAATTTAGATCCGATGGTAGAGAAATGCATAATGAAAAAAAACACAGGTGAATATTCCATATGAAATGACCTATATTTATTATGATAAGTATACTCTAGAATGAGGTACTGAGGACTTCAAAAACTACAACTAACGAAATCAGAGTCGAAACAGAGGAAAACTATTAAATACAGTTTTCAGTCGTAAAATTTCTGTTTACAGCTTAAAATTTTGGCGGCGATAGAGCATTCGCCATTATTTGAATTTTGGAGCATGCATGTACACTGTACACTGTACAGGCTGTCCCATTTTCGATGTCCTTACGGGATATCTCGCTTAATTTTGAAAATAGAGATTTGCGGTTTTCGCGAACGTTGGCTTCTTTTTTATGAAACCGTGAACAAAATTTCCATAGCCCGCTTCGTTCCTGAGATACAGGGCGAAATTGAAAATATTGCATTTTGGGACCCCCCTGTATCTCAGCTATCTTTCAACTTAGAGGAAAAGTAAGAACTGTTTCTTTCACAATTTTTCACGTAGAATCCAGTGGCGTAGTCAGATTTTTTAAATGAGCTGTCGTTATTTAGATATAACCCAAAGTTATGTTTTTTTAAATAGAACACCCTGTTAAGGAAATACCCATTCCTTAAACTGTGATTGTACGTACGGCTGTATTAAAAGAAGCTCACAAGTATATTGATAGGATGTTCTTCGAAAATTATAGGAATTTCCTTTCGTGCGCTCCAAGAGATAGAAGAAATCAAAATAAACACCCAGTATATTATGGTATTTAGAATAAATTGATCCGTATTAGATTTGTCATCAGGAGATCAGGAATGATAAAATCATTCTACGTCAATATTGGATGTGGATCGATATTCGCTCGATATCATAGAAATTGAAGTGATTACTTCTACTTCCTCCCTGTATGTATTCCATGAAGAAACTTTGAACTCTCTTATTTTGTGAACAGTTCAGCTGAAATTGATCACATTTCAAAGAAACGTCATCTCTTCAAGTCAAGTCTGCTAGCGAAAAAAAATTGAAATCGTTTCGATGAAACACATCAAGCAATCATAATATTACGTCCTAGAGAAAAATCCAAAAATTTTTCCATATGATTGAGATTATTTCGAAAATATTCATTTTTGTAATGTGTCAATGATATATATCTGAAATTGAGTGAGTTGTCCACTTCATTTGTCAAGCAGTTGATATTATTATTCAGCATCGTGAAAAATATGCACTTATTTTGATTTTTAGAAGCACATGTTTTCAGTGACGATTTGGAATGACTTAATTGGCACCGAATTTGGGATACTGGTACTGCCTCAGGTTGAAAAAGGCAGTCTAGCACCGTATGGATTGGCTGAAATAAATATTTGGATATTCGCCAACACTTACGGAATATACTCTGAAGAAATAAGTATCGATATCCCCGATATACCAACATTCAGTTTCACTCTGTTGATGGAAGTCATCGGTAATCCAGTAGTTTTTCCAATGACACTCAATTGTCTGATAGATCATCCCATTATAAGGTAAAATACTTGCTGTTATTCTAGCTATGGGTACATTATTAATAAATACTGTTTTTCTCCGATTGGCAGCAAAAATTAATTTTGCTGACACATATCAATCAGCAAAGTATTACTTTTCCTGCCTAGGCAGCAAAGTGGTTCCTTTGCTGATTGATATGTATCAGCAAAATTAATAATCCATAAATCGTTTATAATTTCCTTCATATTTCTTCATCCGAGACTTCTCTGGCAACAAATTCAACTCTATATTTTTTGCCACCTCCCTTATTTCTGGAGGTTTAAGTACTTCCAGGTCGCTATCACTGTCCATTATATAAGAATTCAAATATACCGATATTTTTTCCACAACTGTCAGAAATTTCATGAATTGTCAAACTATAATTATTATAGACATTTCCATAGAAACGAACCATTCCAACAACTGCGATTTCTATCAAATTTTATTTTAATTGTACACTACAGGAAAAATAAAGAGATATATATCATTATGAACAATCGGAGAAAAAATTATATGTTCAACTCGGCAGCAATGTAGATTGACTGCCTTAGCTGGATTCCTAGCCTCGCTACGCTCGGCTATGAATTCAGCCTCGGCAGTCAATCTACTACTTTGCTGCCTAGTTAAACAAATAACTATTTTCTACAAACGTCAAAAAATGACAAGGTTCGCGCATTGATAACAAATTGCGAAGTGACAGTTTATGAGTATATGAGATATTTATATTTCAACTTTATGGTCATCAATCGAGAAAACATCCACGAAATCATTTATTTCGGAATGTTCAACAATCACTTTGTTTTTTCTCTTGGAGCGAAGGAAAGGAAATTCCTAATATGTTCGTGGAACATCGTGGGTACCTATAGGGATAGGGGGAGGCCTTTCAAGCCAGTTCAACACTATTTTTTATATCAAGCTGAGCATATTTTTACTTCAGAACTAAATCTTTTGATGTTTGTAGAAAAAATGTTGTTTGCAACTCGAGCGCGAAACACTTTCGTCATCTCGACTATTTTTTTAACTCGTCTACGCCTGGTTGAAAAAATCAAATCTCGATTACCAAAGTAGCATTTTGCGCTCTAGATACAAAAATAATTTTTTTTTTTTTTCAATTGACTCGGTCGTTATTTGATGGAAATCCATGGCAGGTGTGATTTTTCATAAACCTTCCCACACTGATATCACTTTTCATAATGATGCAACACACCCTTATCAACATAAAATTGCAGCATATAATAAGTATGATACACAGACTAGTGAATGTCCCTCTTTCGGAAGAAAATTTCAATAAAGAACTCAATATCATAAAACAGATTGCAGTCAACAACGAATACAACGTTCATTCGATAGACAGTACTCTTTCTAAAAAGCTTCATAATAAAGCTATTCAAGAAGTCTATCCTACCATCAAGAATGATAATCAAAATTATAGAACTTTAATCTAAACTGGGCGTCAATTGAAACGTTAATAGTGAAATTTGGCATCAAGTTTGACTTCTCGTAATTTCTAAAATATTGAACGAATTTTGAATTGCCGCCCAGATTCTGAATGCCTTTTTCATCGTCTTTCGAACCGTTCCTTACAGCTTCTTCTAAATTGATCAGGACCCGTGATACAGGGTGAAACAAAGTTTCGTGCATTTTGAAAAAAATGTCTCCGCCCCCCCATTTTGTCAGAAGACCACAATGCTAATATTTTATTCGGGCATTTCATAAATAGCAACCATACCTCGGGACGTTTTCGAGTTTCTGGCAAAAACTACTGTGGTTTCCGAAAAAAAATTTTTTTTTTGCATTTTTTTTAAATGCCCAATGCCAAATTTCACTATTAACGTTTCAATTGAAGCCCAGTTTATTTTGAATCATCAACTGAAAAATTAGCTTCATTTCTACATAAGCAGGACTTAAAAGTAGCATATAGAACAAGTAACACGTTGAGAAGGTTTATCAAAAATAATAGAGACAAAACTTCTTAATTCGAAAAACAGGGGTATACAAACTCAACTGTGGATCTTGTCCTAAGGTATATATAGGTCAGACAGGTCGCACGTTTAATCAGCGCATTCATGAACATAAGATTAATTTTTTGAAATAGAAAAAAAATTCAACATACGCCAACCATATATCAAAAGAAAACCTCAGTTTTGATAATTTCGATATTCTACAAGTAGAAAATAAAGGATTGAAACTCAAAAAGTTTGACATTTTACTTAACGATCAATTAGACCTCAATATTTCACCACTGTTGAATCTGTTTTCTTAGTGGATAAAAATATGTATTTGCTATCAATCCTTTCAAGTTAATCCGGTACACCGTATTTTAATGTAGATATTGTGCCTATAATTTCCCAAAATGAAGGTTTATCGAATCTGTCCACAGGTAACTAATCCTAATCAAGTTGGGATAATATATATAAGATATATATAGTATAGATAGATGTATAAAAGTTAAGCAAAGCCAACGTTGGTTTAGTTCAATGTACTAGCATATCACCTGACGAAGCTACTGAATTTTGTGGAAATCTTTTGTGAAGTTTTTACATTTGCTATGGATTTCCATCAAGTAACGGCCAAGTCGATTAAAAAAAAACAAAAAAAAAAGAATCTATAGCATTATTAACAATCCGTGCTAGTCAAGTTTCAATATCATCATGCCTCAATCACCCTACATTTTTTTCAATAAGTCGATGGAGGTTTGAGTTATGTATATGCTCAAATGACTCATCCTCAATTTTTTTTTCATAATATATGTAATGAATATCACAATTATATTAAGGAAGGTGATCTTCTTATAACAATATTTTATTAATTATATTCTCAAAGTTTTTTATCGTCAAGGAAAAACCTCAAAACAAAATATATATACAAGATCACAATTATATTAAGGAAGGTGATCTTCTTATAACAATATTTTATTAATTATATTCTCAAAGTTTTTTATCGTCAAGGAAAAACCTCAAAACAAAATATATATACAAGATGTTATTACAATATATTGTTGAAGAACTGGGTTCCACAAATGGCAAAAATTTGGTACTCTAATCTCTCCGTTGCCTCTTCTCATGAACCGCCACTGATTGAATCAAAGCTGGAATAGCAATTTTTCCAAAATTTGGCTTATTGTCCCAAAACTTCCCTTCATGGAGATTAAAATTGAGTTATATTTTGCGAATGTCACGAAACAAACCAGGAAATTTTCAAATTCAGCACCCAAAAAAACAGTAAATGACTATTAAATTTTCAGAAGAAAATGCTATGAAAGTCCAAAGTCTGTCGACTACAAAAAGTTGTTTAATAAGTAGTGTAACTAGTTTATACCACAGGCCATCATCAGACACGAGACACAAGTATCTCAAAGATGATTATGGAAATTATTAAAGTCAAAAAATAGTCAAAGAATCGATATACTTATACCTCAGCAATAGATAATAAGAGGAGAATATTTAAAAATGTAATCAAAAGCCTAGGTCAAATTTCACAATATCAGTTCTGAATTTGAAATATGTTTAAATCTGGAGAGAGTCCAGTAAAACCAGATCAGCAATATATTATTGAAGAAGAACATTGTGTGTGTGTGTGGCCAAAACTAAAACTAGTTACACTACTTATTAAACAATTTTTCGTAGTTGACAGACTTTGGGATTTTTCTTGCTTTTTCTTCTAAAAATCAATTGGACCACTTTGAGAACTATGGATGGTTCCTTCGATATGACTATTGAATTATTTGAAACGAGAGGGTATACCGTTTGCTATGTTATGTTAATATTCGATAGTTGTTGAAGAAAAATGAACCTGATTCTCTGTATCACGTTTGGGTTATGTTTTCAATCTCTATGTACGTAATTTCTTATACTCACTTATTTCTTCAAGAATCGGATGTATTCCTTACAATGACCCTAAGATAAGCAGGCAGATAAAAATAAGGAATTCCAGCTGTATTCCACTACATATCGTTTGGCAAACTTTCGTTAAATTCTCAGAAGAAGAAGGAAACGAACCTAAATTCAGCTTAGCCTTTGATATAGTGGATGAGAATTTCCACTCTGATAAAGGAAGGATGCTTATGTTCGATGAGTATCTAGGACAGAATACAAATCAATTATGTGGGGTAAAGTAAAACAAAATCATATAGGGTGACCAACGAAAACTGTCTTTCTTTCTTGAAAATGACCAAAACACTTGTCACGAATAACACGCAACTAACATCTTACCTGAAAACTGAAGTGTATTGAGACCATCATTGAAACCTCCTAAGGTTAGAAATATTTTCATCGATTCAGATGAAAAATACAGATTTTGGATATTCACACGATGAGTCCCTATAAGTGGCCAGCTAGATCACCAGAACTCAATCCATTGGATCGTGTTTATGGGGACTGTCAATGAGTATTAATCAAGTAGTTTCTTACTGTCACTTCTGCCATCTGATTCATATATACACCAGCGGCTTCTACCGTGATACAACAAGGCCTGCATGCTCCGTGGGTGACGTCACTTAGTGAGGCCTAACCAGCGGCTCGAAACGACAAGCGCTTATAGCGCTATAAGGCGACCGCGTATTTCGATTTCAGTTTTAGATCATCATTGAGCCGATTTTGCTGTTTTTTGAAGGGCTTCCGGTTAAAAAAGGATGCCAGTCGTCAACTGAGCCCTTCTTCGCACCCCATTCGATTTTATTATGGAAAAACGAAGTTTTAAAGCAAAAACCAGGATAAAACACAAATATCCACCTACAGCAACCCATTCGAATTAAATATATTGGCAAAAATTGTGGTGAAGGTAAACTTCACACCTACTTATACAGGGCCCGCAGAACATAAACTTATCGTGAGATTGATCGAAAGAAAATTGTGGAAAATGTATTTTATTTTGATTGACATGCCGTTTGTTACAATTACCTATATTTATCTTGGAGAATTCCTATTACCTGAAGAATAATCAGTGAGTGTTTTCAATTTCCTGTTGTTGGATTTTTCATCCAAGTGGATCGTTACACTTGAAACCGTAAGTTTTAAGGCTAAAACTGCATTTATCATGCGATGGTTTTTTTTTTGAAAATTTTTTTCGGTAATCACGTATTTTTGTCTGATAAACCGAATTTTATAATGAAAATGTGAACAAACCACTATTTATTGAGATATTTCAAGAAAAAGTTCGAAATTTCGCCTTCTTTCTCCCCTTGTGTTGGGGGCATTTGAAGCTACTTGCTCTTATTTTGTCATTGGACACTTTATATACTCATGATGTAATTCGATGGCACATTTTTATATAGAAAATTCAACAGGAAATATGATTTTTATGGCGAGTTTTTCATATTTAGTGAACAAGCATTCCAGATGACGACCATTTAATCAATAGTCAATCAAAATACGAGATGTCAAATGTCAATAGATTGCTTTCGAATGACATTACACACGCCATTATTTTGAATGATATTCTTCCTTCTTTTCACTAAATATGGATCAATCAATATTTATAGTTGAATTATATATAAATAGTCCAATATGATGAGAAAAGAAGGGAAATTTGTTCTAAATGCCATCCAGAAGACAGGTGAAAAACAAGGTGAAATTTGGAACTTTTTAGTCAAATATCTTCATGATAAATATCATGATAAATGCAGTTTTACCTTTTTAAGTAGAGTGTTTGTAGTTCATGTTAATATGATAGTTGCAATTTGATCATTGGAATGAATTCTGCATTCATTGCCACGAGGCAAATGACCGTTTTCAGAAAGAAATTTGAGAATGAGAATTAAAAATGCCCGTTTATTATGAACATTCAAGAAAATTTCCTCGAATTCAGAGATGATTTTGTTGACTATAATATACGAATACAAAACTAACTGCACAATCAAAGCTTTTCTATTTTTCTTCTACTTATACTTTTTATGAGAGAGTAATTGTCTTCTATTATTAATTCATCATTATAAATTAAGCTCTGTTTACTACTGAACTTAGATGGAGTAAAATCCTCGCGGTGAATTGCATATACCCACATTTTCGATAGCTCCTCGTCCAACGGGAAACTAAAAGCATGAACTTTTGAACCACCCACATAATTCCCCGAACAAAAGGGAACACAACACTTGAAAGGCATTGTTATTTCGCCGATCACAACACAAAATATTTCACAAAACAGTAATTTTTCCGCCAATTATTTTGATGAATAAACAACAAAATAATTCGGGACCGTTTCAAAAACATACGTGAATCACCGATGAATTAACACGAACTGACGCGTTAGTCGACAAGCGATAAAATAAAACACTGGCCTCTCTTGGTGACGTCACGAGCTGTTTACGTCAGAGTCTGCTGGCCTCGGATATACACGGCTCGCCAACAGCCATGGAACCACCCACATTTCCGTAAAATTAATATCAGGAGGCAAGATTGGTTGAAAATCACTTCGGATTCGAAATCAGAACGTCACTCTCTCGCAATTATTATAAAGAATCAATGTGCTTCAGTGTTTTCGAAAATAATTCGTCATTACAAACTACAAAGGAAATCAGGTGGAAAGATTTCATTGGGCTACCCTCTATAGAAGTTAACTTGACCGTCTGCTTACTTTCTAGATTGAACCACAATACATGGATATGGAAAAACATTCTGATGGTATGGTCAATATATTTCTGGACCCGAAATGTTTCCTCAAGAAGTTCCAGCATACTCACGTCAAATGTCATATAATGGGGCATATTTATCTCCAAGAAATCCACAGGTCGGTATAAAATAATCATAAAATAATGATTTGGAATTCATTTGACAGTATGTCAGGAAAATTCTTTAAACGCAGTGACATTTTGGGGCAAATCATCTGATTTGTCCTCATTACACGTATATTGAAATAGTATTCATGTTTTCATTTTATAGAGACGAGGAAAGAAAATCCCAAAAAAATCTGGAATAAGATTTTACTAGTACAGACGATACTAAGGATAATACTTTTCAGGAGTAAAATCAACTATTTCTACAGACCAACAGATCCAAGTATCAACAAAGTCAAAATCGAAGTTTCGGCAACTTTGGAACTTCCGATTCTAACCTTAGACTCCATGTGCGGCGAAACGAAACTGATTGTATACGCTAACGACGTGATTTTCAAAAAAATATTCAATCACTATGCTCGCTTAGTTTTTCGAAATGAGAGCATGTCAGTCTGCGAAGCTGTGATGAGAGTCGAAGACCCGTTTTCTGTAAGGGTTTCCAAGGGTGAAAAGGCCTCTAGAGAGGCACACGTTGTAGTGAAAGGGCTTGAATGTCAGGAAGTGAGTATTGTTATATTTTTATAAAATTTAAATTTTGTCGTTAGCGTTCAAAAATATTTTGAGATTTTTTCGATTAGTTCATCTGATTTTATACTAAAGGAACTCAATTTTTGAAGGTTACTATCGCTTGCTTCGTGGACTACCAAAAAATCTTGGAATTGAGCGAATTGGTTTACGAAGACGCTCCAAATGAGCTAACCAACCTAACCAGTAAAAAAACGACAAAGGCAGAACCACGCGGTCGTGAAATATATTGCACAGATAAGGAAAATAAGGTGTTGCATATCAAAAAGCGCTTGCACATTATGCAATTCGGTAAATTGGAAGAGGTGAGGCACTTAAATATGGGGAAAAGGAAATTTTCTAAAATATTTCGTGTATAATAAACACCGAAAAATCCAAGGGGTGATTCCTTGTGATTACCTTTCGATATTGCTCACATAGGTAATATCGCACGGTAAGCGGTTTTTGCAAATTCTACAGGAACTGGACGTCTATGAACTCCGGCTTACCTGATCGAAACTACACTGTTTGAGTGATGTTATTCCATAGGCATTTGTATACTTCTTGACAGTATGTATGCAACTAATGAATGAGTTGTGAAATATGTGTACTATGATGCAAGATGATTTAATATCAATCTAAAACAATACCTGGCCAGGATAACTTGATTGAAATAATATGTGGCATGATTTGATTACTCTGAATTGAAATGTAACAATCTGAAGAAATGGAATTTATTAGCTAACTTCTTATTATATTTATTTTATTGTTCATTAATATTTGTTCATGCACCCCTATTAAAAATATGTTTCTTGGGGTAAAGAAGTCAACCAATCGAAAAATTCAAAATTTTCTCAATGTGAATTCTATTTTTTCAGATTATACCCATCGAAATGTTCATATACTTCCCAAATATTAAGGTCAAGCCAGCGAATGTTAAATTTGGTAGTGTATTGCTGAATACAACAAGAAAAACAGTGATTTCTGTTTACAATTTGACAGGTAAGCAACGACATCTTCAATATCATGGTAGGTCATAAGTCTTATAGGAAGTTCAGTCATTGCTTTTCAATATAAACGTTCATACACGTTTCATAAACAGTCATAAGTTTCAAGTCGTAAGATAAATTGGCCTACATTCATCTCTTACGAATTAAGAATTAAAACTTATGTCTAATTTGCTCTGCGCAAGAGCCGTGCCCTATCATTCATAATCTTGGTTATGTTTACATTATAGGGATTCCCTTTCGTGCGCTCCAAGCGATAAAAAAAAGTATGTAACTGCAGAATAATAGAAAAAATCAATTCAACTTCTTTGGCCTATCTATATCGCCTTGAAATGAAATAAGTCTATAGATTGATGGTCATGGATTCAATAATTGTTTGATGCTTAATTGGCTATGAATATACAATATGGCAAACATTTAAGAGATATAGCTATTTTACAATAATTACTAAGTTGCATTCAGATTTCGATTACTTGGCTGTTACTTGATTCATGGTAATTGAAAAGTATCTCACGAATGATCAAATCTCAATATTTCAATTAACTTCAAAAATGGCGAGAATATAAAAATTCGTCCTGTAGGTAAGTTGTGTATGTAAAAATATACTCACTTATTTATTCATCCATCAAGTAATCACACCGTTCCAAATTATATCTTATTCATTAGTATAGGAAAGTACCTCTGTGTGAAAAATATGTACTTTTTGAATATGGAAAATATTCAAATCATTTAAAATGATGTATTTATATCTTTCTATTATACAAGGTTTTTCATAATATCAGTCTTTGCCAAGGACACAGAATTGTTTCAATAATCACAGATTCGAAACAAACAAACATTCTGACAACATGAAAGAGATATTGAAAGAAATGCTTGAAATTACTTTCGCCTCGTGGAAACAAATTTCTTGGAGCCTACGGCTCATGCTGCAAACTTCATTCTCGTGGGAAATGACTATCATTCCGTGCTCGTTGAACAATATACTATATGTTCTACGGCTATAACACAAAGTTGCTCTTGTTTTACTGTGTTCGATAAAACCATAAGGTACTTTGTATGTCATCAATGTCATTTCTGTATCTGATATCACAATGATTTCATTGTGTTATTATTTAACAAAATCTCATCTTCCTTGAAATGTCATATTTCAAGCAATGACTGCTCTATCAAATAGATGAGCATCACTTAGGAGAAATAAATCAGATGGCTACAAGTCGAAAAAATGAAAAATTCCGCTACCTGTTACAGCCGCAGTTTCTAATATTCTTCAATAATGACAGGTTGAAACAGAAGTGCTACGGGTAACACAGAACACAGTAAAATTTTTCATAAATAAAATATTAAGATTGATTACTAAACAGAGGGTGTGATTCAGGTTTTAGGGCACGAATTATTTTTTTCTATTAATTGAAATATCTCGCTTACTTTTTGCGATATCATTTTGAAATTTGGTGTGGTCAATACTTCCTAGAAGATCATCCTTCCAAGTTATTTGAGGATTCTCGAAACCTACAGGGTGATACGTTTTTGGGGGAAAAGACTTCTTCATCCCCCCCAAACTTTTTTATTGTACGCCTTCGACATCTTTCAGCGATAAAATTGTGTGGATCGTTTAATTAAGAGGCTTTTTTGCTCTTCAATTTTTTTCGACAAAACAACCGTTTTTGAAATAAATAAGCATATACGTTCTAAAACATGATGTTAATTTTGCATATAATATGTTTCGCTTACATTTTATTCTTTGACAAAATTCGTTGAAAATAGAATGAAATGTACTCACTAAAATTGCAATCACGAGTCCAATCTGGATCAGTAACGGGATACGGAGGGTGGAAAGTCAAGGTTTCCACACGTGGTTTCCACACAATTTGACAATGAAAGATTCCAGAGGCGTACTACGAAAAAGTTTGGGGAGGATAAAGAAGCCCCCAAAAACGTATCACACTTTAGATTTTGAAAATCTACAAATAGCTTGAAATCATGATCTACTGGGAAGTATTTAACCCACCAAATTTCTGAATGATATCTCAAAAAGTAAGCGAGATATATCAATTAATAGAAAAAAATAATTTAACTTTGACCCCCTGTAGCTCCGCTACGAACGAGATCGGACTAATGTTTACATGAACTTTTTTGATCAAAATGATGAGATCTATCTCTCATTTTAGTTTTTGCCTTAAATCCTAAATCACCCTGTATATGGGTAAAATAACAGAGAATTCTCAGAGCTGGTTCTTTCTGAATTGATGTCACTATATATTGTTTTCAGGTTGTGCTGTAAAATTCGAAATTTACAAATCTGCCAACGCCACGGCTTTCTATGTTACCCCCCACTTTGCAGAAATTCCTAGAAGCACTGGTACCAACAAGCAGTTTGTTGATATATTCATTTATTTTACCCCAACGTGAGTATTGAGAAGTTTCAAAATGTATGGAAACAGGATGTTTTCGAAATTTGAGCAGTAAATGAAGTGGGTATTTGGGTAATAGAAGACGAAAAAACAAAACGAAATGAAAGTTAATTTTTGTCAAGAAAATAACATATTAATAATATCTCCGAGGATTTTGAATTTGGAGGTCTGCCTTATATATTTGTGATTTATTTAAACTATTAAAGTTTAGTGAAAGCGTACATATTTCAAACAATTTTCGAGAGCATTTTTTTCGCGATTCATTATATCAGTGTGTGTCTCATACAACACCCATATTGATTTACCTCTCCAATATTGAAACACCCGTATATTTAAAATGCTTCTTTTAATTTTCTAGAGAATGCAAAGCTTATCAAGAATCCATTAGAATCGTTACCAATATCCCTAATTACTTTATGGAAATTCCAATGAAAGCCAGTGGAACTGTCAACGAAAAGTTTTATGTGAACTATAAAATCTGAATCAATTATTATTCCACGAACTGTTATTCAAGTTATTGTGTGATACCAAAATTTACAAGAATAAGAAAATATTCTGAATGTTTTCATGTAGTTCTTGTATCTTCACAAACACTCAAATCAAAAGAAGACGATTTATAAATGATAAACTGATATTATTTAATAATATCAAAAATTCACTGTATTGGTATCTATCAGCGAAAGAATTTGGAAGAAAATATAGAGGTAGACGTTTAGACATTATTTTCAATTCAAAACAAAATGAGGATTACAAAAAAAAAGAAACAGAAAAAGCAATAGAAATAAAAAATTAATGAATAAATGAAAATAAATTGGCAAACTTCGAACATTACTTAAAAAGCTTCATTCTCGAAAATTCTAGGGAAATGATCCGCAGAATATAAACTAACCTGGTAGGTATGTGAAAAAAATTATAAAAAAAAACATCTGTACTTGTATATTTTACTTAATCTGTTCCTTATTTTACTTTCGTTCATTTTGTTTCACCTTATATAATTATATTGCTAATCGATTTTAATATATAGATATAGATATATTATTTATCGCGGCTATTCCGTCTGATATTTATTTAATAATTCTTTTAATCATTTATTTATCGTGTCACGCGACTTTTCTCTGTTTATTCACCATAGTAAGGCATCAATAATTCTAATTCTGTAATGAATATTTGGAAGATAAACTTATTGTTATTATATTATTTTATTTAATTATCATACTCCATCTCAGTCAGGGATAATATTCTCTTCCATGTATTATTTTCAGGATTCTGTTCAGGAAACTCCCAGTAGAGAAAGAAATAAATATGTATTCGCCATCATTAATCTTATCTGGACCGCCTTGTTTAGAGAACTATATAATTTTTCCGAATGATCGCACACCTTAAAAATTGGATAAGTTATGAAAATTTACTATGATGATCACACAATATATTCTCTACAGGAAAATTCTAGCTTCATAATTCCATACTCGTCTTACCAGCCGACATCTAAACGAACAGTAAAAAATGAAACTACACTTTTTCCTTCTGGTTGTTCTGTCCACGGCTACCCTGATCCAGAATAGCAGTGCTACATTCTTTTGTTCACTGCCCTTGGTATGTGATTTTTATAACAAATTATTTTGCCCGAACAGAGTTACGGAATGTGCTCCAAATCAACATATGGTGAACAGTGGTTTCTGCAGTTGCTGTCATGGTTGTAGTAGTAGTAATAGAACTACAATTTTATAAAGTAAGTAGGTTCCAAAAATTCTTATAGAAATTACAATTGGTTTGTTGTTTGTACTGCATATTTGAATTTTCCCCTGGAACAAATTGCTTTCTAATATTATAGCTACTGAACAAAATTATACTTGCCTATGTCACCCATATTATATGGCAAACTTCATATTATTATAAGCATTGCACCAAGGACTCCTTCATGCACAAACTACCAACATACGGCAGCTATACCATCTTCGTTCTCCTCACATAACTAAAATGGCTTTTAGCGTACGGATATTTATTACTGATTACTACGGTTATTAATCACTGATTGTGATTGATGATCTGTGATTATTTATTCAAAATATTGAACACGTTACCAAGGCAACACAATTTCTCAAGCATCACCATGGCAACAGAGTTTTTTAAACACATCTTCAATCGTTCTAGTCCTGTCAGGCCATGGCCATTTGGCGATACGTCGAATTAATGGTCAGTTTTTATGCTGTTTCGTTATTGTTCTATCCGTTCTATCCGTCATTCGGTTGCCCCCTTACGAGCAACCCTCAGAAGTCTTCGAGAGTCTTGTGCGAGCAAGGAATGACGGGGGCCTTACCTTTTAACGTGTGATCCCAAACACTTTCTTGGGCCATCAGAAAAATTTCTGCAGTCGACGGGACTCGAACCCACGACCGGCAAGCGAATGCGGATTAGAATATGGACACTCTGTCCGCACGGCTACCTGGCCACCCTATTGGTCAGATAATCTTTCTTTCCCACTAATGAAGCAAGATTCCAAGTCACCAATCATTATCAAGTTATCAAAAAGTTGTTAGAGTCCTGTCGTTCAATGAAACATAATAGGAATAGTCAATTATAGACTTTTTTGAGCAACCAGCATGTCCAAATATTCCTTATACTCCATAACAAAATATCATGTGAATGTAGGAGACTTGGCAACATTGTGCTGAATGCTGAGAACTGACAAGACCACGCCCACAATTTTCTAAGCTGTAATATTGCTGATTGTATTTATCGCACATTTTATTACCAGGCATGAATAGATGCTTTATTAATAGGACTAATAAATGGTACCACGGTACCAATATGGTTTCTTTTGGAAAAATTGAGTTTTAACCCAAAATCGATTATGATGAACTCTATTTGCTCATAAAAAACGCAATAAATATTGTTGACAGAACTACAATTATTTTTCTACCATAAGACGGGTCAGTTCGAGTAAATTGGAAATATTGAACTATCAAACATGTTCACGTCTGAAATGTCGCTTATGTAGTATCATTTGATTCAGAAAATTATGCAAATTTCAGAAATGTAATAATATACAGGGTTCTCTATCAAAAAATCGAAAGTTGATATCACTTCCTGCGAAACCGCAAGTGAAAAAAATATAATTGGTAGGTCAGGAAGAGCCCCTCATCATGTATGTGTTTGTGTATTTCATCATGAATTTTATTTTTATACCATTTTGTAAGCGCGTGACTTGTCCTATACATTTTGTAATATGTCTCAAAGGATAAAATAAATATAATTATTATTATTATTCCATGGGATATTCCGAATTTCAATCAATTACCTCGAGAACTAACGGAGATAAGGGGAGTATACCAGGTCTACAGCATATCTTAAGAAACAGTTGAAATCGTATAGAACAGTTGTTAAATATACGATTATACAAAGTCTTTTCAGCCAAGAAGGTCTCCATGTTACAATAATCCGTTATCAAAAGATTCCTATAATACTATAAAAGCAATGTGTAGAAGTTGTGAAATGTCTTTGATTATTAAATATTTTCAAATTCAAGGAAAAATTGATTTTAGTTATGGAATATACTCGCTAAATATATTTTTCCGTATACTTACTGTATCTGCTATTATGTACTTTCACTAAAGGATACTATATTTTATGTTTTTTTTTTTTTCAGAAAAATTTCAGATAGAAGACAATAGCCAATAAAAGAATTAGGCAAAACACTTCAGCAGCGAAGATAATCAGAATGGAGGGTAGTCTTTCTATGTCGTTATGTCGTGGTTTTTATGTTATTTTCCTCCTACTGGCAACTGTTTTTTTTTCTAGTATATATATACAACTTTTTGAATCAATAATAACAAAAGTTCATATTTGATACCTAATAACGCTTAGCATTTTCGAAACGAGAGCATACGTGTCAATTATTTCATTTTTTATTCTTAGGTAGGTAGTAATATGTATATTATTATATCGAAGAAGAAGTATATTATTGTCAGATGTATTAATTTTCCAGGTATAAATCAGGATAAATAATAGTGATGCGTTCTGAAGCCAGTATAGGAAAAATAGTTTATAATGTAAAAACTATAATTATGCTGTTAATGTTTTTTGAAATAAAGCTATTTTGGAAAATGCACAGGACGACTCAGTTTTTGTGGTGTCTTCTATTGGAAGGTCAAGAAAAGTTGAATCAGATTGAATCAAATGATGTATTTGATATTTAATAGTATAATATTATGTTACAAGTGTTATAAACGTCCTTTTCGTGAGGAGTATTTTGAGCACGAGCGCAGCGAGTGTTTAATAGACGAATGTCTAGAAGAGTTTATAAACACGTTACATACTATACTTCTTCCACGAACTCAAAATTCGTCTGTTCGACAAGATCCCATAAATCCGAAAATTAGATTAAGCTACCTGCTAACCTACCAAATAATCAAAAGGGAATGGAAATTATGAACATAATAACAATCTTAACAGACGGAGGATGTCCTCTATCACCCCCTTATTGGGCATTCATTGACTAAAGTCTATTGCTTGTATGAGAAATATGTGATGTTTATATAACGTCATCAAATGTGTCGAATTTAAATCTTGTAAAATAGTAGGTATTTCTGATTATTTTTGATAAAGAACAATTGTATCAAATACTATTGATACATTGGAAGATCAATATAAATTTATTATGTGGCGTAAATTCGACTAGTTTGGACAACACCATTGCTGAAGTATACCTTTTTAGCGATATGTGATTATTTTGATTATGTCAAAAAATACAGGATGATATTTGAAATTACGCGGTTGTTGCCCACTACCGCTATATGTAGAAGTCCTAAGAGTTCACAAATATTCCAGTCGAGTTTCCCGTTCATTCGGTTGAGAAAAGTTGACAAACTCACAATTTCCATGAATCAGCCTGTATCCACTTTACATATCCTTACTGAGATAGTGAGAATTCTTGTTGAAATAATCGCACTTTTGCATATGGAAATTGATAACGTAAGTGTTTAAGTAAGTATAGAGACCACAACTCACTATACAAACAGCAACAAAGTTATACAATAGTTCTGAAATTTGAGTTATAAAATGAGACAAGCTGCAATTATTTTATTCGTTGTTTTGTCCACTCTCTCATCATTCCCATGCAGTTATGCTAAGGAAAATGGAATATGTGATGAACCTGATGTGTGCCTACGATATGCTAGACTATTGTGTCCAGGTCTAGTTTTGCTTTGTGAACCGAATCAAGTAATCGAACATTACGGTTTCTGCAACTGTTGCTTGGGATGCTTCGATAAAAATAGAGGAAGCACCCATATACCTAATGTGAGTTCAGCTTTTTTTATGCAAGATCGAGGTCAAGTGACGTCACCCCATAACACATGATATGTCTTACTTCTTTATATTGAGAAACTACGAACAAGCGATAGCTTATTTGTTTGTGTATCTGAGTTCCTCGGTGGTGACTGGGGTTCAATCCCTGCGAGGCGTCAATTTTTTTTTAAATTTTTTTCACTCAATTAATTTTTCAAAATATTTACGTTTCAGGAAAAATGTTAATTTAGGACAAGTTAGGTTGAAAGTACTTTCCTTTTTCATGCAGAAGAGATACTAACACCTTTGAGTCTAACACTGACAATTCTAAACCAGCAATTCATCGTGTTATGGTATCTATTTCATCCAAATAGTAGCATAATGTATTTTTTTTTTCAGGAACCCATCACCGTGTGACACAGGATATATGTATAGAAGACTTTTGGCTATCAAAATCACTTATACATTATAATCACTGAAGTGTGAAATGAATAAAAAAGTCGAAATAAAGTTTTTATATTACAAAAATCATCCCATACCACTAGATTTTCAATTTTCCAAAGCATATTTCTTCTATTTCGAACAAAAGATTCATTGAAGAGGCAACCTGAATAATATCATCGAACAACAAGTTCTTGTTCGATGATAAATATGCAGTTGAAAAGTACTCAGAATAATAGCGTAACGAGTTTGATAAGAGTATTTCACTGTCAATCCCGTATAACAAACATGTTTAGTTTTCAAATCTGAGAATAAGGTAATGGCACCAGCTCTTGACACCTTAAGACGGTAAAGGTCATGTCCCAGCGAGCACAAACATATCCCTGGGATGTTTTGGGATGTTTTGAAAATGTTGGCATGAAGATGTTATTTTGAGACGTAATATGCACTGACCAAAAAGGTCTTTGAAGGATATTGAAGTATTGTTTTTGTTCTTCTGTGGCATTTCTTTGTTTGCCTACTGAGAGGTATCCCTGGGATGTTTTGGGATGTTTTAGAAATGTAGGCATGAGGATGTTTTTTTGAGGCGTAATATGCACTTCCCAAAGAGGTCTTAAAAGGATATTGAAAGTATTGTTTTTGTTCTTTTGTGCCCTTTCTTGGTTTGCCCCACCACAACGTCTCATGCTTACGTCACAATACGATGAATTCTGATTTGTTTTCGATTTTGTTCTTCTTGTTCGCAATTGGCATTCGCGTTTGCAGCGTGTCACGCTTACATCACGCTGCTAACGAACAGAAAGGAATTTGGTGAAGTTTATTGTGTTAGAAGACCTATTTAGTTTGTAATAATGACCATCAGATGCAAGATGTATTGTTCGGTGCCTCAGTGTAATCAATATATTTTATCAATACACACAGCTTCTCCGCAGTTGCAAAATTATGCATTGTGGAGAACATTTCAAAAATTGGGAAACCTATGTCCAATTATATATGTCTGTGAGTAATAAGCACTACTCAGAAACCGATTAAGAAGGTAATTTCATATCAAGAAAATATTTTTATGTTCAATCTATTTTTAATGCATTTTTCCATTCAAGGGAAATGGAATTCTAATGCAAAAGTTCATTTTGACAAAAGGCTTCAGAAAAGTACCTCAAAATGGTTTTTTTACAGCGATTTAATGAGCGCAAGACGCGTTGAAAATGTTCTGTCGTGTCCATGAAAAGGCTTTAAAAAGAACTAGAGAGAAGGTCGTTTTGTGACATATCAAGGACATCTCGATAATTGTCACCTGCGGCGGACATTGGCTGTTCTATAATAGTTCTATTCATGTGTGAACAGAACATCGCAGTGGAGGTTCAATGTCTCGAAATCTCGTACTTTTAACATCTCTGAGATGTTTTTGTGCTCGCTGGGGTGTCACATTTCTATTGGACATTAAAAAATCCAAGTATTTCAAGTGAAACGACTTCGGAGCATATTTTTTCTCGTTGGTTATTGCTTCCGAAAATATATCTGTTTGGATATTATGGTATCATTGAGTAATACAATGAATTCCAAATTGGAACACATGGAATTTGAATTAAATCAATGTTTTTTGATGAAACAAGCGAAAAAGAATCCCACAGAATCCACACTTTGGTCTGGTCCGAATCTTTGAACTTTGGCTATCTGATCTTCAGTCAAAGACGTTCCTACCCATCCTGGTCCAGAAAGAGCCAAATCCGGTTTGACCAATTCCAGACAATCAAATTTGTTCAGCGCCCACGCTACTATCCCTTCATTCTCCGACAAAGTTATGGTGCAAGTGCTATACACCAGAGTGCCATTGACTTTGAGTAGTTTGACAGCCTAAAAACAGAACAAAAATCGTGTATAGTTGGGTCAGTTCGTGTTGCTGAACTTGATAGAGTTGATAATAGATGATAGAGTTGATTTTTTCCCCATAGTTGGCATAGTTGTATCTGTTCATGGCATAATATAAACAGAGATGGTCATAGAAAAAGATCAAGTTTAGCAGGTAGAGCAAACACAGTCAACGAACGCTCATCCTCAGAGGGCAGGTTTTTTGACTTCGGGGATTTGTTTCAAGGTATTAAGGGGGAAAACCAATGAGGAATTAAATCTGTCCAGACCTCTTTCAATCGATGAATTACGATTTACATTTAATGTACTTACAATCAATATTATAAGTTGAAGTCGAAGGGGATCGAATCCTAGGCAATTGTTAGACATTAACATTTCAACGCCATTCAGAAAGATATCAGATATCAGGAACATTATATATAATTACTTAGCATGAATATATTATGGATTGTAACTATTCGGAATAATTATAATATAACTTGTTTTTGTTTATAACGAGAAAGTGAATAATACGTCATTAATTACGTAGGTAGTTTTCTCTTTTTTTAAGGAAGATAATATTATGCACCTCTTATATTATACCGGGTTACAGTTCTTTCTAAGGCATTTCTAAGCATTTATGTGGCAATACTATTAAATGCTTCCATAACACTGTCCCTTATTAGTTCCTTGTTCCTTCTTCATCAAAATTATTTGCGTAATCAAAGTTTTCAACGATCGCGTCGGCTAGGGGCTGTAGAATAACTTTAGTTATCAAGGTAATTCGTGTAAGATTCCATCAACATGAAACAATTTGAAGTTGCATTGAATATTGTATTTTTTTCTTTTCAGTATCAAATAACTCTACAAAATCTCATCAAAAGCTGACATGGAAAATTATTTTCAGTTTTTCGGTATCTCGAATAATAACGAAGAAAAAAATGAAATATATTTTCCAAAAAGTAACTTTTTTCCATATAGCTGAAAAACGATAAACAGTCTTAAAAATTTGTGAAGGCCGTTGGTATGTCCCTAGGAATGTGCAACTTTCTTGTCATTTACTGTAGATCCACCCTTACCTTCTTGTCCCGTACAAAGCATAGAAAGTCACGTGAAAAAAATCTATAATCAATGATTCACAAAAATTCCATGACAAAGAGTTCTTTTCCACAAAATAGTAGTGTTTTGTGGAAAAGAAGTGGAGAAGTGTTTTGTCATAATTAGTAGTAGTATAGTTTGTGGAATTCGTATCTAGACAACATGCATCTTGTTGACAACTTGACAACCCATGGTGACAGCAAATATCAAACTGAAATTTATGACACAGCTTCGAAAATTGTTAACGTTTATGGAACGAGAAATCGAGGGAAAACCCCAAGAAACTATTTATACTGCTTCTGTAGTGATTCTTAACTTGCTCCAAGTGAGATCTAGAAATCTGTATGATGCAGCTTATACTCGCTTCAGAGAAGGGTGTTCCGAAACGGAAGCGCAGAGCTATGCGGAAAATGTAAAGTTGGTATAAACTCCCTAGGGAGAAAATATGTCAAATTATCTCCCTAGGGAATAATATGAGACTTCTGCCATTCTTTTTTTACCAGAGAAACTAACTTCTACTCCCGCCGGCATAAAAATGTTTGTTATTTTTCTTATTCAGTTATTCAATTCATCAATCACTCCGATTTCGGAAGCACCCTGTAAACAGTCTGGAAGAAAAAGAATAAAAATGTTCAGTTTTGAAAAAATAATGTATTTGTATTAATACTGTTTCATTGACATACACCATTCACACAAAAATAGTCCTCTGCACAAACTTCATAACGAGTATCTATGTTGTTACAACTTTGATGTTTCTCTGAAAAAAAAAAAAAACTCAGTGAACGGAATGTTCATGATACTCACTTTCTACCGTTGTGGAATTACGTATGATTATCCTATTGTTTTGATCAGTTATTATGCTAATGTTACCGCAAATAACAAACATTACATAAATATAAAAACTTCCCAAAAGATAAGATTTCCACGAAATGTTTCGCCAACACGATAGCTTCTCAAGTTGCTACTTCATAATATTGGAATAACATTTTTAATATAAGAGTTTCAGCTTATGCTCAAATTTTATGTAGAAATACAAACTTTCTTTATAAAAAATGAAATAGTTAAAAAGTTCCATTCGACCCAATTAATGACATAGGAGAATTTTTGTCGTACCTAATATCGAAACATGTGTGAGTACGTAATACTGACACTTGATATAACATTGTTTTGGTAAGTAAAACATTTTTTCAAACAAATTGTCACTGACAAGCTACTGGATTTTTTTTAGGCTCCCTAATAGATAAATGTGTTAAACGCAGTGACATTCTGGGGCAAATCATCTGATTTGTCCCACTATAAATAAATTGAAATAATACGCATATTTTTATTTAATAGAAACGAGGAGACAAAATCCCAAAAAATCAAGTAAAATGCAATTTACGTAATTCAATAATAAATTGAAAACACATAATGATAATCTCAGTGGCGTAGCTACAACATATTGTCATAATAGGTGTTTTCCACCATGTCATGTCATATAGAGGGTGGACCTCCACTATGTTACGACATGGAGATGGTATTTCACCCATTTTCTTGGCTTACGAGAGGTAATAAAATATTCAGATGGGCACTAATAGTTTAGGAGTAGCTGAAAGTATGACACTATATTAAAACATAACAATATTTATGAAGCATGAAATATTAGGGGTAGCGATGACAAATATGTTGTTTATAAATACATATGGTGTATCTAAATAACACCGAAACAATTCAAGTGGTGTTTCCTTGTGATTTTCCAGTAAATAAAGTTTGTATAAACATGTGTCATAACTTATTCCGTTTTTAAGATACAGGGTGTTGAAGTTGGAAGTATTGGTTGTTGTTTTTTTTTATTGCCGTAATGATGGCAAAATGTAGTCTGGTTGGTACTCATTGATATTATTCGGTATCTTAAAAATAATTAGGTTTATACTGTATCAAATCCCTTCAAATGTGTGTACTTGGATACTAAAAAAAGTGGTAAAAACTATAACACAGCAAATTAGTCTGAAAATGTGTGTCCTTTATATTGATTCTACATTAGTTCGTATCATTGTAACTGAATCATGTAAATGTGTTAACTAACTGAATAATCCATTCAGACAGAATTTTTTCTCAACAATAAATATAATTTCAGCTCCAAAGGATCATTGAAAGACCAACTATTCAATTTTTCGAGAAATAATTTTTCAAATCATATAATACAATGTACCTAATCACTTTGTTAATATTTTCTGAAAAAAATACAATCGCTTACCTAGTACTGTATAGCATATGTCACAGCAATAATGTTCTCCTCCTTTCCTCCAAATTTTGCCAGGACCATCACACATTTTTGGTTCATCTTAAAAAAATATGTGATAAAACATAGGTAATATAACAAATATAATCACTATGTGACCTGATAATTCTATATCTGAACAAAAAATATATTTTAGAGAGATCATTTTACACCTTCTCGCAACTTCCTTAATTTCAATGTACGTAGCCCTGTTCATTTTTTAGCTATTTTCTTAACAAATTCTACTTGATATTCTCTTCCACATTGAAATGATCATGAAGCTTTTGACATAGAAACTGTGATAAAAACTTTGAAAGAAACTATGATAGAAACTGTGATAAAAAATGTGATGGAAACTGTAATAGAAACTTTGGTAGAAACTGCGTGATAGAAACTGTGATGAAAACTGCGATAGAAAATGTGATAGAAACTCTGATTGAAACTGTGATGGAAACTGTGATAGATACTGTGATAAAAACTTAGAAAGAAACTGAAAAACTGTAATAATTTACTAGTTCGATCTGTTCTCATTACTTTAGCACGAAAAGCAAAAAAATCAGAATACATTTCCAATGTATTGACGAAGCCCCCAGTAAATTCCCCCAGCATTCAGTTACGTGATCGTGAATTTCATTGGAAACTACTATGGAAATTCATTACTTTGAATCATAAAAGCCAATTTTCGGACAAATTTTATAGATTTTGTTCAAAGATAGATTACCTATTATCTTCAATAATTCAAAATAGTTAATTATTATACTCACGAGGACACTGTTTCAATTGTTCTTTGGTACAGTCTGAAGCTGGTGTTGTATTGATGGGTTCGTTAACATACGACACAGAATGCCAAATCTTCTTGAAAAAAAACTCGATATCCCTAATGAGATGTCCATGTGCATTACTACTAATAGAAAAAACAACAGCAATAAAAAATATAGGAAGCCTCAAGCTAACCATTTTTGCTAGAATATTCTGGCAAATATCAAATATTGTCTATTGGCTCTTATTAGGTAAAAATAGAAGTTCCCAGCTATCGGCTTGGTACGAAAGAGAGTTGATAATGTTCCTTATTATAATAATTGACAATGATAAACAACATATATAGGTACGTTCGTTATTATTCCAGCATATCAATATACAGGGTGTCCCACTAAGGTCGGCGAGGTACGATATCATGGAATCCATAAACCTCAGGACTTCGAGGAAAAAAAATTAAGGACTAAATAGGCCAAGAAAAATTGATAGACAATATTTTCAAGTTCATAAAACGACCGCTAGGGGCGCAATCTGTTACCAGATCTAGTAACCTAACCTAAGATATGTTACCAGATCTAGTAACCTAACCTAAGATATGTTACCAGATCTGGTAACCCAACCTAAGATATGTTACCAGATCTAGTAACCTAACCTAAGATGTGTTACCAGATCTAGTAACCTAACCTAAGATATGTTACTAGATCTAGTAACCTAACCTAAAATATGTTACCAGATCTAGTAACCTAACCTAAGATATGTTACCAGATCTAGTAACCTAACCTAAGATATGTTACTAGATCTAGTAACCTAACCTAAGATATGTTACCAGATCTAGTAACCTAACCTGAGATATGTTACCAGATCTGGTAACCTAGCGATATAAACAATGTTATTTGAACATTTTGTCAATTTCTCGACATATTATGAGGTATCGCTCTAAACGGGTATACAATGCAATAAAGGCAATAAAATCATAAATGAAAATATATTTCACATTTTTCAGTAAATGTTGTCATTATAAAATTCTTGCAAACTATGATAGGGTCTGCTTACGAGTAGTTTTTTTATATTTTTTCTAAAGCCTTCATTACTATCATGGCTCTCTCTAGAATGAGATGGTAGGTGGTTATACATTTTGACGCCATTATAGAAAATGGAGTCCTTTACCAGGGATGAGGAAGGTAAGGGTAGTTTAAAATTATTTTTAGATTTTTGTCGAGTATTATGACACGATGAAATATTTTCAAATTTTGAACTATGTTTGTGTATAAGACATACAGTTTCCATAACGAATAAAGCCACAACTGTCAATATCTTCTTCTCTACAAATAACTGCCTACATGAATTGCGTGGTCCTAGTTTGAACACATATCTGATGGCTCTCTTTTGCAGTTCAAGTACTGAATCCAGCAGACTGGAGTTACATACCCCACAGAAAGGTTATAGCATATCTCAGTTGAGATTCTATCAATGCATAATATGCGGTCATAGCCGTAGCAGTACCTAGCTCCCTTGAAATGATTCTCATTGCATAGCACCCTGAGGAGATTTTATTCTTCAGTTGTTTCACGTGTGCTTCAAACTTCAATTTGTTGTCAATGTAAAGACCCAAAAATTTTGTACAAATTTTATTTTCAATCATCTCATTTTCTAGAGGCATATCTCCAAGAGTAGTTCATTTGAAAGTTAATATATTTGTTTTTTTTTTTATATTAAATGAAAGGAGATTTGAGTCGCACCAAGATTTGATTGCGTTAATGTCTCTGAGTATCTTATTATTCAAATCGTTAACAGTTTTACTATGCCATAAAATGGTGGTGTCGTCTGCAAATAAAGTAATTTCTCCCGAAGTGTGAATACTCAGTAAATCATTTATATATACAAGAAAAAGAGTAGGTCCTAAAACCGATCCTTGTGGCACTCCATAATCAATATTCATATATTTTAATATAGTATCGCTTTTAACGACTTGACTACGCCCAGTTAGATAGGACTCGAACCATTCCAAAGTATAACTCCCTCTATGTATATCTTCATTTCTATAGTTATTCCAAATCGAGTTTCAGACATTTCTTTCTTCATGTGAATGAGACATTCGTATACTAAGCCTAAGGCTAGTGTTAAAATTTTGAATTGTTTGAATAATGGTTTGCAATGTTCTGTATAAACTCCTGCCATTATCCTTAGAACTTTTTTTGTAAAATGAAAATTTTTGTAGAATGAGTTGATGCACCCCACACATTCATCAGTCATTTTAATAATTAAGTCAGTTCAGGAGAGATCGTATAGCGACGGACTAAAATACTAGATAAGCGTATTTTATAAAGAAAAATGTTCTTGAATTTGCTAGAAATCTGCACTGTTCGTACCCTGTGCTTACCGTTTCAAACAGCTTCCTCTGCAGAGGAACATACGATTTTATCTCGTTTTCGCTGAGCCTGTTCACTAACTGCGGTCTCTTGCCCAATACGCTACAGGGTGCGTCCAATAAAACCCTGTCGAAAGATCCAGACAAAAATGGCGGGCCATCCGTGACAGGTCTGCCTTGTATGGCATCTGTCGCGACCAGTTTGGTCGAGTCTGCTTGGAAACAGAGCACTGCAGCACCAAACTGGTCACATCTGGCTCGCAATTTGGCTACTTTATTCGGTGTTTTATCTATGGCAACGAGAAGACCCTACAAGACAAACATTCAATTTGACTCCATACGATCAGGATCATTCGGCACGCAAAATGGCGAATATCAGCCATGAGGATTAATAACGTATATGGATGTTGTTTCAGATATTCATTTACGAATAGATGACAATCACAAATGCGGCATTCTGTCTTTGGATCTATGTAAGGCCTTCGACACTGTTCATCATAATTAGAACTGCGGTTATCATGCGATGGTTTTTTTTCCGAAAAATTTTTTTTATTACTTTTGGTACTATTTTTATCTGAAAAACACGAATTTGATAATGAGAATGAGAACAAACCATTATTTACAAAGATATTTGACTATAAAGTTACAAATTTCATCATCTTTTCCACCTGATGTCTTCTGGATGGATATGATGATAATCTTGAGATTTATCAATATTTAGTGAAAAGAAGGAAGAATATAATTTAAAATAATGGTGTGTGTAATGTCATTCCAAAGCAATCTATAGACATTTGACATCTCGTATTTGGATTGACTATTTATTAAATGGCCGTCATCTGGTATGCTTGTTCACTAAATATGAAAAACTCGCCTTAAAAATCATATTTCCTGTTGAATTTTCTATATAAATGTGTCATTGAAGAACATCATGAGTATATAAAGTGTTCAATGACAAAATAAGAAGAGCGAGTAGCTGCCCAGTAAACACAAATATCCCTGGGATGTCACATTCATGTGTCGCTATAGGTATAACAATGCAAATTACAAGAAAACTTTATTTTATGAAACATTTGCAATATTCGTCATATTTTATTGGATTTGAAACTCAAAATGTAGGTGACTTTGTGAGGCTCCCTAACAACCAAAGAATATACAGAAACCTCACATTCTTGTCCATTCACCTAACAAACCGAATCAATCAATTTTGATGTAGAATGAGGAGTCGCATAATACGTTCTGTGAGTTTTATTTGGCATCATAATGTGAATCATAGAATGACCAAAAGGAGTAAATTTGTATATTTGGCTAGGTATATATTCATCGCTATGTATGTATTTTTGTTTCACTTAGATTTAGTTTCTAGTTGTAAGAAAGAGAAATCCTGTAATTAGGGCCTCATGGCCCTATTTGTATTTCTTCTACAATAAATAAATCCATCCAACAGAAGGGGAGAAAAAGGCGAATTTTCGAACTTTTTCTTGAAATATATCGATGAATAGTGGTTTGTTCACATTTTCATTATCAAATTCGTGTTTTTCAGACAAAAATACGTTAGTACCAAAAGAATTTTTCGAAAAAGAACCCATATCGTATGATAAATGCAGTCTTACCCATTTTATTGACTGAACTATCATCAATAGGTGTGAGTAGGAAGAAAAATTCATGATTGGTTTCAAAATTATTTGAAGAATAGAAAACAGTATGTTTATGTGAATAATACTTGTAGTTCCTTGACGAATATTACATGTGGTGTACCACAAGGGTCAGTTTTGGGGGCAATTTTATTTTTAATATACATTATCTCAATATCTACTTTGAAATTGAAAGGAAAACTATAATTATTTGCAGATGATACAACAATAATCTATACATCAATATTTATTATTCATTTCTGTCTTATTTATTCGAATTTACATACACACAAAATTTGTTGTTTTATCCATTTTGTCATGAAGGACTTGAAAATAGCAGATTTTAATTTTAATGAATTTAACCCATTTGACCCTGAAACTATTTTTTCCGATTTTGTATATCATTTTCTCGAAATCTATCGATGAAAGGTCCAAAAAGAAAATCATAAGAAAAATCGATCTCCAGTTTTGGAAAAAAACAGCGGTCCTTTTAAAAGGACAGTAGAGTAAAGGGCTACTATTAGAGAAATAAATGAAGATTTGAAAATATTTTTATATTATATAGGTATATCACAATATGCTTAGCAAGATTTCAGCTCCAGAAGTGACAAAGATGTGAGAAAATCGTCAAAAAAGAGGTGAAAGTGCTGGTGAGGCATATTTTGTAAATCATCTGCATATTGGATAACACCTGACGCTCCATGTATTTATGTTTGTCTGTAACTGTTGTCGACGCATCTTGGTAGGGATCAAAATAAACAATGTATCCACTTAAAATGTGTACTCTCACCTTATAGGCTTGCCTCTAATCAATTGCTTTCAAAATACGGTATCATAATCATAGCCTCATCAAAGCTGTGATTCTCTTCAACTGAGGCAAGATAATAAAAAAATTTCACTTGTTACCTTATTTTGAATGAGCTCAGCGATATGGGTGGTTTTATTTCCTGGGGAAGCACAAAGATCTATGATTGTCTCGCCTGGTTGCGGTTTTAAGGCGAGCACACATAATACTGATGGTAAATTTTGCAGCAATGCCCATCCTGAAGGTAACAAATTGTCTCCTATCGGTGGACACCCGGAAATTGTCTCTACAACTTCAATTGCTACGCCACTGGAATCATGAAAAACAGTTTCTATAACCGAAATTTTTGTCAACATGTCACGGAGAAGGGAGAAGTGTCAACCAACAATCCAACAAAGGCAGAGAAAAAATTGATGAGCAAGATCTATTTTCTGTTTTTGGTTGAAAACGAGAGTTGATTCGTTCCGGAAAAGTCTAAAAATAGTTATTTTGTATTAAGTGCGTAAAATGAGTGTTTTTTAATCGCACATGAGCGTAGGTCGAGGCCAAAAATTCTATCTGCCGCATGAAAACACGAGTTTTATACACGAAATACAAACAACATAACTGTGAATGTGAATTTACAAAATTGAGATTTCTAACAAAATATTGAATTATCCACCTTCTTCCAAACGAATTAAAATATCTAATAAAAATTAGGAAATCAACTGTTCAAGGAATATCTATAACGTTTCTGAGCAGCAGCAACATGTATAACATCTTCGGGAATTTATGTTGGTATATCATGGTAGTGATTGTTCAAACTACTATCAATTATTATTCCAATACTGAAATTGTTTTATGATGAATAATGAGTGACATTTTTATAACCGGTCAACAGATAAAACTTCGAACTTTTTTCCCGTCACAGAAAATAATCATTTTGAGAACTTCCCATTTTGATTTCGAATTCTCTAAGCAAATCTGATGAATATTTATAATTGTTTCAATAGCATTATTAGATGTTTTCGGTAGAGACTGTGCTACCAACCCACCTGCCTGAAAAGTGTAAATAAAACAAACACGTTTATGAAAAAAAAAAGTTATTACCTTATATATAAATTTTCGGCAAAAAGTTGATGCCTCTGCATTTTCACCACGCCATTTCCAATAAATAATTTTTCTCCATCCCCTGATAGACGTTTCTGAAGTCCTCTTTTACATTTTTTTAACATGTCAGCGTAAATACTCACTTTGTCACCAATTTGAGAGCCTACAAGAAAAAATGTCAAGGTTCATTTCCCTCCTAAAGTGTTTTGGTTCACTTCAAAACGATAATTATTATAATAGGTTGAACAGAATGTTTCATAGTTGGTGTGTGTTCTATGAACCATTGAATACATTGAATATTTAATATAAGCAATTTTTTGGAATTTTTGAGTTTCTTGCCAAACAACTCATTATTTTGGTGAGATATATATCCTGTTAAAAAACCTCACTTTCAGATTCACCTTGTATATAATGGGGATGAAAAATATTATTGAGCTCCTTTTCTGGCCTTGATAAATCCCAGTTAACACAGATTGATCCCAGAGATATTAGAGGGCATCACATTCATGCCACACATCACATCCGTGACTCGAATTGAGAGTCCTACTGAAATCACAATGACTGCTATTCCGGACCCTTTTGGTCATTTTATGATTCACATTTAGATGCCGAATGGGACTCAAAGTTAGCTGAATGTGACTCTAGATTTCACGTTTAAATTAGACTCACATTGAGGTTACATTATAATCAAAATGTGAGGTTTGGTAAACCATCGACCATTTCTAAATGTGAGGTTCTTTTCGATTATTATACTGATATAATAGCGGCCCTGAGAAAATTATATTGTGCTTCTCAAAAATGCCACATACACATTTAGTTTTGATTCTCTAGTGAAATCACATGTAGATTGATGAAGGTATTCAATGAGAGGACTGATAGGTGTCGAATCTCTGGTCAAATAGATAACTCAAACGTTTCACAAGGCTACTCGATTTTATTGAAAATTAATCTCATTTCACATCAAAATATGTACGTACATGTAATATTGAGCAAAACTATAGCTACATCTAACAATGATTAAAATTTTAGAATCAGCGTTAGCCTGGACATTGTTGAAATGATTATTATACAGGGAATATCTTCACGAGTTAAGGCGATATCTATACCGGGATTACCAGGTGACACATACTCATGGTCTACCCCTCTTTCTCCTTTGTTTTTCTAGCTATATTACTGAAATTTAGAACATCGAATATGCTGACTATATACAGGGCACTATCTCACATTTTATGACTTTCTTTATCTTCCAGTTATTCTGGAATTGACATCAACTTTCGATTTTTGAATGGAATACCCCATATTTTATTCTTCAATTGGTTAGAGACTATAATAACAAATACAATACCGGGTTCGATTGGGTTATTTCAAACGATCACGAAGATATTTACGTTTGAAGTATCCATATTATGATCAATGGTTGTGACGGCGCAATATCGAAACTTCGAACGCAAATATCTTCGTGATCGTTTGAAATAACCCAATCAAACCCGGTATCGTTGAATTCGTTATAATAATCTCCAACCAATCATGAAATAAAGTACAGGGTGTTCCGTTTGAAAATCGAAAGTTGAAGTCATTTCCAGGAAAACGGAAAGGTGGAAAAAATCCTAAAATGTGAGAAAGTGCCCTCTAGTGAGCATATTCGATGTTTCAACTTCTAGAAATATAGCTAGAAGAAAAAAATTAGAAAAGGGGCGTATACCATGAGTCTGTGTCACCCGGTATATGGAGAACTAAAAGTGGCACAATTCTGGACATTCGTAATGACGGTGAAGGAAACATGAAGCATCCAACTAAGATATTTTTGTTATCGTCAAGCTTCCGTTTTTTCCAGAAGTGAGGGCATCTTTTTTTTTTCAATATAAATTACACCCTGAATTTTTTTACATTTCTGTATTCCTCTATACTATTGAAGCTCCGGACAGTAATTTTCCTCAAAATATGGCCTCTTCAAGTCATGATTTTGATTCAAAATTATGTATCATACCCTAATTTAAATTTTTAGTGCTATGCATTGATTAAATCGTGAATATTGATTGATCTGGAACATTGAAAATCTCATTTTTTTTCAAATGAAAACCATATTTTTTCCCATCATAATTCAATTCTATAATAAAAATGAGCCCTAGTTCGAAGTGACTTCCCTATACCCAGAACCAAAAATTTTGGAGATATTCCATAAATAGTTTTTAATCCTGCATACTTTTACTTAAGTATATATATATACCTAAAATGAAGCGTGCTTGACTTATTCGTGTTTTTCTGGAAAAAGCTCGGGAAAAAGTATGCAGGATTAAAAACTATTTTTGGAATATCTCCAAAATTTTTGGTTCTGGGTATAGGGAAGTCACTTCGAACTAGGGCTCATTTTTATTATAGAATTGAATTATGATGGAAAAAAATATGGTTTTCATTCGAAAAAAATTGAGATTTTCAATGTTCCAGATCAATCAATATTCACGATTTAATCAATATGCATATCACTTAAAATTTAAATTCCCATAAAAATTTTCTATGTTCAAAAGGCTGCATTGAATGACAAATTTTGTCGAACTTTTTCAAGAAAAACTCGAATAACTCAAGAACGCTCCATTTTGGGTATGAGGTATGATGCATTAATTTGAATCAAAATTATGAGAGGAATTCAAAAATGTTGAATAATACAGGGTGTTCCATTGGAAATAACAAAGATGAAGTCACTTTCGGAAAAATCAGAAGCTTCACAATAACGAAAATATTTTAGAAGGATTTCCCATAATTCCTTCATCGTCCCTACAAATTTTAAGAATCGTGCTACTTTTAGTTCTCCATATATAGATCGCGTTAACTGTTGAAGATATACCCTGTATAATAGTGAAGAAATTAACTTGAATGAGATCAATGGATCAATCCAACTATGCGAACACATCATGTAGCCAAGAACATCCAATATCTGCTCCTCATCGCTCCTTCCGTTGTAGCATATGGAAACCAATCCCTGCTCAATATTTCAAATTATTCCAAGGTAATGGTCCAGATGTCTTTTGTGATTTGGCATCTGGAAATCAATATAAGAACAATCAATTGATTTCTCTTTGCCCATTTCCTGTTGATCATCTATACAACTATAATAGGGTAAGTATAGATAAGAAATACTATCTTATAGAGTGAGTAGAGAATAACCATAATGAGAATATTGAAAAGTGTTTGAGTCACTTCATATCTACATACCTACTATTTCATACCGGGTGACAACGGAGATAGAGAATAGCTGCGGCGCATTTTTTCGTTCCATTCATGTTGCTAAAATTTTGTTCTTAATCAGACTTTGGGCCCACCTTAGGTCCCACCACTTATAGTTCAACCGTGAGTAGCACCAATTCTTATATATATGTAGGTACAATCAGAATCTGCACGTTCACTCACACCCTGATCTCAAAATGATATCTTCAAAGCTAACATTGTAAGTATCATCATCGTCTTGAAATTGCGACGTGTCGTCTACCCTTTCCTCATTGTCAACCAGTATTGTATCAAGTTATGAACGTTGTAGGTAATCGTACTTACCCTGTAACTTAGATGAGAAGCACATAGCATCTTTAGTCAATCATAATTTACTATTAGAAAAACATGCTTCAGTATGTGAGCAATAACGTCAAACCCGAACTGCATACTAACACCGAATGAACTGGAACATCGAAATGGACGATACGAAAGCATGCCACTGCTGAAGAATTTACGGACACGTGTACATTAGTCAGACCGACACCGACCGAGTGTGTACGAATCTTATCATAAGTCACATTGTGCGCTACATTCATGAGTATGAGAGTAGACCGATAATTCCAAGTATTGTTCGATATTAAATGAATTTCCTTGAGATGTGAGAGAGATTCACAAATTGACGCATATTTTTGTTTTATCATTCTGCACAATGTGAAGCAGTTTGTCAATTAAGATACATCGAATTACGACTCTCAACTACTGAAATTTTAGATTCCAAAATTATAGTCTCTGTTATGTCAAGGAGCTTCTTCGATATTATATCCATAATGGTCTCAGATCCTACAGAATGTGATGGAATTTGCGAACTATCTGTCACACGAGGAATTCCGTGTAGATATCAGCGATGTAATATTGTGATTCGCTTTTATGACATCAACTCCCATGAATGCGACATCTCATAGATGTTTGTGTTAACTGGGATGTCTCAGGAATCAGCAAATGATGAGGGAAATGTTGCTTGGCCCTGATGACTGAGTATCGATCGAAACCTGTATTTCTAATCGATCTCAGAATTTAGTTACTACTGAAAAATTCCATTGTTTTTTACTTATGACATTGGCAAAATTTTCGCCCCCTAATTCTGAATTCGCCCCTGGACAGTTGCCCCTCGTGCCCTGTGGTTAATCCGGCCCTGCATAATTTTTTTATACAAATAAGAGTACGCCACCTAGCGGGGTATTCGAAAGCTGAAGAAGTAAAGCTACTGCCGCCAGGTAGAGGGACAGTATAGCACTAGGCTGGTACCAGACAAACTACAAAGTTTACTTCATAATAGTTCAAGCAAATGCCGATAGAGGACTATACTGACCTACATAGGTTGGTAGAATTGATGATCAACCTTGACTGAGGAAAAATACCTATTAAATTTTAATATTTTCTGTATCTGTACGTGTTTGTGTTGATAATTATCGGGTGAATATACCAGCCAGAATCATGTCAAAAAATTGAATACTGTTTATTCCATATCCCATCTATAGTCACATTAAACTTGCCAGATTCAACCTCTTTGTATATATTATATAAACGACTTTTGGAATTAACAGACTCATCTAAAAGTTGTTTTGTACCGTCCTGTATATGTATACATGTAAAATGTAAACATACGTTGAATGCACTTTAAAAAAATGGTTCTCACCTGACATCATTCCCATTACACCTGGAGCGTAGATGTGGGCCCCTCGCAAAACGGCAGCTGCACAATCGACGTCTATAATAATCTCTTTTTCATATTCATTTAAATTCATGTTCTCTCTACTGTTAACGATTATTACATTGGTTAGTAAAGGATGATGAATATTTATATTTACGAAATCGTGTCCAAATGTATCATGACAGTACTTTCGAATAATATATTTAGCATCTTCTACTTTGCATTTGAGAGTATTCACTCTATACGTGGTGATTTTCGGAAAACTGCAAAGCCATTTGCAAGTGTTTTGAAATTCATCATTTGAAATCTGAAAAATGCCCGCTCAATTATTTCTCGCTACAGGTTCACCAACATACTCTAGAAATCGAACTTACCACCATGTCAGATTTGTCACCCACTGAATGAGTCACTATCTTCGAATTAAATGAATCAGGAAATGGAGTTATTGGATAAGACATAATTCCACTGAGCTGTCGAATTTAGAAGTCGATTTAGAGACAATTTTTTTTTCAATAAGTGCTAAAATCAAACCAAATTACGTGTCAAACACATCGAAAGTTAGGTTAGAAGATCCTTGTTAGAAGAGAAGAGAACAGAGAAAGTTGGCAACTTTGAATCACGTGCTCAGCGCTGACCAATGCCATTGGCAGGTTCTCAAGACGTGGCACGAACTGCGATTCTCTTCCACGTCCGCCATATTGACATTCGACAACTTTTTGGGTAGTGCAGGTGAATGTGTTAGCGATTTTAAAAGGTGTAGAGTGTTTTTAAAGAAAAGGTTTGTGTTAAAACAATTTCATCATTATTCTTTTATGGCTGTATATTTGCTTCACTGTATTTCCTGTAATTGATCTGATTTTTTGTTGATTACTTTTTGGATTACTTGGGTTTGGTTGGAAGTTGCTGGAACTGACAACAAGTCAAAAGTCGGCATTCTGTTACGTTTATTCGTGTAATAATTTGTAAAAAGAAATAGAAAAGTACCCAATTTGATGTCTTTAATCTACGAAGAGTTCATGTCAGGCTCAGATCTTTGATTTATTTATGTAGGTATACTTGCTGAAGAGTATAATCAATATGTCAAAATTCTGCAGATAATAACCTTATTTTTGCAAATTCCTCTTTGTTCTAAATTTAGCCATACTTTTCAATCATACTTTCTTCTGTATAAAATCTACACACATTGCAGATAGTGAACCCTTTATGCTTAATTTTTCAATCATTTTTTTCAGATTTTTAGAAGCAATCACCATGGGGAATATGTTTGCAAACTTATTCAAAGGCCTTTTTGGCAAGAAAGAAATGAGGATATTGATGGTAGGATTAGATGCAGCTGGTAAAACTACTATTTTATACAAACTAAAATTAGGAGAAATTGTAACAACCATACCCACAATTGGTAAGTTATCTACACATGTCTACACCTACATGAATGATGAAAAATATAGATTGCTCTTGATATTGCTATTTGGGTTAAAATGTTAAGAAATCAGAAATTATGAAATGCTGAAATTATCACATGATTATTTTGATGATAATTCCACCCTTTGTCTACACATTATCATCAAAATTCAAAATATCCATATATTTTTCTGTTTTGAGATCATAAATAGTGTATTCATCCATTCACAAGTGATTAGTATTCCACATGATTCAATTTATTTCCCATTTGATTAATCTGTTATGATTCATAGTTCAATGACCTTGAATTACTCATTTTTTTAGTTTTCAGTATGTAAAATTTGTGTTTTTTTTTCAGGGTTTAATGTGGAAACTGTAGAATATAAAAACATCAGCTTTACAGTGTGGGATGTTGGTGGTCAAGACAAAATTAGACCATTATGGAGACACTATTTCCAAAACACACAGGTTAGTACCTAAACTGTTTTTTCTTTTTGATTTCTGGTAGCAATAACAGCTTACTTAGGTTCTCTAGAGGGTTACTTCAACAAATCAATACATCACACTTCAAAAATTGAAGTTTCCAAAATCTTGAATTCCAGTTATCTAGCTCAGAAAATTCTACCCAATATCATAAATCTGATTATTAATTATGCACTGTTCTGATTTTAGATATAGCAATGTTGCATTTTACTGGCATGTTGCAATTATACCAGAAATAAATTATATGCAATACTGTAACATAGGTATCTAAATACATCAAATTCAAGAAAAAGATGTTTTTCTCAGTGTTACACTGCTCCATACTAGCAAAGTTAGTGATGAAGAAAAAATACAAAATTGCCATATTTCTAAATAATAATAATAAACTTCATTTTTCTTATGATAGTTACAAAAACCATATAGGAATGGTCAAGAAAACTTAACAGTAAAATATTATTGCATCCTTATGTTAAATAATCTTTATGGGAGTAGTTACATGATGATGTCTAGAATTCATTGGGTAGTATATTGAAAAGCTTTATATGCCAGTGTAGCTCAAAATTGAAGGAAGAATTCAATTTTTTTTTCATGTACAATATTGCCTCATTTTAGTGTGCATATTCCTATACAGCAGTAGTGCCTTATATTTATTATATACAGCAGATTTGAACTTACTGGAATAAAACTTTAGTTTATTTAATTATTTATTTTATTCATTGAACAAATAACTTCCAGACAGAATGGGCTCTGGTATAAGGAAGTACATAATTATATACCTATAGGTAAACATATCATCATTCCAAATATATCAACAACTGTAAATTGGCAAACAAGAAATAATGTTTGTAAAAACAATGGCATGATTAATTTTATCCAGTTAGTTCAGAAATAATCAGTTTTTTACTTCATTTTCAATTTTTTTTACTTTCATTGAAGTCCTACCATTTTGGAAATGTGGCAGTATTCTAATGGATAGAATAATGGAATCATGTGGTTCTCATAGTGTATTTATACAGTGCTTTTGTAAAGTACTGATTGAATTCATTATTTACCAAACTATTCATTTCCGAGAGCTTTCCGGAAACAGGTCAATTTGTATTATCAATTTCACATATTTTTAGGAAAAAACTGTCTGACAATTTTTTCAAATGAAACACCCTATAAATCATTAGATTTTTGGAATCTCCATAGAAACTGATTGCAAAAATATATCACAGTTTTATAATTTTTTATACAATTTCAATTGTAAATTTGTCAAATTTCTGAGGGAAATTAGATATACAGGGTGATCCATGTTTGAGTTATGGAGTCCCTGACAATTTCTTCTGGTCTTTATGAAAGACTGGACTCATTATTATATCACATATATCTCGACATATATATTTGAACAAAACATATATTATTTTATATTCATTTTTTCATTTATAGAAACATGGAGAGAAAATCCCAAGTAATCTAGAAAAATCATTAATTATTCTCAACAATTTCAACAATAACTTTTGTTAAATATCATTTGACTAGATCATAGAACTAAAAATGGTAATTAGAGTGTTATAAAAACTTATTTATAGACTTGAATAAAGATTGACCTCAGCATATAATGCAAAACCAACTGAATTTATCAACATTCAATATTCAAATATTATGACTATTTTCATGTTTTCACATCACATACTCTGTACATTTCACAATAATATGTTTTTTTGCTTAAATAACCATTCAGATAGACCTATTTGATGAAGCTGTTTTGTTCAAATATTTTTGTCTTCAAAATAATTAATCAAACTTGATAGCTATTTCAAAATCAAAAATCATCAACTTAGTATTACCATTACAAATAATAGCTTATGATGATATCATTAGTAGTGAAAAATTTGATAATATTACAACTAGAGTAGCTGTTGTTTTAGATGTATGACAAACTGACATTTATCATACAGGGAAGAGAATGTCAATTCTCAATTTCAGACGATATTCATTTTATGCTCAAATTCCTATCGTGTATGTTCAATTGATATAATTCAATGTTCGTCGTGGCATATAGCCAGGAAAGTAGTTGTTTTCTGTTGAATATGCCGAGAAAGAATTAATAATTTCATCACATAGAGAATGCGAATTCTCAATGTATTTATTCAAATGTATCCATTTTTTCATGTTTATAATATATCTGAGAATATTCCTTTTCAATAGAGTAGCTGTATTTAATTGAATACTATATTAGCATATTCACATTCACTTACAGTTTTAACTCATAAAAATAAACCAATCTGAATATTTTGGTTATAGTGAACAAATTTAATAAATTATTGTGACCATCAGACCATTACCTAATGTTTAGGCTTTGATAATTTGTTATTATAAACAGTCAGAAATTCGAGAAGAATCACCTTCTTGGTCAATACTAAGTATAAAAAATGGAGTGGACGCAAATCGGAAAATTATGAAATTAGTTTTTATTTTAATGAAAAGGGGTCTCGCCTCATAATATTGTTCTTTGTGGTTTCAAACCCCCATGTGTGAATTTTCATATAATTTCTATGAAGATTTCAACAAAAAACACAGGCACATCTAAACAGCAGTTTTGCAAACGTAAATATTTATTTACTCGGAGATGTTGAGTTCAACCAAAAACAGTATATCCTGATTTTTTTTTTCTTTCATATCATAATTTTCTACCTAGCGGAGCTATTGAACGTTTCAAAATTCGCATTTAATTTGGATCCACTATTTTTTGCGAGGCAGGAAATGAAAAAAGTGAATCTTGTTAATTCGGAATAAGGTGATTTTTGCATAATATACAGGGTATGTCACGACGAGCTTACACTATCTTTATATCGGGAGTCAGTCGGGAGAAATCCATGAAAATGTGCATGCTTATATTTTAGAAGACGCTCTCTTCATTTAAAATATTTTCGAAAATGCAGTGTTGCCGCTTCTACTAGAAAGTAGAAAGTAGTAGCAACATTAATATTTCGAATGGAACACCCTGTATTTTATCGCATTTTTATATTTTCCCTGAAAACCTGATTTCATCGATGTATCACACTTGGGGTCTATCGAAAAATATTACAGAGATATAGGGTGTTCAAAATCGAGATTTTTCAACTTTAGGATTTTTTGTGTCGAAACTATTTATTATCGGTCAAAACGGCTCACATGTCCCAATCTCAACTTTTGATTCCAAGTCACTGATATTCAATCGGAACAGATACAGGGTGTTTCAAGATTCAGAATTCTGATCATCTTGTATCTGTTCCGATTAAGTATCAGTAAATAGTCAATCAAAAGTTGAGATAGGGACATGTGAACCGTTTTGGACGATAATAAAATAGTTTCGACACAAACAAATCCTAAAGTTGAAGAATCTCGATTTTGAACACCCTATTCCTCTGTTATCATTCCCGATAGTCCCCAAGTGTGATGTTTGATGAAATCAGCTCTTCAGAGAGAATCTAAAAATTAAATTAAATACAGGGTATTCTATTTGAAATAACAAAGTTGTTGCTACTTTTTGATAGAAGCGGCAACACTGCATTGCTGAAAATACGTTGAATAAAGAGAGCGTATTTCAATATATATATATATATATATATCTCCATATAGAGATAGTATAAGCTCGTCGTGACATACCCTGTACAATATATTAAATAATTTGAAAGCATATGGGGAACAATATATGAATAATATGAAATTAGTTTTCCTGCAAAAAAATCCTAATATGTTTTCATATAAAATCGACTTCTTTTTATTTCAATGAAAACGCACTGCACTGTCCAAAAGGATGTTCTTCCCTGAAGAATTGGTCATATTCATGGTCAAAATTTAAAAATCACACGACTAATAGCTGAGATATAGAAGGGGGGCGTTAATGGGAGACAGGCTCTATAGGCCAAAAAAGGCGACCCATAAAAACAAGGATCAAAGAACACCTCAAACATTTGAAATATGGTTCTATTTGATGAATCAAGTGTACATATCACAATGAATAACCTCAACTTGGTCCAACAAGTTGATGATGTTAGAAAATTACATACATATAGACTGGCTTGGAATTAGTTGAGAATAGAAATATACTTATGAATAAGAATAAAGAACCTGTTCCATAATATAGTATAGTTGAGTGATTAAGTAATTTAAGATTAGGATCAACATGTGAACTCAACCAGACATTGACTGTGCAGTAAGGGTCTTTCACGGGTAGGTAAACAAATAACTCATCAGATCCTATGAGTAGGCTCTGGGGGCCCATTCACAAATATCGAACGAAATACAGCCAGGACTGTACTTATTCGAGATAGGGTTTTGAAAATTGGTGGGCAGCTAGTATACCAAATTGCTCATTAATCAACGGAACAATTTTTGTTCTACCACTCCTGGTTTTACTGGAAACACACCAACTTGGACAAATTGGACACCCTGTATTGTATTCCATAATCGGTTAGGGATTGTCATAACGAATTCATCGATTCCGGGTTTGATAGGGTCATTTCAAACGATTCCGAAGATACTCGCGTTCTAAGTTTCAATATGCTCGATGAGTCTGACAGTGAAAGAAGTTTCGATATTGCCAAGTCCATGTCACACCCAGTGAGCATACGGAAATTTCGAACGCAAATATCTTTGTAATCGTTCGAAATTATCCAATCAAACCCGGTATCGTTGAATTCATCATGATAATCCCTAACCGATTATGGAATATAATACAGGGTGTCCCATTTAAAAATCGAAAGTTGGGGTCATTTCCGGTGAAACTGGAAGTAATAGAAGAAAAATTGTTTCATCAATTAATGAGCAATTTGGTATACTTGCTACCCACCATTTTTTAAAACCCTATCTAGAATAATTCAAAAGTTACAATCTTTGCCGTTTTTTGTGCACTTGTCTGTATGCCGATAGAAATTTTCGGACAACGTTCAAGTGTGATATTCTGGATTGCTTTCGACTTCAAACTCGCTTGAGACAAATTTTGCCAAATAGCATGAACTGGCAACATCGAATTAACGATTCTCGAATGTGTTCTGTGCCAATGTGTTGTGGTTTCTTTGTTGTTATGATGGAGGTTATGTCAATGTTATGTTGAAATAATAATGACAGTGGAAAGAAAAAAGTTTTTGTGCTTCATCTCAAAACGAGACACTCAACTTGATGGAAGAAAAATAGAATGAGCCACTTTTCTCTGGCAAAAAAATGCAGAAGACTCATGTCCCTGTAACACAAATGGTACTAGCAGTGCAATGAACTCTCACTATAATTCCTTACCTAAATGTTTTTATACATTTTATGTCCGATAAAAATCTGAACGCTTTCTTATACACGTTCTCTCGTGGCAATTGATGATTTTCTTGATTCTCCAAATTTTATATTTCTATTAATGAAGCTACAATTCTCAAAATAACAAGTGAAGAAATCAGTCAAATATTCAATTTCGCATTCGACATGAAAATGTCGACTGCTTAAGACCACTCTACAATTTGTCTATCGAAAATTTTCGATTGCGTCATTCGAGAATGAGCACTTTCGTTTTTTGTTCGACAATGTAGAAATCTCGCATGCGACAAAATATCTCACCATTTGAGAATAGGGTCCCCGATCATTATCCGTTGAAAGTGCAACTGTAATGTCAGCGATTGTCAACTTTTTTTAAACCCAATATGTTTTTAAATATTTTTTCTATTTGAGAAAAAATAAACATGGATGAACGTCAGTGTTTGATTTGTCACATCACATGTGATTTTAAAATGTGCTGTGAAATAATAATTTAAAATGTTCAAACTGGTTATCATTATGTTGAACTGGCAGCAAAACATAACCATAACCTATCTTTCGATTCTTGATGTTTTGTTTTGTTGGTTTATATTTTCATCATTCTTATTATTTTTTCTTTACTCATGTTGAAATTATGGATGAAGTGATTAATCATAATATTATCTCAGAAGACATATTATTATCCGATAGTGATTCTGATACATCAGAAACACCAAGCTCTAGAACCTCTAATTCCAGTGATGAAGAAATGAAGCATAGCTGTGAAATATTTGATATTGAAAAGTGGAAATGACAAGCCATCTTGTAGATTAGTGGCAGTGACACTAGGCAGTACTGTTCGGGAATATCGGAACATCTTCAATAACTAACCGATTTGCAGGGCCTGATCTTCGTGGTGGACAGCAACGACAGGGAGCGCATCACCGAGGCCAAGGACGAACTAATGCGCATGCTCGCCGAGGACGAGCTGCGGGACGCCGTCCTGCTGATATTCGCCAACAAGCAGGACCTGCCCAACGCTATGAACGCCGCCGAGATCACCGACAAGCTGGGCTTGCACTCGCTGCGCAACCGCAACTGGTACATACAGGCGACGTGCGCCACCAGCGGCGACGGGCTGTACGAGGGCCTCGATTGGCTGTCCAATCAGCTGAAGAACGCCAATCGCTAGGGCGGGAGTGGGGGGAGGTTAAAGTGTGTGCACCGGGGTGGTCGGTGCCTGTTCATGAACTGTCGCGTCGAGATCGGTACCATATGTTGCGAGCGAGAGCGTTCGGGGGGTCGCGCCTGCTTTTCCGGGGAGTAGGGTCGGCTCCCTCGTGTGTACCTTCCGGGTATGCCCTGCGTTAAATTGCACTCCAATATAAGTATCCTTTGTATTTATTTATTTTCTTTTTCAGGTGGATTGCGGGCTTGTTTTGTATGATAACTTTTTTGTAATAGGTTATAATGTACAGTAGACATTTGTATTTGAAGGGTTTTCTTCTTTCTGATCAGTGAATGGCATCGTTGTAACATATGGTAAGGCTGTTCGTATTTAATAAAAAAATGATATGTTTTAAAAAAATTGGGCACAGCTCAGAAGTATTTTATTGTTTAATTGAGGTAATCTACTTTTCAGCTCACGGAAATGGGCACAGTATCTCGAAATTCTGCATGCTCATTTTCGATTCTGATCTTGAGGAATTTTATAGTTTCTGGAGATCAGAACATCTATGATAATATATCGGTTGTTCTGTCCATTTTATGTGTGCTGCACTGTACATAATCTTTGTTTTTCTCAAATTGTAACTCATACTTATGATCGGTTATAAAAGGAATCTTTTGAGACGTAATTTTATTTGACAAACAGTGGAGTAAGGTTACAGTATAAGTGATTTATTTAAAGAGTTTCATTTTTTCGATGACATTCCCCGTTTGTCAGCTGTATTATCAAATAAATTTATACTATTAAATTCTATTTTAATTTCCAGAGACCTGTTTTCCTTTCAAATGAAATCAAAGTGTTCAACACTACATCACTTGACATCATTTGTGACTTTTCCATAAGAGATATTTTTTTACTAATTCGCCAATATTTCGAAAACTGTTGAGGCTAGGCATAAATAACCTTTTTCAAAGTTAGCTTCATTTTAGATGCCGAATCGAATGAAAAAATTGATCTAGAATATTTTTTTCAACCGGATCTATGTATGATTTTCTGGTGAACACCCTGTATAACTGTAATCGAATTGATATCGAAATTCTACTGAACTGGGTCCTCCCCTACGAATAAATCGATACACAATCGAAAATGATTGATCATATCCAGAAATAAAATAAAATATTTTTCGGTCTGGAAACGCAATTTTCAACTTGAAATTTGAAATATTTCGAAAATGATTAGACTTGGGTATAGGACATTATACATAAAACATCTTCAGAATCATGTGTAAAATATAAAACCTTGATAATATACAGGATGTTCCATTTGAAATAATGAAGTTGAGTGTATGGGGTTTTGCTGGTTGGATAATTTTCAATTCTCTCAAATAAATAAATTTGTATATTGTCCAGTAAAATTACATAACACAAAACTAACTATGGGAAATGTCGCATTTGGGGCATTCCTTGAAAAACTCCTCAGCCACATACTCAGCAATAGCCATGCAACTAGTAGCTCCAGGACTCGGAACAAAAACGGATTTTATCATCCGCTTTTGGATTCCATCTCCCTCGAATATTTCGAATACAAAGTCCTCCTCAAACTCTCCATCTTCGTTCACAAGCTGAACTTGCACACCTACGGGGCCTTTCGTGATATCTTTCTCGTCTATCCTTGCCAGTTTTTTCAGTTCTTTCAGGTGTACCGAGGGGAAAAAGTGTTTTTTTACTTGATCCACGCACTTCGAGAAATGCCGTTTTGTCATGTTCTGGAAATGGGGGGAAGTTAAAGTGTGTTTCAGGTAGGTTAGGTTCAGTTCGTCGGCCTTGTAGCCTTCTATTTGGTAAGCTGGAACAGCTGTTGGGCCCAGAAGAGTAGTTCCATCCAGTCTGAAAGAATTTTTTTTCCTACAAACCTCAATACTTAGGTCATCTCGACTATTTTTTCAACTCGGCTACACCTTGTTAAAAAAATCAGATCTCGATCACCAAAGTAGCATTTCGCCTCGCATTTCGCGCTCTAGATACAAAAATAACTATTCAATATTCATAATTCTGATCACCCTGTATCTGTTGATATGAATGTCAGTAGATAGTAAATCAAAAGTTGGGATAGGGACATGAAAGCCGTTATGAAAAATCTCGATTTTGAACACCCTATATCTCTAATCATTCCTGCTAGACCCCAAGTGTGATGCATTGATGAAATCAGCTCTTCAGGAAGAATATAAAAATGCAATAAAATACAGGGTGCTCCATTTAAAATAACGAAGTTGCTAGTTGTTTCTAATAGAAGTGGCAACACTGTATCGATGAAAATATTTTAGACGGATAGAGAATGTTCAATAAGCCTTTTCATCTAGATATATTTTTAAGACGCATGCGCTGGTTTTTAGATCCAATAATTAATTGGGTGATGCAAAGGTGAAGTCTCATTGGCTATAGTTCCAACACAAAATGCTGATTGGCCATTTCGAATATGGCGGGTATTATTGACGTTCTGTCAAATGTCAACCACCATGGCATGGGCATTGGTCGTTGAGAAACAGCAATAACAACATAGTATTTTTGTTTTCATATTCCTGGTGTGTATCAATTGTATTATAACAATTTAATTCCAAAAAACGTTACTTTATTAGTTATACTGAAGAGTGTGGTACTGTGGTATAAGTGTTTCGGTCAAAATGGCCGCCATTATTGTCGTTGGATGTGAGATGTAAACAGAGATAGTCATTTGTCATCTAAATGAAAAGGCCTATTATCAAAGCATCCCAATTTTCAGAATGTTCTGTCTATTCGTTCTCCAGATACTTATTCTAATAGGTCATCCACCGTGGATCGCCCTGTATGACGTCGTAGAAATGAAATAGAATTTCCAGTAATTTACCTTTTCCGAAAAACTTAACTGGGAAACATAAATAATTTTTAAATTTGTCGAAGGCCGTTGGAATGAACCTCTGATGATTTTGGTTACACGTACTGTTATGATGCCCGGCACTGTATTATCAATAAATTACCTTGGGCTCAGGTGGATTCCCAAAAAGGGCAGGTCCATCTCCGGTACTGCATAGATATTCCTGGATATTGAACCATTTTTCAGCAAGTGATAATTCACTCTGAAAGATATGAAAACACCACATTTTTTGGCTGCACAATCAATCAAATCCAGTAAGGTTCCAGACTGTAGACCTCCGGAAATGATCAGATATTTCGTTTTCAGAAACAAATTTTCATTGCATTTGACCAAAATGGGAAAGTCGCAATCCGAAGACGGTTTAATGCATTTTACTTCGTTGCTGAATAAGATGTCTCCACCGTTTTTTCTAAAATCTTTGCCAAAACTGTCTGCTACTACTTGGAAATCGATGTTTCCAGTGTTTGGAGAATATAGGGCTTGGAAACCTTTGGCTCTTGGTTCGACTTCATTGATTTCTTCAATAGTCTTCAGTATCGTGAGATCGTCAACCCCGTTTTCAACTCCTTGGCTATGTAAAATCTTCAAAATTTCAATCTGGTTTCTATCGGTGGCTGTTACGATCTTCCCTGTATTTTTATAAGGGATATTATTGTCATCGCAATATTCTTTCAGCATGCGTCTTCCTTTGACGCAAAATTTCGCTTTGAGTGAGTCTGGTTTATAATAAATTCCTGAATGCATTACACCACTATTGTGGCTGCTCTGGTGTTTCCCTAAACCGCTTTCTTTTTCGATGAGAATTGTTTTCAAATTGGGCGATTCATTTTTGATTTTTCTTGCTATTGAAGTACCAATTATACCTCCGCCAATTATTGCCAAATCGTAGCAAAATGCGTCTTCTATTGATTTCAGGTTATCATTTCCAAAATTTCCTAACGAAAAACGCCGAGCTAAGTTCAAAACTTGTGATTTTTGTTTATGAAATAATTTAATCATCTGTGACATATTATATTATATGACATATTCAAAAGCAATAATCATATTTGTATCAAAAATATATATAGAGGGTGTCCGTGAAAAGAAAGTCAATGTATAATGTAATATATAATATTATATTCATTTTCGTCGACCTCTACAAAAAATCACATATTTTACGTTCTAATTTCCGAGTCCGCAGACACTAACTTTTCGTCCGCTGCAGGGTTGCCGGTTCTACTGAATTTTCAGTAGATCTCCTGATTTGCATATCGATCTACTGAAACATTTCATAACAGACTGGAAAATAATTTGACACCAATTTATGACTATCTATATTATTATTAATCTTTAATTTATCATATACACTTTATTATAAGTTGCATGCTATTCCGGCACGCATCTTATTATTATTTGTTTAAATTAATTTCACAATGATATTATTCCGATCAAATTCAATTTTTTATATACCTATCTCTGTTATAAAACAGTTTTATTGTTTATTACAGCGCGAAAGAGCTCAGTGGTCTGTGTATCTGACTTCGACGGCGGTCGTTTGTGTCCAAATCCCTGAGGGGCGTTATTTTTTTCTCATTTGTTCACAAGTAATTTTTCGAAAAATACTTTTCAGAAAAAGCATCGTTTAGGACGAGTTCGGTTAAAAGAAGTCACATCATTCATGCAGAAACGATATTTTCCTTCCTCATACCCTATAAAAATGATCTTATAACCTCTTCTGATAACCTTGAGATTTTCCGGAAGGAGCCATGTTACTAATTGAATGACTGGCAAGGGATGTTTGTAATATAAATGGTCTAACCAATGATGGAAGTAAGATATCTTACTTCCATCATTGTCTAACCAAACACAGCTTGTCATTTGCAATGGGGTAAGGGAAGGTAGATGCTGAAGCACCGGGGCAAAGAGGACCTATATTCTTTGACTGGGGCTTCAAGCACCAATGACGGCTAGATATCTAGCCGTCATTGCAAGCACTAACAAGAAGAACGCGTTCCTGCCTATTTTTCATGCTCTCTGATTGGCTCTCTGTGGAGTAGCTCCGGTGTTACCCGCACAGTCAAATATGAAGTGGCAACCTTGGTGGATGGCTAGAAATTTTGAAGACATTGACAATTGACATCACATGACAGTGACGTGACATTGACATTTCGATTATTCCCGCGTTTATTATTGTCTAAACTGGAAAAATGTATTGTTGGGTATTTTCAATATCATGTTCATGTAGATTTTGATTACTAGTTTATATTAATATTGTATCATCGGTAAGTCTCAAATATCTTATTGATACGAATTTCACTATTTAGTACTTCCGAAGATTTTCCAAAATGAGTGTGAAGGCAAAACAAAAAAAGTTCAAAGAGGACCTGTCATCAATACCTACAATGCTGGAAAACAACCCAGCTATCGACCAGACACATATCCCAAATCAGATTATACTTATAAAAACTGATTTGATGTCTCAAGACGAAATTATAAGGAAGAGAGCACTAGATATGTTGGAATCTTTGTTAAATCAAAAGACCCTAGAGGTGCAGACTGAAATAGTGAAACTCTTGAATGAAGACAGTGAAAATGAGATCTTTCATTCCTTGATTGGCAAGTCTGTGAAGAAGGAGATTATTGATAATATCATGAAAGCCCAGAATTTCACAGATATTCTTTTACCTTGGCAAAATCTAAATACAATGAAGGTAGGCAATAATTTCAATACTGTACATATTCTATCATTATTTTTCATTGCACCAGCCAGTTTTCTATAAATAATACTGATTTAATTTTGCTCTTACTCAAAAAGTCTTCAATTCTTGATCCAGTTGTTTTATAATGATTCTCATGAGCTGCCTCATGAAGTATTTTGTTTCATCAATTTGCATCTGATCTGCTGAGCCATTTTTTTAATGAAATAATGCCCTGCTGTTTTGTAAAATAACTTATGATATTGTTGGTTGATCATAGTTGAAGATTGGATATTCTCAAAGTTGAATGGATAATGCAGAATATCTTGAAACATCTGATTGCTAATATTATTTTCTTCTAGCTGAACAGTTTGTTGGAGGATGTATTCTCAAATGAACTTCCTAAAGAAAAGTGCAAGTATTTTTTCATGAGCAAAGTTATTCCTGCTATGATGTTACTGAATACAGAGAAAACACTGAGGAATACATACATTGAAATTGCATTTTTACTCTCCAGAATCATACCTATCTCAGAGTTAACAGCAGAGGAACTGGAGAAGTTCTTGAAAGAAATAAATACCAAGTATGTATACTTTTCCAATGTGAAACTAACAGAAGTTTTGATATTTCAAAACTTTTTCTTCTTGAGTAGTTGCAAAATGTGAATAGACTTGGCATTTCAGTAGGTGATTTCATTTCACAATTTCACATGTGAATGAAAATTCAGCCATTTTGATAGGAGAGTTGTTGTAAATAGATGAAATTGAAAACTTGAGCTTGGCTGGATTTGCAGTACAAATTTATTTTTATTCCTCCAAATATGCTGTATAGTTCAGACATATACGCTTCAAGTAGTAAATCACTCTAGTCAAATTTCTACAAATAATCTATGTGAGCTAAATGTACAAAATATCTAAACATTATTATAACTTATAGTTGCCTCTCTAGTTGAAATCTATTTCTAAAATTGTATTTCAAGTTGACAAATTTAATATTGTTTTTTACATTCAGAGATATCTATCAGAAATGTGTTGAAATTTTGTTAGATATAACTTTGAGTAAAACAATATAAATTAACATTTGAAATACATAATTTGATGATTTTTCTTCACAAAAGTTATGCATAATTTTTCACTACAACTCAGATGTTCACAGTTTGTGTAAACACCTGTTATTGAAAATGTGTGAACTATCTAATATAATATCTGCAATGATTTATTCTCTTGAAATTGGATACCCTTTTGTAATAAATCATGAATGAGTTAGTCAGCAATCCACTCCCAATGCTATTAGGAACATATCTTAATAAAGAAAACATCAACAAGCTTTGTTTTATATTATTACTCTATTGACTCATATTTCCCAAAATTGAATTAATATTCGAAACAAATATCAAAGCAAAATGGATTTCCCAATTTGACTGTTTAGAACTATTACATCTCTTTGATTTTTGTATTCATGACTAATATGTATTAGAAACAACATGTTCAAATCTAAATTCACTCAGTTATTGCATTCCATCAAGATAATATTGATGGAAATGAAACTGAAAAACAAAGAAATAATATATCCAATCTTGTTTTCTTATTTCTACTCATTTTTGTGAGAAAATCAAGGTGAAAAATTCATGAGTTTTGATTTTTTTCCATTTGCTTCCTTTCTGACTCACATATTATGGTATTTGAAAAGGTTTCAATAGTGCACTTTTTTTAATTGGTTTTCCAGACCTGGAAATATTTGATCAGATTTTTGCACATATTTTTGAATAAAACTGTTGATAAGTACTTTGAAAATTAAATCAACATCAAAGGTTGAGGTTACTTCTGAAATTCCAGTGGATCTTTTATTTCATGACAAAATTAACAATTCTGTGGTTATTCTACCAAGGCAATCTGAAAATTCAAAAGAACTGAAGATACAACACTGGCCCTTTTTTGGTCAGTTTTCTGTATAAAATAAGATTTATGTCCTTTAAAAATAAAAGCTGTATAGCTTCTAATTTTTGTATGGATTTCAACAAAAGAGAAAACAAATATCATACAGACTGATTGGATTGAAAAACAATAAATGGTGCAAACAATATATATTTTTTCAACATCAACAAAAGCACACTTTTTCATTGTTAAAGTGGGATGCATTATGTATTACTTTTTTGAAAAGCTTTATAAATCAATATTGTGGAATAGTTATATTTTGTAAACTGGACTGAAAGACTTTGGTCAATGGCCTTTTGGGGTATATCCCTAATGAAGATTTTCTCTCTTTCTCTGTAATATTGAGCTTCTTTTATTAGGTGATTTGTAAATAAAGAATAATGATCACTCAACACATATCTTTATTTTTTCAATAACTTTTTATTCAAACAATATAATCATTGAAATTATTTGAACAAAAATTGTTTTCTAATCAGCAAACCAAGTGTTGGTCCTGGAACACAATACAAATGCATATTCAAACTAACAAGTTCAAAGTCACAAATCTAACTAACTACATATTGAACCTTCTGAAATACCTACACATAATAATATCCACTCATAATCAATTTTTTGTTTTTACTCTGACAAATTTTAAAATACCCATCCCTCATAATAAACATTCAATCTTCCTCTTGAACATACATTTTTATTTCATTTTTAAATTGGCTACATCTGGAATGCTAATGTTTTGTTTTGAGGGTCCTATCCTGATTCCTGGTAGCCATTCCATTATTTAAACAAATCATTTGTGGCTTATACATCTTTTCTAATAGAATTTCTTCATTGTGATCGCTCATTGTCCAGCGCCATATCCGATTTTTTTAAAGCTTTTATTTAACTTTCAATGTATGGATGTATGTATGTAAAAACTTCACAAACGATAAAATTTCCACAACATTCTCAAACACACATGTTTCACTAACACAGTAGCTTCGTCAGGTGATATACTGGTACAATGAACTAAACTAATGTTGGCTTGCTTAACTTTTATATATCTTACTTTCCCAACCTGAAGGATTAGTTACCTGTGGACAGGTACGATAAACCTCAATTTACGGAAATAAGGCACAATATCTACATTAAATTACGGTATACCGTAAAAAAAAAAGTATGTATGTTAGTTCGGGTGGAATCTTTGAACTCAATCTTGGAGTAGATTTCTTTAACCGATTGAGCTGATATTTTTTATACACGTTCAGTTTGTACATGACAATGCACGATAAGGTGTGTGAATTTATTCTAAATCCAAGATGGCGGACCATCCAAGATGACGGAATACTTATTTTTGATGCACTTCTACAATATGGGTATCAAATGACTCGTTGGGAGTAACTCGAAAAATAATGCGACGTCATTCTGAATTCAATATGTCGGTTCATCCAAGATGGCGGAATAGTTATTTTTAATGTACTTCTACAATATGGGTATCAAATGAAAGGGGTCGTTGAGAGCAACTCGACAAATAATGTGACGTCATTCTGAATCCAATATGGCGGAACATCCAAGATGGCAAAATAGTTATGTTTAATGCACTTCCACAATATTGGTCTCAAATGAAAGGAGTTGTTGAAAGTAACTCGAAAAATAATGTGACTTCATTTTGAATCCAATATGGCGGACCATCCAAGACGACTTGATAGTTATTTTCAATGCACTTCTACAATATGGGTATCAAATGAAAAGGTTCATTGAGAGTAGTCAAAAAATAATGTGACGTCATTCTAAATCCAATATGGCGGACTATCCAAGATGGCGGAATAGTTATTTTTAATCCACTTCTACGGGTATCAAATGAAAGGGCTCAATAAAGTCTGTGCAATTTCGACGAAATAAATAGGAGTATGTGAACATTAAGAGTTCACCGTAAGCCGCATAGGCATCAAACAGTAACCAGTACTTTTCGAATTATCTTGAAAACAAATAATTTCATCGAAATTTTACAAAATACGAAAAATACTCAAAAATGATTGGACACTTGAAGGAAAATAGATAGGAAGTCATTAGCGCACGTACAAAAAAAATATGGGGGTAAGTGTGTACTTGACCCTCAGTATTTTGAATATTTGACAGTTATTTCCTGTTTTGTTTTCCTCACACGATGTAACTCTTTGTGCTGAAGTAATGTACCAATTTTGAGATTGAAATCTTATTAAATACGCGAGTAATTAAAAAAAGACAGTTTTCAATTTCCAACTTTGACACCCTGTATATCGAATATGAAGGGCTAAAATGAAAAATGTTATTTAGAAACTCATATTGTTTTTGTTCAAGGAATATATGGTTAATGGATTGACCTCCTTTTAGCGGACACCCTATATATAGGTTGTTGATATTCGGTTCAGCCGTTTTCAAAATAATCGAGGTTGAAATAATTTTAGTTACAATTTTGGTTTTACCAAATCGCAGATGCCATGAAGAATCAACAATACATACGCAAAGAAAATTACAGAAAGTTTGATTGATAACAACCTGCATATGTGCTGTTGATTCTTCATGGCAATTGCGATTTGGTGAAATAAAACTATAACCAATTCTAAAATGTTCGACCTCGAATATTGCTTAAACGGCTGAACCGAATATGATTGACCTATATATTTTTGAACTTGATATGTTACCAGATTTAGTAACCCAACCTAAGATATGTTACCAGATCTAGTAACCTAACCTGAGATATGTTACTAGATCTAGTAACCTAACCTGAGATATGTTACCAAATCTAGTAACCTAACCTTAGATATGTTACTAGATCTAGTAACCTAACCTGAGATATGTTACCAGATTTAGTAACCTAACCTGAGATATGTTACCAAATCTAGTAACCTAACCTGAGATATGTTTCCAGATCTAGTAACCTAACCTGAGATATGTTACTAGATCCAGTAACCTAACCTGAATTATGTTACTAGATCTAGTAACCTAACGTGAGATATGTTACCAAATCTAGTAACCTAACCTGAGATATGTTTCCAGATCTAGTAACCTAACCTGAGATATGTTACTAGATCTAGTAACCTAACCTGAGATATGTTACTAGAACTAGTAACCTAACCTGAGATATGTTACCAAATCTAGTAACCTAACCTTAGATATGTTACTAGATCTAGTAACCTAACCTGAGATATGTTACCAGATTTAGTAACCTAACCTGAGATATGTTACCAAATCTAGTAACCTAACCTGAGATATGTTTCCAGATCTAGTAACCTAACCTGAGATATGTTACTAGATCTAGTAACCTAACCTGAGATATGTTACTAGATCTAGTAACCTAACCTGAGATATGTTACTAGATCTAGTAACCTAACCTGAGATATGTTACCAGATTTAGTAACCTAACTTGAGATATGTTACCAAATCTAGTAACCTAACCTGAAAAGACAGATCTTCAATTATTTCCATTTCTTATATCAGCGATATTCATTTGTTTCACCTAGTAAAATTTTCTGGAGGTTTAGAACAAACCCAACAATTTTTGTGTTTGAAGTTTTATTCTATCTTCAATGTTGAACCCTGTAGAAGCTGTTTAAATATACGGAATGACCATGTACATATTGGTATTAAATAAACAATGAAAACCTTACGAAGTATAACTTGTTGTAAGGTATATATAAATAAAAATTATGATTATGAAAAGAAGTAATTTATAAATAAAAATTGGAGAAAAATACCTATTTTTTTCAACTAAATTCCATTTCAGATATATAGGTGCCATAAGTCAACTTCGTGATTCGGGTTTCTTGAATTGGCACAAATTGTGGATATTTTTGGTGAGATTTTGCGATAAAAACATCCACAATTCAATGGATCTAACGAATCGCCTGCTACGAGTCGTAGAATTCGCATTCAGAAATTCTTCGGTTGAACAGAGACTCAAAGGATATGATTGTTGGAAGGTTTTTATCTGTTTCAATTGATTCTCAAATTTATGGCTACGGGGAAAAATATCTTGCTATGGTATGTTTCAGGAACTAATTGACAATGCAAGTTTAGACCAAAACCACATTTGTAGTTCCAAACAGATCAAACTTTTAATTACTCCTCTTCGTGCCAAATTTTCCAAACAGGAAGTGGTAATCTGCAAAAGATTCGACACTTTTGTCTATCTCTTAGAAAAACTTCAACAGAAAGCCATGCTCTGCTTGCCAGAATTTTTGGAATTCTGTTTCGGTTCTATTGGAGACAATAAAAATTGTTCTAGAAGTGGTCAAGGAAGAAGCATTCCACAGTTGTGGATCAAAAGTACCAAAGTATTAGTGGAAATTATAGGTAATAGACGTTGAATTTTTATGTGACCTGTTTTTCTGAATCAAAGGGAATTCATTTTTTCAGGGCACAGTCATGGCAATTCTATAGATTGTCTGAATACAAAAGATATCATCAAACTGGAAGAACCTATTATAAATCATAGAAATATACAGACATGTTACAAGATTATAATAAACTCGGTATCAGAAAGTTGTATATTACTTAAGGACGTGGAAATGGATTCCAAAAGGATGGAGGTAAATTAGCTCTTTCAATATGGTATCTAAATATCTTATCCAAAATTCAATATCAAAATACCTAGTTGGCAAGAAGAGGTAATACGTAAATAAAAAAATGTTCTCTAATGGTTCCATTTAGTCTATATTCACTATAAAGTATTCTTTTTAGGTAATCAAATGTATGTGGGTAACCGTCTTCGACCTAGTTGTACCTGCATCAGAGTCAAATAGAGAGAAGTATTTTCAGATTTTGTCAGGTGTTCTTGACAATTTCATAAATGTAAGTGGGTGCTGATTTTATTCCTTCAGCCATTCACTTCAAATATTTATGTTTCAGCAAAGTACTTCGAATCCTTATTTTCAAGACCTAGTCGTACTTGTATTCACGGTTTTGATGTCTTTTGATAAGGAGTTGATTTGTGAATGTATCAAATTGATACTATTACAACTTTTAACGATTTTATTCACCAGCAATAACATGTAAGTATATATTTTCCAGAAGAACAAACATGGAACTTTTTCCTTTCAGCTACTTCAATTCCAGAATGTCACCTTATGAAAATGTTCTCTTATACAGGGTGGTGCAGAATTCAGAATCTTGATCACCCGGTATATGTCCCAATTAAATATCAGTAGATAGTTAATCAAAAGTTGAGATAGGGACATGTAAGCCGTTTTGACCAATTATGAATAGTTTCGACACAAAAAATTCTTGAACTTGGAAAATCTAGATTTTTCACACCCTATATTTCAGTAATTATAACTGCTAGACCCCAAGTATGATGGGTCGTTGAAATCAGCTCATCAGGGAGAATCTCAAAATGAAATAATATATAGGGTGTTCGATAGAAAAAAGTTTAACTTCAGTGTTTTATGGTTTTTGGGGACACCCTGTATGTTTCGAAATAATTTTAAATGGTAGCCTATGTTGACATGCAACTTCCTAGAGAGGAAGAATTCCAAGAAGATAAGTGGTTAGCCTTCTAGAGACCGAGGCGTTACTGGTGGCCCACCCTGTATATATATACTTATTCCTAGGTTTCTTACATTATTATAGCCTACATGTTTGCCAAACTCTGATGTTTTTCATAATTATATTTCTATTTCAGCCCTGTCAATATTTCGGAAAATTTCAAACAAGCACTAATGCATTCGTTTTCAAAGATTATTCAAGAGGAAGATAAAGTCAAGATGATGAATATCATTATGAATTGCTTTGCAAATTTGAAATCCCACGAAGAGAACATTTCTAACATGGCCAAAATTTGGTTATTTTTAGCTTCTGAATTAATTTCCGATTTGAATGTTGAAAAAATCGAGGAATTTTCAAAATTGAACGAGTTTTTCCTGTGGCCTGCACTGAACATGCATCGAATGGAAGAAACCAGCAAAAAAGTTTGGATACCGCATATTGGTACCTATTTGGCAAGTTGAAATTTTTTGTGTTTCAGCTAATTACTGTTAACTGGCTGAAGATTTACAAGAAACTGTGTCAAGACTGTGAAGTTAAAAAGTTGCAAGTAATGAAAGACCTTGAAAAAATTTTCAAAAACAATCCGCTTTTGTCTTCAAACGTCATATCTCTCCTAAATATCATGTCACAATTCGAAACAAAATTTACTCAAGACTTCGGTAAGTTTTTTTTTAAAGTTATTATTCTTGTATGATCTGTTTTTTCTCTCTTAGTTAACAAACTGATGAATGTGTCTTCACTGATTCTCGTACTTCCGAATCTAAAGTCTGAAGATGAGCACAAAATATCCACACTTGTAATGCAATATTTTGAACCAGCATTGGAGTGCTACAAAACCGAAAATGATGAAGTAATTAAAAATGTTAGTTTGTCCATTGAACATATACTGAAGATTCATGGAGGCTTCAGAATATTGGAACCACTTACAAATTTCCTTAGACAGTCCCCAAAAGAGATGCGTACCAAGTACTCCAAACATTTGGAAAACCTTCTATTGGATCTCTATAACAAAGAATCAGACGTTAAAAGTTATAATGCAAAAGAATTATCTAAAGTCCTAGCAGTTTTCAGTGAAAAAGAAGAAGATACCGAGAAAAAAACCTTCGTCATACCTACTGGTAGATCCGCACGTATTGCCAATCTGGCGAAAAACTCCCCAAAATCACCTAACAAACAAACTAAAGCCGTTGCATCCCCTACTACCCTAAGACTTTTTGGCAAAGACTTGGATACTATGTCACCACTAAAACTGAAAGGAAGCCAACTCAATAACACTCCTCCTAAAAAAAGTAAAATTGCTAACACTGGACCGATCAAATCAAGTACCAAACCATCTATCAATGATGAAAGCTCTTCAGAATTCGTCGAAATTAATACTGAAATCGAATTGAAACCAGAGAAACTGAGTGACCACCAACGGGAAGTGATGAAGAAGAGAAGAGAAGATATACCAGCACTTTACCAAGATCTGTCTCAGAGCATGAGCCAGGATATGTTTAGTTCTAAGTCAAACTCAAAAGAAGCAATAGCAGCACCAAAAGTGGTAGTGGAATACTTTGAACCTATTTCAATATCAACTGAGAAGAATGACAGACATTGGGGTATCATGGCTGAAGAAAAACATAATAAAATCATTGACAATATTGAGGAATGTCAGGAAGCATCCAAACTAACAAAAAGTACAGAAAATTCAGAGCCAGACTTGTTTTCAAAGTTGAACTCAGAAGAAGCAAAAGCAGCACCAAAAGTGGTAGTGGAGTACGTTGAACCCATTTTAATATCAACTGAGAAGGATGACAGACATTGGGGTGTCTTGGCAGAAGAAAAACATAATAAAATCATTGACAATATTGAGGAAAGTCAGGAAGCATCCAAACTAACAAAAAGTACAGAAAATTCAGAGCCAGACTTGTTTTCAAATGCTTCAAATGATCCTATAACGCACAAGTCCCAATCTAGTGACATTATTTCAGCTTCTGACAATGAAATTCCGGAAGAGGAATCAACAAGTCAGCCGGGTGAATCAAACATGACAAAAATAGAGCAAAAAATATCAGCTGATTTGTTTAGTGATGAGAATCCACTCCCCAGTTCAGTTACCAAAAAAGCAACAACTGGTATAACGAAGAAGAAAATCGAAGAAGATGCTGAAGAAAAGAAAAAGAGGAAGATGGAAGCTGAATTATCAAAACTGAAGATGGATATTGTAGGAGCTGCCGAGTTTGTGGGGGCTGGCAGAAGAACCAGGCTCAAAGAAAGGCTGGTGAAGCCTGAAGAAAACACGAGAAATAAAACTTCACCCAAGTCGGAAAAGGGAAGGAAATCTCTTAGTCTGGAAAGAAATGACCGAGGAAATGACTTGAAAGTTGCCATGAATAGAAGAAAGTCCGTTGGGGCTGTAATAACTGGATCATATCTCGGCAGTGCTTCCTCTCAGAGTGAGAGCATCCCAGAGAGTAATGATACTCAACACCAAGAAAATAAAATCGATGGAGAAATAAATGAGTCTTTGAAGCAATTTAATAATAACCCACAAGTCGAAATCAAATCGGCCTTGAACGAAATTAATGATAAAAAAGAGACACCCGTGTCCAGTAGAAGAGTTCGTAAAACAAAGCAAGCAACTCAAAAAATATCAAATGAAATTAAGAATTCAATGAAATCTTCACAATTGTTTGTTGAAATAGAAGTTGGTGAAGATAAAAGCTTGAAGAAGGAACTTATTCAAGAAAATGTTGCTCAAGTTGAAATGATAAGAAACAGGAATAGAAAATCCTCTGTGAAGAGAAAGGCAACCAGGAAAAATGAGAAAGAAGAAAATAAAATAGACATTGAAGGACCTGTCGCAATTGTCAATGAATTATATAAAAAGATTGAAGATATCCCAGAATCTAATGAAACTTTACAGAAAGTCGATGAATCTTCTCACTGCACACCACAAAGGGGACAAAAGAGGAAATACAGCACCGACGATGATGATGAAGATATCATACAAAGCTCACAGGAATCTGCAACAAAGCTCACACCCCTCCTGAATTCCTCAAAGAAAAAACTTTCGAAAATAAGCCTTGAACAAAACAATGAAGAAAGTACCATGGTTCAAGAAAAAACTGTCACAGCAGCAGATTTTGTCGTGGACGAAAAAAACGTTTCCGACGTGCCGATAGTAGAAAACCAGGACTCTATCAAAGTACCAGTAGTGGTTATTGAAAAAACTGACGTAATTAAAAATGTTGACGTTTTATTGACAATGGAGGCACAAACTGAAGATTTGCTCAAAGAATATGATGAAGCAGTAAATACACAAGATCTAGTAAAAGAAATGCAGGAAGAACAAACTGAAGAAGTGACGAAGTTGTACGAAGAATCAGAAGATGTCACTTCACTTGAAATTGCCTTGAAGCAATTTGCTACCTTAGAGAAAGAAATTGAAGAATCAGGAAAGAAATTAAAGGACGTCAAAGATGAGAACGGAGTTCTGGAAGACTCTGAGGTAGATAAAGAGATAGTTGCAGAGGTACCATTGGAAGCTAATACCACCCAAGACACTACTTTAACTCATGAAACCACCCAAGATTCCAGTGTAATCCAGGATTCCACTCAAGATGATTTGCCGAGTGGGATACAAGACACTCAAACTCAACCTCAGATGACTCAAGATACTCCAACGCAGGATAGCCATGCAATATATTCTTCAGAAGATGCTGGACCACCCGTCTTGTACTTCGATTTGCCAAAGAAGCCCAAGCTGACAGAATCAGAGCAAATGATGTGCAGAATGGATACCATGTCTATCTGCCTGCCAAACGACTCGGCAGCGGTCGAAGAACCGTTAGGTAGTAGGCAGAACCAAGAGGAGGTGGAACTAACAATGGCATCCAATGGCAAAGAGGCGGAGTCTATTGAGGATATTCTAGGTGAGTGACAATTCATATTTATTTTTATAGCAGCTTGGAATCTGAAAGATATTGTAGGAAGGATGTATAATGGGCAATGGGGAAGTTTCAATCAGATGCATTTTCATAAAATAAGTTCGGAACTCTCCAGTTTTATGTCCACGCTGTACAGAATGGCGACCGATAAAGTCGTTTTCATTTTCAAATTAAGGGGCGGCAAACTGTGAGGTACATTTTGAATCTAGTCTGAAAATAGCTGATGGTGAAAAATATAGTTAGCGAATAGCTAACGAATAGCTAACGAATGAAAAAAAAAATGGGAGAAGAAGTTAAACTGGTAAAAAGAAACGAACATAACCACAAATGCACTCGGAGCAGGAATGCAGAGGGTAGTTGGCTTCATTCTGACAGGTTATGGTTTTGTTATTTATGCATTGAAATATCTTGAATAGAGCTCGATCCTAAACGAAAATATCATTGAATCAATGAATCACTATCGGCTACATTCAATGATAATATCGTTCCTAATTTACTGCAATCGGTCAGAACCGAATGAAGCCGACACCCATGGCTCCTTCCTCTTGTTGTGCCTGTCAGTATTTTGAGTGGTGTGGACGGACTCGAAGTATTAGGCGCTGTTGCATGATATTATAATCTGCAACTTTCCTAGAAAATAGATCGGTTTTATTAAGGAACGAATTCAATAGCAAGAAAATGACTGACTAGTTATGAATAACATATTGTAATATAACGATAGTGAAAAGTTATAGATACTATCGCAAAATATCATAATTTATCTTTATTAGTAATCAACTTCATTCAGCCAATGTGAGATTTATGGGAATTATTCATAATTTTTGACAAAGTAGAATTGAAGAACTTATTATATCTAACTTATGATATAGTTATCATGCATTCAAAGAACAATTTCCAGAAATCTAGACATATTGATGATGTCGGCAACGTCGTACTGGCATAGGGAATCGTATTTTAACTCTGTGTGAATGTGGATTTTCAGAAAGGACGTCATAGGAATGGTGGAGGAGCCAAGTTCCTCTTTTATTTATTTTTTTCTGAAGTGAAATTTGATCATACGAAAAAAAGAAAAAATACGTATGTATTATTTTTTCACAAACTTCACAGTGAGATGAAAATCTCAATATAGGAAACTAATCCATACAATGTCTCACTTATGAATAATGATCACTATTTTTTCAAGCAAAATCGTTCTTACCATATCTATTTGTATTTTAGAGCAGTGTAAATTGATAGATTACCGTTTGACAAAGAGAGTCATGTAAAGTGTTTATCTTCAGAAAACGGCAGTAAGACTTCGTGAATAAAATATACACAAGATCTTTTCGATCTAAGAAACGATGATACTGCTTCTCTGATTACAAAGAGATATATTTGAAAATTAATCTGATTATTTCAGAATCTTTGAATTTTTTCCCTTAATAAGCAGGTTACACGTTTTCTCAATGTCAATTCACCTTGGAGTGTCCCAATTTAAAATTCACATTTCTTCTTAATTCCTGCAATAGGAGAATAGAAGACTCAAAGACACACCCTAGGAATTGTGTTAAGATTTCACAGACTTCGTTGATTGGTTGTAGAAGAAACGTTGTTTAACCGCTTTGTTTGTGGATACATATCATTTACCAGAAAAATAATACTCGAACGTTGCCCGAAAGTTATTGTTCAATTAATAAATTACAAATATTTTGTTCTGTTAACATAGAGGTAATCGAATTTATTCATCTTATGATTGGTTACCATCGCGCAACACTATTATTTGAATTCACTAAAATGTCATATTTTGACATGTGAAGTAAATGAGTTGATCTATTGAAATTCCTGAGTTTTTTTGTATTCTTAGCTAGTCCTAGCACTGCCAGTCCCCCATCATCGACTACTCCAAGTACTCCGAGTCCAAGGTCATCGAATCTTCCCTCTTCTCCCGTTACCGTAGACACACCCAATAGGACGAGCGAATTGCTGGACAATACGATGGACATATCTCCCATAAACTCGAAAACCAGTTCGCCTGTTTCTGAGGTTTCGGCCGAGATACCGAAGGCCATCGCGATTTTCTTTAGAGAGGAAGACGAGGAGGTAGAAGAGAAAAGTGAGGAGAAGGATGTGGAGAATCATTTGGAGGAGGGTGAGGTTCATTTATCCCAGTTATTGTATAACATCTTTCAATATTACTGTTTGTTTCCTATTATAATGATGCATGCTGCTGCATTAATAGGGACTTTGAATCGCTGTTCAATATTTCCAAGGCGCACAATTTGAACTTGAATGCCAATAAAGCAATCCTCCATAACTGTTCGATGCCTTGGTGTGAGTGGACTGTATATTTGGTTGGTTGAATGATTTGATGATATGATATTTTATGATTGAAGAAGAATTGTAATTCTTTCTGGTTTTTATTGAGTTTTTTTATTATTCCAACTGTTTCCCCACCACAACAAGTTGCCATGTTACAGTGATGTACAAAGTGGTACAAAGTACCAAACAATAACTATTTTTGGCTCCGAGAGCAAAAGAACGATAGCTTCCCCAAAGAATTGACTTTTATATGAATAATATGAAGGTACCGACAGTGAATAAATGCAAAAATCTTGGATTGTGCCAGATCTCCAAAGCGAATTAAAATTAATCTTTGTGATATTCTCCAAGATAGCTTATTGTGGCTCTGTTTATCGCACTGCCTTACTTGCATCTGACGCAAGAAAACTTCGACTTATACAGAATACTTGTGCATGTTTTTGTAATGGTTTGCGCAAGTATCATAGCGTAAGTAGACACATTCATGAAATTGGTTGGCTACGATTGGACAAAACACGTGACTTGCATACTCTTTGTTTCGTACACAAAATGTTGAAAACCAAAAATCGCCCATACTTTCTCAAGAAATTAGTGCTCACGGAAAGTAATAGAGTCACTACAAGGAAAAAATATTTCTTCATTATACCCAAACATTCCACTGCATTCTCGTATCGTGCTTGCAAATTGTATAATAACCTGGAACCGACTTTCCGCCATTACTCTATATTCAACTTCAAAACGAATTTGAAAGATGTGCTCGTGAATCACTGGACTGATAATCGTTGAATTTTTTTTTAGTGTTTGCTCATCCTCTCTGGATGGATACCAATACATACATACAATCTCATATTATTGAGGGTATAAAATATTATCAACTAGTAGTTTATTACACTTTTTATGGTTTCTATCTGGTAAAGTTGAAAAACATCTTTAGCTGACACTTCACCATTTCATCACAAATAACATTATCTTTTCTAACGTATTCGCGAGATTCACGAAGTGGACGACATCTAGGTTACATAATACGAACTTCAAACTGGGGGAAAACAAACTGTTGTCTATGGATAAGTGCATAGACTACATTGCATTCAGCTTGCTGTAGTTGTAGTCAAACTTGTCAATGACATCAAGTGTTGGCACTGTTGGTAATGATGATGGTTGAGTTGGTTAATTTTTTTACATTATTACATTTTTATTAGTTTAGTGAACAGTGAACGGGTGAAGAATTGGAGATAGTTCAAACAATTCAAACTAATTATGACGAGCAAATCAATTGACATATAAAAGAACAGCTACAACGTGTTTACAATACCCAGATTGTCCTGCTTTGCATGAACAAATATAAATCCATTGTTCTACAGGAGTTCCTCTGGACCCCAACTTCAATTTTACCTCATGTGGGGAAGATTTCATCGCCGAAGTTTGTAGAAAAAGTGCAAAAATGTGCCTTTTGTTGAAGTCTTCTGCCTCACACAAAATCACATGATTAGCATGGAGAACTGCTTCTCCTTCTACTACTGGTAGGCATTTCCCGTTTAAATAGAGCAAAATATCTGCCAAAAGAACAATCTACAACAGGCATTATTATCGTTTTCGATCGAATATTGACAATTAATGTCAGGAAATTTAAAAACTTATCACTCTTATCAGTACACAGTACACAAGCTAATGGCACTAATGGGATTGAGTGAGGATTGAGTTTGTTTTCCTCCAGGTTTTACGTGGCTTTGACATGGAACGATGAAAACCAAGTGCCCACCTGGTAACATTGATTCCCGCGAATAGTACCTACCTACTAAAGACCAGGGCACGCCGAAAGACCACGCCCCCACCTACTCGAAGCCAATGGGCGTTGTCTCGCCGGTGTCGACCAAGCTGTTCCTAAAGCAGAGGGGCAGAGTGGGCGTGGTCTGTTCTACTTGCAGCAATAACAATAAAAATTTGTATCGATTACTGTCCCTAAATGATATGTTCCGATCAAAACATACGTCAGAGTGGGCGTGGTCTGCTTTACTTGCAGCAATAACAATACTACCCTCATTGATTCTGAACAAAACAATTTCATCGATTATTTTCCCGAAACGATATGTTCCGGTGAAAACAAACGTCATTATTCACGTTGCAGGCTCTTCGTTCTCCGACGAATGCGAAACAGAGGACGCCCTGGTCTTCGAGAACCCACCCGACAAAACACCAGACGCGCGCAAACCCCCCCTCCTCAGACCCGAAAGCAAAGACCACGCCCCGCCCAAAGACCACGCCCCCACCTACTCGAAGCCAATGAACGCCGTCTCGCCGGTGCCGACCAAGCTGTTCCTGAAGCGGAGAGGGGGCGGAGTGGGCGTGGTCTGCTCCCCGTCGACGGGGCGTATCAAGCGGCTCATGTCGCACTTCGGGCCGAAGAGGGCGATGGGCGGGCCTGCGGAAGAGGAGGAGGAGGAGATCGACGAGGGCGACATCTTGCGGTTCACGCGCGACATCCCGAGCCCGTTGGCGGTGCCGAGGAGCGGGATCTTGAAGAGGAAGCTGTCGGATGTTAGTGACGGGGACGGGTTTTCTCCGTGCGCAAAGGTAAGAGAGGGAGAGAGAGAGAGAGAGAGAGTGGGAGAGAGAGAGAGAGAGTGTTAAAGAGAGAGAGTGAGACAGAGAGTGTGTGTGTGTGAGAGAGAGAGAGAAACCGTCAGAAACAATAGTTCTAGGGTTTTATGACAACTATCACCTAAAATTATTTTCATTTCTATAGGGTGTTCCGATTCTAAGATATCGGCTATATTATTGCATCTTTAGGATCTCTAGCGGGAATGATTACAGATATATAGGGTGTTCAAAATCGATATTTTTCAACTTCAGGATTTTTCTGTATCTTAACTTTTGATTTAGTATCTACTGACATTCAATAGGGACAGATACAGGGTGATCAGAATTCTTGAACCCCCCTATAACTGTTGTCTTCAAACTTTTTCAATAGACACCATTGACTCACCCTGTACATATTTATACATACATATATAAAAATGAATGTTTGTTTGTGTACATCCTTTATATAGATTTGTAAACGGCTAAACCGATTTCACTAATTCTTTTTTTTGTGTTTGTTATTATGAGAGAAAAAAATCAAGAAATTCAATATGGCGGACAAGTTTTGTAATTATGATCCGATTCTATCCAAGATTGGTATCTAAGGATTTTCTGGTTCGAAGATTATGATTCTTTCATCAAAATTGAAAGATGACGGATCCTAAATGGCGATCGTGTTTTGTATTTATGATTCTTTCGTCAAATTTTGGAAATTCAAGATGGCAGATACAATCTGGCATACAAGTTTATCAATTATGATCCGATTCCATTTGAAATTGGTATCTGAGGGTTTTCGGGGTCGGAGATTATGATTCATTCCTCCGTCATAATTAGAAAATTCAAGATGGACAAGTTTATCAATTATGATCCGATTCCATTTGAAATTGGTATCTGAGGGTTTTCGGGGTCGGAGATTATGATTCCTCCGTCATAATTAGAAAATTCAAGATGGCGGATTCAATATGTCGAACGAGCTTTGTAATAAACTAATGAAATAAGCTTTCATAGATAGCCAAACTTAAAAGAAGTAGAAAATAAATCTTAGTTTGAAAAACTTAGAAAACACGCTTGTATAGTCAGTCAAACTAAACAGAAGTAGAAAGTGAAATAATGAAAGTGTGTTGTTAAATATTCAACTGGAAAAATATTTGCTAGAAATTACACTCGAATTCTTACCGCCTGTGTAGCTCAAGAATGCCTATGTTAGGATGAACAAGGAAATGGTGAGAAAAAATTGGTTGCTAGATCCTTCAGAATGTAATGATGATATTAATGGAGACATTGGACCGCGTGTCGCCGGCGATGTGTTTTGCTGAATTTGTCTCAAGTGACTTTGAAAAGACTTTACCAGTGGATTTTTTCAATAGATTTGGTTGCAGATACATCTACCTATCCTCAGAGTACCTACCTCATACTTTCTATATTTCAAATATACCACGCTGTAACCATGTCTTTCGGTATCTTATATAATTTATCAAGTTCATATCATACTACATCCGGATCTTCGGAAGTTTCAGGTTGCATTCAAAAATGCATTCGAAACTGGTGACCTATCATATCTAGTACCGTTATCTCAGCAAAGTCATCGACTTTTTCGTGTATGTTTCTATCATCGTCCTCGTACAGTACTTCTCTGGCAAAATGGACGACAGGAATAACAATATTATCAATATTCATTTTAGATTCCAGCAGGTTAAGGGGGCACTAAGGCAGACATCTGCTAGAGTTATAAGCCCGGTCGTTCAAGAACTCGAGGCACTCCTTGCTTTTAGATTCACCCCATATGTTAACTGACAAAGATTCACTCTCATTCCAAACCTTCCCCACTCCCAACACCGTATGTGCAATCCGAAGTAACCTCAAGTATTTTTGTCAACCCTTGCCTAACGACAGCTCAAGTACTACAGATAGTTACCTAGCAAAGACTTTTGACTGACGATTTTCCTTTCGAAAAACCATGCATTCTCGACACATCCCTGCGTGGAAAATTGGAAATTCTCACTGTTGCACGTTCCAGCGCAAACGGGTGAACTTCAGCGACCCCTGCCTCACCTCCAAGAAGATCTTCCTCAAGGACGACTATAAGCCCAGCTTGGAGGCGAAGCGGCTGTTCGACCCGGTCTTGCCTTCGAGGCCCGCCCAGGACGAGCTCAAGGACATCTTCAATGGCGCCGAGGAAATTAATTCCGAGAGCGAGTGTCTGGAGACGGAACCCAGGTAAGTCGCTTGCTAGTAATCGGTGAGTGATAGAAAAAAATACTGAGGTAGCTGTGATGGATGTAGGTTAATTATCTGTGAAACATGGAGTTCCGCAAGGCTCTGTACTTGGTCCCTTGTTATTTTTATTATATGTGAATGACTTGATGCAAATCGATATTCAGGGACAATTCACGGTGACGATACGACTATTCTTTGGCATACGAAGAATTCCTCAGTATTGGGAAAAATACTTCACAAAGGATATGATTTTCACAAACAGTAGCTTATTCTTTCAGTGAAATACCAGTACAATAAATGATAAATATCTCGAAATCTTATCGTGATTTCTATGGATTTCCATAAAAAAATTTGAGAAAACAATCGAATCTCTTTACTAGTATTCCATTCAAAATTCGAAATTTTATACCTGTTAGATACTTGAAGATTATTTATCTTTGTCTTATTTACTCAAATTTACAATATTTACTACCAATTTGGGAAAATACTAATCCAGACTATACAAAACTAAAGATTCATTTATGTTATTTCGTTATACAAACTCAAGTTTTGTTGTTTTATTCATTTTGACAGAAAGAAATCAAAAATATTCGAATTTAGGCAAACAATTGATACCAACCAACCAATTCAGGAATCGAGAAGTAGTGAGTAATGGTAGGTTCTCGAACTAGTGGTGAAAAAATTGGGTTCATTGTTCATACTACTCTTTCATCTGTGTCCTCAAAACGACTTTGTATACTCTTACGTTCGTGATTATTTGACATGACACTTAACCCAACTTTCAAGCCATTCAGCATTTACAGAAGTGCCTAGTGCAAATGTGATGTTTTTTTTTAAATCTATATATTATTTGTACATGTTTCTACCCATTATAAATATATAGCAATTTTTCAAATGCCAAATAATATATAAAATATAAAATGTTGTCGAATCCTTATATATTTACCATTATTTATCATTATGTAGTTTGGAAATCATCAACCCGATGATCTTGCGGAAGGACAGGCCGATCTATCCAAAGCTGGTGGATTGCAAGGATGACGTGTTGGTCATTCTGAAGAGGGTGACTAGTCCAATATTCATAACCGCTATGACGAATAAACTCAAAACCAAAAACATCAAAACGATAGGTGAGTGGATTATATCATGAGTCCTTCGAAATTTATCGGTAATTTGTTCATTTCACGTTAACTTTATTCGCCAAAAATATGAAAACACATAGTAGAGGAGACCGAGGGAGGTCGACTTTCGCCCATCTGATAACCAGTTGAGACTTATTTTTTATGAAATATTTTTGATTTATAAACACGCCTATGATGCCTATCGAAAAGTGTTAGTTAGTTAGAAAATGGGGAAGTTTCCTTCAGATGAATTTTCATAAAATGAGTTCGGAACTCCCCAATTTTATGTCCACACTGTACAGAATGGCGAGCGATGAAGTCCAAGTCGTTTTCATTGTCAAATTAAAGCAATTTCTAATTTTCCGGGAGGCAAACTGTAACGTACATTCTGAATCTAGTCTGAAAATAGCTGATGGTCAAAAACATACATAACCACAAATGCACACGGAGCAGGAATGCAGAAGGAAGTCGGCTTCATTCTGACAGGTTATGGTTTTGTTATTTATGCATTGAAATATCCCGAATAGATCTCGATCCTAAAAGAAACTATCATTGAATCAATGAATCGCTATCGGCTACATTCAATAATACTATCCTTTCTAATTTACTGCCATCGGTCAGAACAGAATGAAGCCGACACCCATAGCTCCTTCCTCTTGTTGTGCCTGTCAGTATTTTGAGTGGTGTGGACGGACTCGAAGTACTAGGCGCTGTTGCAAGATATAATCTGCAGCTTTCCTAGAAAATAGATCTGTTTTATTCAGGAACGAATTCATTAGCAAATGTTTACTGACAAGTTATCAACAACATTGTGATATAACAATAGTGAAAAATTATTGATACTATCGCAAAATATCATAATTTATCTTTATTAGTAATCAACTTCATTCAGCCAATGAGAGATTTATGGGAATTATTCATAATACTTGACAAAGTAGGATTGAAGAACCTATTATATCCCATTGCTGTTGAGATATAGGTATTATGCATTCAAAGAACAATTTCCGGAAATCTAGACATATTGATGATGTCGGCAACGTCGTACTGGCACAGGGATTCGTATTTTAACTCTGTGTGAATGTGGATTTTCAGAAAGTAAGTCAAAGGAATGGTGGAGGAGCCAAGTTCCTCTTTTATTTATTTTTTTCTGAAGTGGATTTTGAACTTTGAAAAATTTACATATACCGGGTGACACAGGCTATCGGGCCACCCCTGTAACTTCTGCATTCGTCAACGGATTTGTATGAAATTCGGTACAGTTATATAAGCAACTATTTCGGATTTGATCACATTACAATCCAATATGGCGGACTTCCGGTTTTTCTGGAAATGCCAGCAATTTTGTTTTTTCAAATGGAACACCCTGTATATTTTTACATATTCAAGTTCAACAGGTCAAAACAAGTGCAATCTTGATGTCAAATGTCATTTATTCCACAGCCTACCTAGTTGAAAAATTATTCTAACTGCAAGAAATTTCATAAACTAGTTGTTGATTTTTGAATGTATACAATTTGTTATTGCACCGAAAAACGAAAATGTTATTTCATTTTGTTTTTTGATGTATGTTCTAGAGAAACGGTTAGGTGGCCCATAGGGGTTCCATTTGAAAAAAAATAATTTTTAATCAAAAAGTGATGTGGCTGAATTGATTCCTGGATAAGTGACACAAATGATAATTTTTCAGAAAAAATTATGTTCTTCTGTTATGTGTGACTAATTGTGAATAGTCTTGACCACATCTCATTTATCCATGAGGTAAAATGAAAAAACAATTTTAATTCAATTTTTTTCGAAAAAATGACATTTTAAATAAAGATTGCACTTGTTTCGACCTGTTGAACTTGAATATGTAAAAATATACAGGGTGTTTCATTTGAAAAAACAAAGTTGCTGGCATTTCCAGAAATACCGGAAGTCCGCCATATTGGATTGTAATGTGATCAAATCCGAAATAATTGCTTATATAACTGTACCGAATTTCAGAAAAATCCGATAACGAAAGCAGAAGTTACAGGGGTGGCCCGATACCCTGTGTCACCCGGTATATTAGTTTTTTACAAACTTCACAGTGAGATAAGAACCTCAATATTGGAAACTTCCCCATTATGAATAATCACATTTACTTTTTGTCCAGTAACAACCTATTATTTTATAATCAATTGATGTTTTTTTTTTTTCTATAAAAGTACTTATTCAAACACGAATATCAATTTTTATTTTCGAATGACGCGTACTTTAAGAATGACATTTCATTTTCGAATTTTTTCATTGTGTTGCCCAAGTGTTACTGATATAAGAATGCACAATTTGATGTCCCGAATTAGTTCTAATTTGTGCCACATTCTGCTTAAAATCTCCTAGTAAAAATAGCCATGAACACTTTTCGATTGGCATCATAGGCGTGTTTATAAATTAAAAACATGTCATAAAAAATAGGTCTCATCTGGTTATCAGATAGGTGAAGGTCGCCCCCCCCCCACGGGCTCTTGGACTAATACAGATTGATTTTATCTAAATTCTGTTTGTTTGAATGGTTCAAAACCCCAGAATATCCTCATTGTTATCTAGAATATTCAATAACTTACCTGAATATTTGAAAAACGCAAAAAAAGTATCTTCAAAAAATGCTTGAAATCATTTCTCATAAAAAAGTGTTTCTACTCGCTTAAGGAATATTTTCATAAATGACCATGTTTCTCTCTTTTATATATTTGTAACAACCTCTGACTATTCCTATACTTTTTTAGAATGTCTAAAGGAAAATAATATTTATTTTCCTAACAAGTGCGGAAAGTGATTCTTTCCCGCACGCGACTGCCGTTGACACGAACGACGCGAAGCGGAGTTCGGGCAAGCAGTCGAGTGCGGGAAAGACACTATCCGCATGAGTTAGGAACAATATTTTTTCTACAAGCGTAGGGAATTGATTGATTCGTTCAATTAATTATTCAAGCAAATAGGAACAACTAACAAGAGATATATATTCTCTATCTACTAATTATTAGTAATAGCTATTGTGAACTTACAGTTTGACGCATTATGTTGGTTCATTGTGGAAGCCAGCAGGCCCATAAGGAGTTTGGTCTCTAGGTCTCAGACACTTCTATGAAATGAGCCAAAAATACCTATTCTTCATTCGTTATTTTCATTTCTTTATTGTTGCATCATTCAATAAAACGCGTGTATAGCTTCTCATACATTTCTTAAGACTTCGTTGGTGATAACGCATCTGTATCAAATCCCTATAGCTAGAAGTTTTTGATCACATTGTGGCATTTCCACTGAATAGAAAATAATGACAGTAACGCTGTGTCTGTCACTTCGATAATTTCAAACTTATTTGAGGTTTGATTGGCATGACAACAATAATCGTTTCCCGTCAGGTCAATCCAAATCTATAGGGGGATTTTAATAATAATCAATTCTTATTACTCAATATTTCTTAATTTTTACAATAAATAGTACAATTTGGTGGATGATTCTGAACATACATACTTAATACTGCAACAAACAAACTTAAACTTTTATATTCCATCACCAACCACTTATATTATTAGCGATTTTATCATTTCTTTGTTTTCCCGCGCTAGTGCGGGAAAATGACACTTCCCAAACTAAATTGCGTGCGGGTATAGGGTGAATCACGCACGCTTGTAGAAAAAGATATTTATTTATCATGGATTCTTACAGGTGACCTTGCACAACAGTCTGAATCTGAGATCAACCGAATCCCCTTCAAAGTTCCTGTAGTCGCTAACGTCTACAAAGCGTTAGACAGCTACTACAAAATGAAGAACGGGGTTACCGCAACAGAGCCGAATTCCATTCCGAAGTTGAACGGGATCAGAGAAGTCGAGAAAAAAGCGGAAACTGTTGAGGTTCAAAAAGTAGATGTTGCCACTGAAATGAGGAGTTTAGTAGAAAAGGCCAGCAAAGAGGTAATTGTTGTGTATTATACAGACTGTTGTATAGACTAATACCAGACTATTAGGTATTTATGCTTTATTACAAACTGATATCAAAAATACATAGACATACAGTTCAAACGTGACATGACAACTAACTGACATTTTATCACCGCCGACCTAGGTACTTCGTCATTGAGACTTAAGTATTTATACTACATTTCTTCCCTGTAAAATTGAAGGGTATATAAATATAGGCAACATATTTTCCAAAGTTAATATGTTCAATGAGGTCATCGAGAAGCCGGATCCTAAGTTTACAGACATCGATGAAATTTTGGATGTCAACGAAAAGGCTTCGGAACCATGGTCGAGATTCTTGAAAGTGGATAATCCGAAGATAATCAATAATTTCGTTGGTCTGCTCAAGTCTTCATTGAAATGCACGTATTGCGGCTATTCCTCAGTGACGTTTGATCCCTTTTGGGATTTGTCTTTGCCAATACCACAGCAAAAGCGCGAAATCAGTTTGTTTCAGTGCTTGGACTCATTCACCAGAGAGCAGTCATTGATGGCGAAGACAAGCCTACTTGCTCCAAATGCAAGGAAAGGTGAAAATGTACAATAGCTATTTGTGTATTTAGAGCGCAAAGTGATAGATTGCCGCTCGACAAAGAAAGTTCTTTGGAGAGCGGCAATAACACTTTGTGCTCGAAATACACACAAGATTTTTTCTACTAACGCAGCTTTTGGAAATAACTGCCCTGAAAGTATGAGCGATTGAAATAGTTGAAAAAGTTCTTATCCATATTATCCAAATGTCCAAAGGAAACAAAAAAAATTGAAATAACTGACGCCAGAAAAAAATGTCGGGCCTGCCGAGAATTGAAACTGGACCACCAGCGTGGTAACCTGAGCTTCAGACCTCTGAGGCATAGTACGCTAAACTCTGCAATGCATTGAACATTACTCATTGATGCAATAAAATGAAGATACACTGTCTTTCTGATGACAACAAAGAGTTTAAATATAAAGTATAATTCATCGTTCTCAACAGACATGCTTCATCGGGAGCTTCTTGTAGAAATTTGTTGGTATATATCTTCAGCGGTGAATGTTTTGGATTTTTCTCGCTTTATATCCAATAGATTGTTTCTTGAGAAATGCGATAAGTTTCAGATACTTATTGATTCCGATATTATCTTCAACATTCAAGCATGTATACGTACCATCGAATATATAGACCAATGAGTTGATGACTTCAAAGTCTTTGATTTTTTACCAAAATAAGCCAGTAAAACGTTTTCTGGATACATATTATTTACCATCTCGGAGTGGCACCAATTCATGAATGTATATTGTAATTCATATTTTTTCATTGATTTCTCCGGTAAGACATTCAAACTCTTGCGCTTTCTGCTATATCAGGAGGTGTGTTTGATGATTCACTGTCACTATTTTCCATCATGAAAGAATTGGGGGTTTTCAAGAATAGATAAGTATAGGTTACATAGATGTGCGAGCGTTTTTTCAATATTTCCGCTCACGAGCGCAAATGCTGTCAAAGAATGACATTTCTGGGAAAACGTCAACTTTGTGCTGGAATTTGTTGAGCGTTTGTAGAAAAAGTCATTATCTATTCAGAGATTCCCTGAAATCCAGGTGATCCATCTGAAACGTTTCTTGCTGGATCGGTTCGTAGAAAAACTGAACGTCTTAGTTGATGTACCTTTAGACAGACTGGATATGAGTTATTACGCTGCCGATGGAAGTGTACCATTCCACTACGATCTTTATGCTATTTCGAACCACAGCGGTACCATCAACAGTGGTCACTATACAGCCTACTGCAAACATCCGTACTTGAACGTCTGGCACGAATTCAACGATAGTCCTTGTTTCAAAATTTGAATTTGGGATTGGTATGGTTAACAAAACGAAGAGTCAAATTACAGCGCGAGAAACGGCCTACCTTGATTTTCGTTCTTTCCCAAGTTGTGTAGGTTTTTCCAGCTGTTCGGGGTTGCAACGACCAATCTCCTGCTTTCTGGGAAGTGGACTGTATTTCTGGGAGTATCTCACACACCAAATATCCATTGAGAGGGGTTTTGGATTTGATTGAGTAGGTATTATGCCGGGTTTTACAGGGTGCGGCAGCATAACTTCCTTTTTTCAAAACATGATACAAGCATAGTATAAATCAGAACAGTTTTATTTCTTTTTTTCATAATATAGGCCTATACCTAAAGTTTTGTTTTACATAGTTTTGAAGATCAAATCAGATGAGTGAAGTTCCCCATTTTCCATACACTGTGTAAACAGATTTCAAGCTTCTCTCATGACTTGCTAAAATAGCAGGCGTTGAGTTGGCAATTTCTTCCTGGATTTTGGTCTTCAAAAATCTTGTAGGGTCCTTGGACGGTTCACATAAAAACGGGATTACAAAAAACCGCAAAGGAAAAAATCCAGGAAGAAATTGCCAACTTAACGCCAGCTATTCTGGCAAGTCATGAGAGAAGCCTGAAATCTGTTTACTCAGTGTATGGAAAATGGGGAACTTCACTTATTTGATTTGATCTTCAAAACTATGTAAAACAAAACTTTAGGTATGGGCCTATATTATGAAAAAACCAAATAAAACTGTTCTGACTTATACAATGGGTTTTATCAAGTTTTGAAAAAAAGGAGTTATGCTGCCGCACCCTGTATAATTTACGCGACACTTGTCGTACAAGGAAATTAATATTCTATTAATAAAGAATTGCCGAGATATCAATACAGGATGGTATTTAAATAAGTGCAAATATTTCAAACCCTGAGAAAGCTCGACGTGTACTGTCATTGTAATGTGATGGCATTGATTAAAGAAATTTAGGGATCAAAATAAAATTCGAGGTTAGATTCCATTTTTCACCCAAAGTTCTACACTGTAGCAAATCTCCTCTGTTCAAATTTCCATGCAGTAGGCACAATCACGCGGAGTTGAATCATTTAAATTTTTGTTGATCCTAACCATTTTATTCTTATTCCTGTAATGAGAAAAATAAATTGTTGCACTAATGTATAGTACATTTCATGAAGTTGAAAAAAATAAGAAGTTCCAAATAGAGCCTCATCTAGTAACATATCTTGAGTTAGGTTACTATATATGGTAACATATCTTAGGTTGGGTTACTAGATCTGGTAACATATCTTAGGTTAGGTTACTAGATCTAGTAACATATCTTAGGTTGGGTTACCAGATCTGGTAACATATATGAGGTTGGGTTACTAGATCTGGTAACATATCTTAGGTTGGGTTACTAGATCTGGTAACATATCTTAGGTTGGGTTACTAGATCTGGTAACATATCTTAGGTTGGGTTACTAGATCTGGTAACATATCTTAGGTTAGGTTACTAGATCTGGTAACATATCTTAGGTTAGGTTACTAGATCTAGTAACATATCTTCGGTTGGGTTACCAGATCTGGTAACATATCTGAGGCTGGGTTACTAGATCTGGTAACATATCTGAGGTTGGTTACTAGATCTGGTAACATATCTTAGGTTGGGTTACTAGATCTGGTAACATATCTTAGGTTAGGTTACTAGATCTAGTAACATATCTTAGGTTGGGTTACTAGATCTGGTACCTGTATTTTCTGATGCAACGGGGAAAAAATTTCTGAAAAATCATTTTGGATGATTTTTTAAATTTTCAAATCGGTTAAAAATTGAGTAAGCTAGAGGAGGGGACATTTATGGTGAATCACCCAGTACTTCCACTGTTCTGTTACAAATCCTTATAAATGCGTGCTAGACTTTTAGACTAGAATTTTTTTTATTTCAGAATAACACACTGGAAGATTTGGCCAAGATCCTGCTCTCCTCCATGGACAAGCAAAAAATCATAGGTCTGGTGAAAAATCTGGACTCTCCAATTACCGTCGAAGATTTCATGGAGGAAACCAACCACAACCAAGTCCTGAAGCGCATTCTGGACCAAAAAGACCCCTCTGAACTGTTGGAAAACATCCATCAAAACATGAATCAAGCCCAACGGGAAAATCTACCGTGGGAAAAATTGTTGAGGGATAGGCCAGTGTCAGATTTGAAGAGAGGTATCACGGAGGCCATAGAGCAGAAGTTGTTCAGTAGGACTGAGATCATCGAAAACTGCTTTCTACCTCTTATCCAGACCCCTAGCGATATTGCTGGCTATCTGAAATCGTTGTCTGTGTTGGATTTCGGGGATGTGGTAGTTGAAAGGTTGGAGAACGAAAATGCCGCGGAGTTTTTCTGCAGGATCATGAAAAGTCACCACACTTTCACGCCGGAGGTGTTGATGAAAACGCTTTGCGACAGCCAGGTTTTGGCACGGAAAGATCTGTTGAGGTCGTTTCAGGTGTGTTTGGAGGCTCAAAGCGACGAGAGTCGAAAGGAAATGATGGTGGAGATGTTCAGTTTTATCAGTGAGAATTTAGATTTATGTACTCTTGGTAGTTTTCATGTGGACTTTATTAATAAGTTGATGAGTAAGGCCAAGTAAGTTTAGGTACTATTTTCGTATTACATTTTTATAAAGACTGTATTGTATATATTATTTCATTTTAATTTATGGAACTTACATAGTTGAATAAATAGAACTTCAAAATCAAAGTTGTATCTTTTTCAGTTTCCTCTCAATTTTTTTCTACTGAAGTGAATATTTTCAAAAATTTTGATTTCACTGCTCAGAATGACATGAAGGTATGGTTTTCTTCAAGTGATATTGAGTCTTTTTCTCGCTCTTTGGTATCGTCTTCTAAATATCTTTGATTTACAAAAATTACAAGATATACAGGGTCATTCATAGGGCGGCATCATGAGAAAAACCATTAAACATGATTTATTTCGAAATTCCACTTGGGCGTTGAGTTTTGTTTGAAAAATATGGAAAATGGACAACTAGGTCGGGGTCACATGACATTCGATACATGTCAAAAGTTACATTTTTTTCAAATTAATTGCTGGAAATAAGCTTATTTCTTTGAATTTCGAATTTGACCGTTTTATAACAACTTTAAATTTTTTATATTTTCTCAATTTCTATGAAATGGCTGTAATATTAGAGAGAACTTTAGCACTGACAAAACTATTCAATTCTAGTAGCTTTATCATGCTACTAACGTTCAATCACTAATTATCAATAGAAATATGATTTTCTTCAGAACATAATAATCCCCTCTTCAAATTTCACTGCATTGTCGTAGGACCTTCAAACTTGGTATACAGGGTCCTCAAGGAATGCCCTACTACGGAGTAGAAGCACAGCGCTCTAGCTTTCCTAATAAGGAAGAAGCAATTTTTGACCCACTTTTCTTTTTTTGCGGTACCTTTGTTGTAAAATGGCTCGATCTAGTACCTCAATTCGCTGGAGATAGAAGCCATGAGAACTACCGAATTTTTGGCAGAACTGAATTCATCCACGTATATTTTGCCTACGAAAAGAAATTGTTGGTCATCATTCCAGCGATTTTTCAGACAATTTTTCTTCAATTTTGAATGCGAATATCTCAGGAACCAAGCGAGAAAAATGGAAACAGACTTCAGATTCTTGTTGAGCACATCGAGGACATCCTATATACAAGTTTTCAGCCCATTTTGACGCCTCGAATGAACTAAAAAATGTTCAAAGGGGTTAACCTTCTTTCATTTTCAGACCAAAAAATCAACTTTGTCGTAGGGCCTTCAAACTCGGTATACAGGGTCCTCAATGGATGCCTTAGTGCGGAGTAGAAGCACAGCGCTCTAGATTTTCTAATAAGAAAGAAGCAATTTTTGACCCGCTTTTCTTTTTTTGCGGTACCTTTGATGTAAAATGGCTCGATCTAGTACCTCAATTCGCTGGAGATAGAAGCCATGAGAACTACTGAATTTCTGGCAGAACTGAATTCATCTACGTATTTTGCCTACGAAAAGAAATTTTTGGTCATCATTCCAGCGATTTTTCAGACAATTTTTCTTCAATTTCGGATGCGAATTTCTCAGGAACCAAGCGAGAAAAATGGAAACAGACTTCAGATTCTTGTTGAGCACATCGAGGACATCCTATATACAAGTTTTCAGTCCATTCTGACATCTCGAATTATTTGAAAAAATGTTCAAAGGGGTTAACCTTCTTTCATTTTCAGACCAAAAAATGAACTTTGTCGTAGGGCCTTCAAACTCGGTATACAGGGTCCTCAATGGATGCCTTAGTGCGGAGTAGAAGCACAGCTCTCTAGATTTTCTAATAGAAAAGAAGCAATTTTTGACCCGCTTTTCTTTTCTTGCGGTACCTTTGTTGTAAAATTCATCTCCGTATTTTGCCCACGAAAAGAAAATAGTACATTATTCCAACAATTTTTCAGACAATTTTTCTTCAATTTTGAATGCGAATATCTCAGGAACCAAGCGAGAAAAATGGAAACAGACTTCAGATTCTTGTTGAGCACATCGAGGACATCCTATATACAAGTTTTCAGCCCATTTTGACGCCTCGAATAAACTAAAAAATGTTCAAAGGGGTTAACCTTCTTTCACTTTCAGACCAAAAAATGAACTTTGTCGTAGGGCCTTCAAACTTCGTATACAGGGTCCTCAATGGATGCCTTAGTGCGGAGTAGAAGCACAACGCTCTAGATTTTCTAATGAGAAAGAAGCAATTTTCGACCAGCTTTTCTGTTTTTGCGGTACCTTTGTTGTAAAATGGCTCGATCTAGTACCTCAATTCGCTGGAGATAGATTTTTCAGACAATTTTTCTCCAATTTTGAATGCGAATATCTCAGGAACCAAGCGAGAAAAATGGAAACAGACTTCAGATTCTTGTTGAGCACATCGAGGACATTGTATATACAAGTTTTCAGCCCATTTTGACGCCTCGAATTATTTCAGACCAAAAAATGAACTTTGTCGTATGGCCTTCAAACTAGGTATACAGGGTCCTCAATGGATGCCTTAGTGCGGAGTGGAAGCACAGCACTCTAGATTTTTTTAATAAGAAAGAAGGCATTTTTGACCAGCTTTTCTTTTTTGCGGTACCTTTGTTGTAAAATGGCTCGATCTAGTATCTCAATTCGCTGGAGATAGAAGCCATGAGAACTACCGAATTTTCGGCAAAACTGAATTCATCTACGTATTAATTTTGTCTACGAAAAGAAATTATTGGTCATTTCAGCGATTTTTCAGGCAATTTTTTCCCGATTTTGAATGCGAATATCTCTGGAACCAAGCGAGAAAAATGGAAACAGACTTCAGATTCTTGTTGAGCACATCGAGGACATCCTATATACAAGTTTTCAGCCCATTTTGACGCCTCGAATTATTTAAAAAATGTTCAAAGGGGTTAACCTTCTTTCATTTTCAGACTAAAAAATGAACTTTGTCGTAGGGCCTTCAAACTCGGTATACAGGGTCCTCAATGGATGCCTTAGTGCGGAGTAGAAGCACAGCGCTCTAGATTTTCTAATAAGAAAAAAGCAATTTTTGACCAGCTTTTCTTTTTTTGCGGTACCTTTGTTGTAAAATGGCTCGATCTAGTACCTCAATTCGCTGGAGATAGAAGCCATGAGAACTACCGAATTTTCGGCAAAACTGAATTCATCTACGTATTAATTTTGTCTACGAAAAGAAATTATTGGTCATTTCAGCGATTTTTCAGGCAATTTTTTTCCGATTTTGAATGCGAATATCTCAGGAACCAAGCGAGAAAAATGGAAACAGACTTCAGATTCTTGTTGAGCACATCGAGGACATCCTATATACAAGTTTTCAGCCCATTTTGACGCCTCGAATTATTTAAAAAATGTTCAAAGGGGTTAACCTTCTTTCATTTTCAGACTAAAAAATGAACTTTGTCGTAGGGCCTTCAAACTCGGTATACAGGGTCCTCAATGGATGCCTTAGTGCGGAGTAGAAGCACAGCGCTCTAGATTTTCTAATAAGAAAGAAGCAATTTTTGACCAGCTTTTCTTTTTTTGCGGTACCTTTGTTGTAAAATGGCTCGATCTAGTACCTCAATTCGCTGGAGATAGAAGCCATGAGAACTACTGAATTTTTGGCAGAACTGAATTCATCCACGTATTTTGCCCACGAAAAGAAATGCTTGGTCATCATTCCAGCGATTTTTCAGACAATTTTTCTTCAATTTTGAATGCGAATATCTCAGGAACCAAGCGAGAAAAATGGAAACAGACTTCAGATTCTTGTTGAGCACATCGAGGACATCCTATATACAAGTTTTCAGCCCATTTTGACGCCTCGAATTATTTAAAAAATGTTCAAAGGGGTTAACCTTCTTTCATTTTCAGACCAAAAAATTAACTTTGTCGTAGGGCCTTCAAACTTGGTATACAGGGTCCTCAATGGATGCCTTAGTGCGGAGTAGAAGCACAGCGCTCTAGATTTTCTAATAAGAAAGTAGCAATTTTTGACCCGCTTTTCTTTTCTTGCGGTACCTTTGATGTAAAATGGCTCGATCTAGTACCTCAATTCGCTGGAGATAGAAGCCATGGTCATTATTCCATCGATTTTTCAGACAATTCTTTTCGGATTTCGAATGCGAATATCTCAGGAACCAAGCGGGAGAAATGGAAACAGACTTCAGATTCTTGTTGAGCACATCGAGGACATTCTATATACAAGTTTTCAGCCAATTTTGACGCCTCGAATTATTTGAAAAAATGTTCAAAGGGGTTAACCTTCTTTCATTTTCAGACCAAAAAATTAACTTTGTCGTAGGGCCTTCAAACTTATACAGGGTCCTCAATGGATGCCTTAGTGCGGAGTAGAAGCACAGCGCTCTAGATTTTCTAATAAGAAAGAAGCAATTTTTGACCAGCTTTTCTTTTTTTGCGGTACCTTTGTTGTGAAATGGCTCGATCTAGTACCTCCATTCGCTAGAGATAGAAGCCATGGTCATTATTCCATCGATTTTTCAGACAATTCTTTTCGGATTTCGAATGCGAATATCTCAGGAACCAAGCGGGAGAAATGGAAACAGACTTCAGATTCTTGTTGAGCACATCGAGGACATTCTATATACAAGTTTTCAGCCAATTTTGACGCCTCGAATTATTTGAAAAAATGTTCAAAGGGGTTAACCTTCTTTCATTTTCAGACCAAAAAATTAACTTTGTCGTAGGGCCTTCAAACTTATACAGGGTCCTCAATGGATGCCTTAGTGCGGAGTAGAAGCACAGCGCTCTAGATTTTCTAATAAGAAAGAAGCAATTTTTGACCAGCTTTTCTTTTTTTGCGGTACCTTTGTTGTGAAATGGCTCGATCTAGTACCTCCATTCGCTAGAGATAGAAGCCATGGTCATTATTCCATCGATTTTTCAGACAATTTTTTTCCGATTTTGAATGCGAATATCTCAGGAACCAAGCGAGAAAAATGGAAACAGACTTCAGATTCTTGTTGAGCACATCGAGGACATCCTATATACAAGTTTTCAGCCCATTCTGACATCTCGAATTATTTAAAAAATGTTCAAAGGGGTTAACCTTCTTTCATTTTCAGACCCAAAAATGAACTTTGTCGTAGGGCCTTCAAACTTGGTATACAGGGTCCTCAATGGATGCCTTAGTGCGGAGTAGAAGCACAGCGCTCTAGATCTTCTAATAAGAAAGAAGCAATTTTTGACCAGCTTTTCTTTTTTTGCGGTACCTTTGTTGTAAAATGGCTCGATCTAGTACCTCCATTCGCTAGAGATAGAAGCCATGGTCATTATTCCATCGATTTTTCAGACAATTCTTTTCGGATTTTGAATGCGAATATCTCAGGAACCAAGCGAGAAAAATGGAAACAGACTTCAGATTATTGTTGAGCACATCGAGGACATCCTATATACAAGTTTTCAGCCCATTCTGACATCTCGAATTATTTAAAAAATGTTCAAAGGGGTTAACCTTCTTTCATTTTCAGACCAAAAAATTAACTTTGTCGTAGGACCTTCAAACTCGGTATACAGGGTCCTCAATGGATGCCTAAGTGCGGAGTAGAAGCACAGCGCTCTAGATTTTCTAATAAGAAAGAAGCAATTTTTGACCCGCTTTTCTTTTTTTGCGGTACCTTTGTTGTAAAATGGCTCGATCTAGTACCTCAATTCGCTGGAGATAGAAGCCATGAGAACTACTGAATTTTTGGCAGAACTGAATTCATCTACGTATTTTGCCCACGAAAAGAAATTCTTGGTCATCATTCCAGCAATTTTTCAGATTTTTTTTTTATTTTCAATGGGAATATCTCAGGAACCAAGCGAGAAAAATGGAAACAGACTTCAGATTCTTGTTGAGCACATCGAGGACATCCTATATACAAGTTTTCAGCCCATTCTGACATCTCGAATTATTTGAAAAATGTTCAAAGGGGTTAACTTTCTTTCATTTTCAGACCAAAAAATGAACTTTGTCGTAGAGCCTTCAAACTTGGTATACAGGGTCCTCAATGGATGCCTTAGTGCGGAGTAGAAGCACAGCGCTCTAGATTTTCTAATAAGAAAGAAGCAATTTTTGACCAGCTTTTCTTTTTTTGCGGTACCTTTGTTGTAAAATGGCTCGATCTAGTACCTCAATTCGCTCTGGAGATAGAAGCCATGAGAACTACTGAATTTTTGGCAGAACTGAATTCATCTACGTATTTTGCCCACGAAAAGAAATTATTGGTCATCATTTCAGCGATTTTTCAGGTAATTTTTCCGATTTTAAATGCGAATATCTCAGGAACCGAGTGAGAAAAATATCATCATCACACCTTAATACTGTCTGTAGATGAATCGAGGAGGTGTTACATTCATTTTACTTGATTATTTGGGATTTTCTCTCCCCGTTTTTACAAAATAAAAATATGAGAAAAAAGTACTTCAATTGCTTGAAAAAAATTAATGATGATGAAACATTTCTGCTGCTTGGATTCAGTGTGCCAATTTCAATTGACATTTTTAATATTTTTTAGAAATTAATTAAATAAAGTTACTGACTCGTATAAAATAATATATTTTTTTATATTTATGTACAATATAAAATATAGCATCTATATACACAATAAAATCAAATATATAATATAATAACTAAGATTGGCAATAGCCTAAATTCAATTAAATTCATTATTTACTTATAAAATTTAAAATTATGAGCACTTGAAAAAATTTCATTCTATACATAAATTAATCGTGGGACATTCCATTAGATAAAAACAATTACAGTTCACAGTGCACAATACAGGACCAAAAAAAATTATACAGTACAAGTCAAAAACCTTTTTCAAATTATTCCATAGATCAAATTACTATTTAATGTGAAGACTAAAAAAACTGTGACCAACAACTTGAAACATGTTGAGTCAGAATACATTTTAGTGTTTCTAGGGTTGAAATAATCACATTTTCACTATATCATCAGTTGCAAAATTCATCATTGTTTATGTCATGACAATAAAATTGAACAACTGAATAGTTATAGTAGAAAAGCCAATACAATGAAAATGTAATTATCAGGTGGGAAAAATAATAACTTATCCTCGTAGGACGTACACTTCATAAATTTGATATACAATATTAACATTTCAGTCTGAGATTTCAACAATTTTTGAGTTGAAATTTTTTATTATAATCCATTTTAATTGAAAGGAATGTCAAGGGAAAATTGCAGTCTATAATAATTGGAATGTATAATATCTCCATATCTGAAAATTCGAATATAACTTATATAGGATGTAAATGGCAACTATGCAAAAATAAAAAACGCCCCAAAAGTTCACATCCCCATCTCGATTAAAAAAATTACTATCAAGAGTTGCATTTAAAGAACCCATACAAATGTTACCATCAGTGTTTTGTTTTATACATACAGGGTGGCCAAAACCAGATTACGAAACCTTTGAAAACGAGGCTCTGTAGGTCGCCAAAACCGGATTATGAAAAAAAAATCTGAAACACGTCAAGTACATTTTCGAGGGGGACATCGTTCTAAAATATTTTCAGCCCTGCGGCGTTGCCGCTTCTAACGAAAAGAAGCAACAACTTTGTTATTTCAAATGGAACACCTATTGTATTTCATTGCATCTTTAGATTCTCCTCGAGAAGCTGATTTCATCAATGCATCACACTTGGGGTCTAGCTGGAATGATTTTAGGGATATAGGGCGTTCAAAATCGAAATTTTTCAACTTTACGATTTTTTGTGTCGAAACTATTCATTATTGGTCAAAACGGCTTTCATGTTCTTATCTAAATTTTTGATTTACTATCTACTGACATTTGATAATTGGAAAAGATACAGGGTGATCAAAATTCTGAATCTTGAACCACCATGTAATTGTTTCAATCAGATATCAGTAGACAGTAAGTCAGAAGTTGAGATAGGGACATGAAAGCCGTTTTGACCAATAATGAATAGTTTCGACACAAAAAAATGCTGAAAAAGTTGAAAAATCTCGATTTTGAACACTTTATATCCCTAAAACCATTTCAGCTAGACCCCAAGTGTGATGCATTGATGAAATCAGCTCTTCGGGGAGAATCCAAAAATGCAATGAAATACAAGGTGTTCTATTTGAAATAACAAAGTTGTTGCTTCTTTTCGTTAGAAGCGACAACGCCGCAGGGCTGAAAATATTTTAGAACGATGTCCCCCTCGAAAATGTAGTTGACGTGTTCCAGAGTTTTTTCATAATCCAGTTTTGGCGACCTACAGAGCCTCTGTTTCGTTTTCAAAGGGCCACCATGTATAGTTTTTTCTTTAACTACTGTATTGAGAACTTTGTATCACATTGACTGAATTTGGAAACTAAAAGAATTGCCATTTATATCACATTCAGTTAAAAACGTTAATATTAGACAAAATAATTATTGTGGGTATAAATAATGTATGGAAGTTTGTGAGGAAAAACGTATTCCTTCTGTACATTACAATTTCCAAAAAAATGTTATACAATGGTTTATATTAAATGTGCCATTTACACCCTATTATTGCAATGGACATAAAATATACAATATTTACACAAACATCTTACATATTCTCACTCTCAGTTGTCAATTGTAACAATTTAAGTTAAAATGTGTAAAATAGCACATGAAAAACAAAACAGCATATCAATAAAAGAGGTCAGAAAGAAAACTGTTCCAGAGTTAAAGCATCTCTTGAATCCCTACATGGTTCCTTCTATATTATATCGAAGCAAACTGGAAAAATCAGATTTTCGAGAAGAAGGTATTGCAACCATGTAATTGAGCTTTTTCTACCTTGAACGAGAGAGAGGAAAATTCTCTCCTCTTCCACCCTTCTCTTCAATGCTACCAACCAGGCCGCATTGAAATATAGAGAGGTCCGATGAAACTTTCCTTGTCTAACCTCTTATTGTCTGCGCCACTGAACTATTTTCGATGTTATTCGCGATAGAAAATAACACGTCACTACACCTGCCGGTAACAACTTGAACTCTGAGCGGTTCGTTTTGATGATGTGACCAATAAGCACGAACAAAACACGAATGTGAACCAATGAAAGCAAAGTAAACCTGTTGCTTTGACAGCTTTCAACAACTCCTATAGATGGCGTACGCTTATTTTCTATCGCGAATAATGATATTGTTTCCTTCAGAACTGACATATTTCACTTAGACTGAACTGAATCAGTTGACATGCATTCTAGCTAATCAAATTCTATCGAAAGAACACATAATAACTGATTCGGTTCAGTTAGTTTAGATGATACAGATGATATATGTCTGTCAGAAATGTCATTGACTGATAACCTTTCAAATTTTTGAAATAAAATTACAGATTATATCATACTTATTTAGACATCTTTTGTTAATATCATTAATTTGACACTCTAATGATTTCAAAAATATTTCAGTGGCTCAAACTAGATGTTAGACAAGGAGATATGTATCGGACCTCTTTATAAGAGATGTATAGAAATTTAACTGGTGCGCTTGCTCCCTATTGAAGGTCGTTTGCAAGTTTCTCGATGGCGCCTACTCTGATAAACCTTTGATAAACATACTTGATGTGGGTAAATCTCGCTAAGCTCATCCTGGTTACAATCCATATTTACAGGAAACATATTAAGGACCGATAAATATTTGGATACGTATAGGATTTGGATCAGAGCAGTGAACTGATTCCTGATCAAAGGATCGAAACGTCAATATGTCAAAAATATTCTTGAGCTGAAAAAATGGTTATTTCTGAGATTGGGGTCAAGTGTTCGTTAGGGACGTGTTCCATAGTTTCTAAATTTTGTGTATAATACCTAATCCACCATAGAAAAAAGAAAATCTCTGTTCTACAACAGAATTATTTCAGTGATTTGAAATATTAACGTGAACTGGTGTGAATAAATTCTAAGGTGAGTACCAGTTACCATATCTGCCTATTATGATTTTCGATATTGGTCTATTTCAATAGTTGATACCTTCTTTGTTCTAGTTCTTCAAAGAGGAAATTCATCAGCTTTCATGCTTTAAATAGGTTCAAGTCATGAAAGAAGTGAAGCTTATTAGAATCGGCTACAAAAAAGATTTCTTGCTTCTATTTCAAATTGAAATTTGAATGAAAATGTTGAGCACAGTATTTATTCGACCACAGAACAATGATGGAAATAGATTCATCCCTCACAGAACCAAGGTTTTGAACGATTTTCCGATTATGGCGCCACTATCGCAAATACCTGAACCCCACGTCCAAAACTCGCTTGCAATTGTTCCATATCGAGAGTTAGTCTGACGAAACAATTGAAGAGTGAGCCCACCAGTTAAATTTCTATACATCTCTTCTTTATTTTTCAATGTGGCCACGTTGGTAGCATTGAAGAGAAAGATGGAAAAGGAAAGAGCTTTCCTCTCTCTCGTTCAAGGTAGAAAAGAGCCCAATTTTCAATCATTTGCTTGTAATAAAAAAATGAGGTGGTCTGAAAGGCGGTTCTTCTATAATTTGCCTGGGGCAACAAAATAGTGAGGGCTTCCCCCTGGCTCCTAATTGATTCCCATATAAAATTAACAAATTTCTTGGTCAATATTTTTTTGCGAAACCAACTAAATCATTTCAACATATACAGGGTGTTTCTCAAGTACATGTCAAAAATTGATTCGGCCGTTACTTGATGAAATCCGTAGCAAACGTAAAAACTTCACAAAGGATGAGATTTCTACAAAATTCTAAATCACAACAAGTACCAGTACAGTACTACTGGTACAAGTACCAGTATTTCACCTGATGAAGCTGCATTTGCACCGTTTTGTCTCTGTTCTTTTATATCGTCGCCATTTTAGACCCGATAGAGGTGGCAACACCGCACCGTGAAACACCTTGAATTGTTCACTCGTTTGGAACATTTCGTCTCTGTTCTCTTTTATATCGCCGCCATTATGTCTCATGAGCAAAAATTCGATACTTTTCCATTCACACAGCCACACGACTCCCCAATTATTCCCCTCCATCGAAACCCAGAACGGTCATTCACCTGTCAGGTCCGGACTCGCCTACGTCACACCTTCGTCCCGTTCTGCTGGTGCTCTCCGATGGTCACCTGCGTGACGAAGGGCCCCCGATTGGCAGGCCGCGAATGCCTGCCCTGTCCTGGCTGGTTCCTCGGCAGCGAATGGGGAAGTTTCCTGCATAGAAGTGAGTGATAATGATTGTCGGTTACTCGACCGAAAAGATACATAATGAAGATGATGGAAAGCCCTAATTTCGAATGACAACGGAAAAAGAAAAAACTCCACCATCCCGCGTGAGAGCGTTACCACCGATACAACAAGGCCAGCAGACTCTGACGTAAACAGCTCGTGACGTCACCAAGAGAGGCCAGTGTTTTATTTTATCGCTTGTCGACTAACGCGTCAGTTCGTGTTAATTCATCGGTGATTCACGTATGTTTTTGTAACGGTCCCGAATTCTTTTGTTGTTTATTCATCAAAATAATTGGCGGAAAAATTACTGTTTTGTGAAATATTTTGTGTTATGATCGTCGAAATAACAATGCCTTTCAAGTGTTGTGTTCCCTTTTGTCGGGGGAATTATGTGGGTGGTTCAAAAGTTCATGCTTTTAGTTTCCCGTTGGACGAGGAGCTATCGAAAATGTGGGTATATTATGCAATTCACCGCGAGGATTTTACTCCATCTAAGTTCAGTAGTAAACAGAGCTTAATTTATAATGATGAATTAATAATAGAAGACAATTACTCTCTCATAAAAAGTATAAGTAGAGGAAAAATAGAAAAGTTTTGATTGTGCAGTTAGTTTTGTATTCGTATATTATAGTCAACAAAATCATCTCTGAATTCGAGGAAATTTTCTTAAATTTTCATATTAAACAGGCATTTTTAATTCTCATTCTCAAATTTCTTTCTGAAAACGGTCATTTGCCTCGTGGCAATGAATGCAGAATTCATTCCAATGATCAAATTGCAACTATCATATTAACATGAACTACAAACACTCTACTTAAAAAGGTAAAACTGCATTTAGCATGATATTTATCATGAAGATATATGACTAAAAAGTACCAAATTTCACCTTCTTTTTCACCTGTCTTCTGGATGGCATTTAGAACAAATTTCCCTTCTTTTTGCATCATATTGGACAATTTATATATAATTCAACTATAAATATGATTTTCTTGAGATTAATCCATATCTAGTGAGAAGAAGGAAGAATATCATTCGAAATAATGGCGTGTGTAATGTCATTCGAAAGCAATCTATTGACATTTGACATCTCGTATTTTGATTGACTATTGATTAAATGGTCGTCATCTGGAATGCTTGTTCACTAAATATGAAAAACTCGCCATAAAAATCATATTTCCTGTTGAATTTTCATGAGTATATACAAGGGGATCGAAGCAATTTACAATTGTCAATCAAGGAAGAATAAAGATAAACTAAGGGGAGAAAGAAGGCGAAATTTCGAACTTTTTCTTGAAATATCTCAATAAATAGTGGTTTCATTTTCATTATAAAATTCGGTTTATCAGACAAAAATACGTGAGTACCGAAAAAAATTTTCAAAAAAAAACCATCGCATGATAAATGCAGTTTCACCCTCAAAAATTACGGTTTCAAGTGTAACGATCCACTTGGGTGAAAAATCCAACAGAAAATTGAAAACACTCACTGATTATTTTTTCAGGTAATATGAATTCTCCAAGATAAATATAGGTAATTGTAACAAACGGCATGTCAATCAAAATAAAATACATTTCCCACAATTTTCTTTCGATCAATCTCACAATAAGTTTATGTTCTGCGGGCCCTGTATAAGTAGGTGAGGAGTTTAACTTCACCACAATTTTTGCCAATATATTTAATTCGAATGGGTTGCTGTAGGTGGATATTTGTGTTTTATCCTGGTTTTTGCTTTAAAACTTCGTTTTTCCATAATAAAATCGATTGGGGTGCGAAGTTGACGACTGGCATCCTTTTTTAACCGGAAGCCCTTCAAAAAACAGCAAAATCGGCTCATTGATGATCTAAAACTAAAATCGAAATACGCGGTCGCCTTATAGCGCTATAAACGCTTGTCGTTTCGAGCCGCTGGTTAGGCCTGACTAAGTGACGTCACCCACGGAGCATGAAGACGGCGAGAGTCGAACTCACAACCTCTGGGTACATGACCAACGCTCTGCCGATTGAGCTAACGGGACATCCGTCAATCAATCGTCAGGAAGGCGGATATTTTCATTATATGTTTGACACCCTGTTGTATCATTGAATGGTATTGAACACGAATCATTAGACCTATGCATATTTATAAAATGATTTGTTCGTCTTACAAACACTCGGAGAACCAACCCTTGAAATATGCCCATGTAATTAAATAATACTCTCTGTATTATCACGTCGCCTAGATTTCATGATCGGGTTTGAATTCATCTTCTCTCCTAAGCGCCATCTGCTGGCAATACAATGCACCATCCCTCTCTGTCATTTCGAACATTGCCATCTATCAGGTAGTGTCTGAACTACAATATCCTAGATTCCTGCATTATATTCTTTCAAGAAATGGAGTTTACCAAGATCAGCTGAGATGGATGGATATTTTGTTGACAGAATAATCGTTTTTGTTGCTTTTTGTCCGAATGGAAACATTTCAAGAGCTGATATTTCAGTGACAACTCGCCGAATTTCCAACAATTGTAGTGAGATCAAAAATATTTCAATTTGAGACAAAAAAAATTTCAATGTTTACATTTTTCAAAAATCTGTATCTTCTATAAATGAATGAGTTTCGACTTCGTATGATAATCAGACCCTAGTCCTAACCTTCTTCTTTACGATGATTTAATTAGTTTTTCAATTGAATCTTCCATAAGCCCAAAAAGCAGAAAATAGTACAGGCCTGCATGTCGATTTGGTTGAAACTCTCCTCTTAATGTACATTTTGGGCCATTAGTTTATTCATCAAACTATACTTATTCATAATTCATAATCATTAGACAAAACTGATGTAGCATTGAAGTCGTTCACGAAGTTAGTATTTTTCATCAATACTAAATTAACAATCAAATATGTTCAATACCTGCACATCTGAATAGCTTTCTTTAACTTTTAGGTAATTTTGAATTTTCCGTATACGCTGTGTCGTAACGAAGTACTTTTGTATCTCAATCATAATTTCTTCATCATCACTTGTATCCGAAATATCTATGATTTCGGAAGTTATATAAATAAACTTCAATGAGACATTCATAATCATCCAAATTCCAAACATTTTCCCACTCGTGACTCGAATATTTGAGGCTATGTGTATCGCACCGTCGTACAAGCACAGTCGAAGCCCTGAGGGGGCAGAAGGACGATCTAGCCTTCATAGCCATCTAGTGGCTTAAGTGCAAGGTGTATAGGTAGATTCATCAATCATACCTTGCGACTAAGTCGTGCATATAGACCCCTACGTCTATCTGTTAGTGAAACATCAAACCACTTTGAGAATTACAGGTGTTGCGATAGTCTACAGAATCTCACATGAATGTCTTTTCTGTAAGCATATAGATGTAGGGGTCTATATGCACGACTTAGTCGCAAGGTATGATTGATGAATCTACCTATACACCTTGCACTTAAGCCACTAGATGGCTATGAAGGCTAGATCGTCCTTCTGCCCCCTCAGGGCTTCGACTTGTTTGATATATGGAGGTACCCTTCGTGAATCGATTGTCAGCTGGCCAGTGCAACTGATGAGACTTATGGCAAGTCGAAACAGTCTGTCTTGCATGAGCTGACAATCGATTCACAAAATTTCCCTAGAATCTCTTAGTCTTGAGATTCTAGGTTTATCGTACAAGCACCGTTCTGAAAACTCGACCTCTGAGCGGGCATTGAGCAAGTTTGAAAGTCAGTGGAAATCATTTCTCGACAAAAGTTGAAATTCTCAGAGGACCACGCAAAACGCACTCAGTGCCGAAAAAGTTCAAGCTAGTGCGACGAGTGAAAAACGCTATTAGTTATTCAAAACATTCATGAATTCTCAATTATGTATTGGTAATATTCCTATTTGGCAATACAAAATCAATTGTCTCAAAATGTTCCCTTATGATTTGTGGCTTATTATTATTATTTGTGTAAACAGTAATTATATCAATTCACACTAAAGGACATTCGAATAAACTTACTCATTCGAGTTGTGGTCCTGATAGGCGGCGCTGATCGTCTGCGGCGCATTTTGGCCGACGTTGTGCCTGACCGTCGTCCGGTTGTTCAGCACCGACTGGACGCTCTCGTACTCGTAGTAGTTCGAGACGGGCCTCAGCTGGCTGTCGGCGCGCGACTGTCGCTGCGAGTGGTACTGGTGCTGCTTCCGGCTGAAAGAATGATCGAAGGTGTCACTGGTATAGGAGTCAATGGATGGTATTAGTTAAGAGTTCCTAAATGTACTTGACACTGCTGTTTTGACGTTTTTTTTTTTGTATATTCAGAGTACGGACACTATGACCAGCACTGACAATCAGACAAAACATAACTCCGATTAACTTGAAATTTGGCAGGTGTTCATAATTTTGGTGACAATACATTATGGAATTTTTGTTGAAATTAAAAAAAAAGGCTGCTCCAAGATGGCGGACAAGATTTGGTCCGATTCCATTCAAAATTGGTAAGTGGGGGTTTTTGAGGTCGGAGATAATGGTTTTTTTGATAAAATTCATAAATTCAAGATGGCGGCTTCCAAATATTTTTTTGTTTTTGTGTTAATGACGATAACTCCGTTGTTATCAACACAAAACTATTACTGCGAAATATCATCTGTGAGAGAAAAAAGTTATTTGTAACTAAGTCATAGTGAGCTATGACCTACATTTGAAAAACTAAAGTTGGTGCTGATATCTCAAATTCTAGAAGAGTTGGTATAAATTTCATATTTTTTTCGAAATCACTTTGAAAAACTGCCATGAGAATGTGAAATTCCTATTTGAATATTTTCATAAAGAAGTTACGGAGGAGACATGAAAATGATCAAAATCTGTTTTTTGCGTATAAAACAAAAACGAATAGATTTTATCAAAATATTTTTTCACATTATAGTTGGCCTTGACAACTCCACATTTGGTGTCATTTAACCGACCTCGTATCTCTCACCGTTTAAAAGATACACATGGTGAGCATGGTAAGTGGGACACCCTGTATATGTACATATCAACTTGATATCGACCTCCATTGAGGTCCTTCAGCTTTATCATTCAATATTTTCTAATCAATTTATCGTACCCTCTTTTACCCACTAGATGAGACGCTATGCACTCTCATACAAAAATCAAAGACAGAGAAAGATATATGGATGTACTCTTCCCAGGACTTGTGTGTGCTTCAAAATCGTTCGTGGTTATGTTTGATTGTCACTGCTTGTCTATAAAACAGCAGTTTCAAGCACATTTAGGAACACTAATACCATCTAGTGACTCTAACTGGTATCAGCGTCTGAGCGAAAGACGAGGTGGTTCACACATATGAATCATGGTGGAATTATAAAATGGTGTGCATCTTCGTATACGTCACTGCGAGTGAAACAATTGCTCGCAGTCTGAGCTCGCAGTCTGAGCTCGCAGTCTGAGCTCGCAGTTATCAATTCGCCAGAGTCGCCGTGATCATTTTGGTGCGAGTATTCGTGGGAATCAATGTTACCAGGTGGCGCTCGGTTTTCATCGTTCAATGTCAAAGCCACGTCAAAACTGGGGGAAAACAAACTCAATCCTCACTCAATCCCATTAGTGCCATTAGCTTTTGTACTGTGTACTGATAAGAGTGATAAGTTTCTAAATTTCTTGACATTAATTGTCAATATCGGATCGAAAACGCAAATAATGCCTGTTGTAGATGTTCTTTTGGCAGATATTTTGCTCTATTTAAACGGAAAATGCCGACCAGTAGTGGAAGGAGAAGCAGTTCTCCGTGCTAATCATGTGATTTTGTGTGAGGCAGAAGACTTCAACAAAAGGCACATTTTTGCACTTTGTCTACAAACTTCGGCGATGAAATCTTCCCCACATGAAGTAAAATTGAAGTTGGGGTCCAGAGGAACTCCTGTGGAACAATGGATTTATATTTGTTCATGCAAAGCAGGACAATCTGGGTATTGTAAACACGTTGTAGCTGTTCTTTTATATGTCAATTGATTTGCTCGTCATAATTAGTTTGAATTTTTTGAACTATCTCCAATTCTTCACTCGTTCACTGTTCACTAAACTAATAAAAATGTAATAATATAAAAAAATTAACCAACTCAACCATCATCTCTACCAACAGTGCCAACACTTTATGTCATTGACAAGTTTGACTACAGCTACAGCAAGCTGAATGCAATGTAGTCTATGCACTTTATCCATAGACAATAGTTTGTTTTCCCCCAGTTTGAAGTTCGTATTATGTAACATAGATGTCGTGAATCTCGCGAATAGACTCGCAATGACGTTATGCGCAGAAAAGACGAATTCAAGATACCTGAACAGCACACCATATTTTATTTCCACCATGACAGGAATGAAATCGACTGAATCGCTCTCTGGTGTCTGTCTATGTCTATATTTCACTGGTGAAAATTTAAAAAAAAATCTTTTACGACGAAAATGCTCCTTGATGATGAAAAGATGTGTGAAAAATTCTATAAAAATTTCAACACCCTGTAGCTCAAAAACTAAGAGGTTTGGGACATAATATGTTGATATAAACATTTCTCCTTAAATACACCCGAGGATTCACACCTTGTATTATCGGCACTCAATTAATCAACACCTTGTATAACGCAAGTCATACTATGTATCTGATATAAATACAGGGTCGCTGATATGTATGGAAACAAGTGAATATCTCGGTAACCTGTTGGATTTATTCGAATTTATGTACTGTGTGATTTCAAAACGCGGCGGATTTGAAAATATTATAGCCAATGTTGCCACTTTTTCAGTTATTCCGGATTTGTTATCAACTTCCTTATTTTGAATGAAACACCCTGTACTTGGATTTTCAGATTCTCCTTGAAGAGTTGATTCCATTGATCTATCACACTTGGGATCTAGTGGGCATGATTACATAGGTATAGGATGTTTAAAATCTAGATGTTTCAACTGCAGGATTTTTTTGTGTCGAAACTATTCATTATCGATCAAAACCGCTTCAATGTTCCTATCTTTACTTCTGATTCACTATCAACTGACATTTAATTGAAACAAGTACAGGGTGGTTCAAGATTCAGAATTCTGATCACCCTCTGTATCTGTTCCAATTAAATGTCAGTAGATAGTAAATCAAAAGTAAATATAGGAACATCGGAGCGGTTTTGATCGATAATGGATAGTTTCGACACAAAAAAATCCTAAAGTTGAAAAGTCAAGATTTTTGAAACACCCTATACCTACGAAATCATTCCCGCTAGACCCCAAGTGTGATAGATCGATAGAATCACCTCTTCAATGAGAATCTGAAAATCCAATAAAGTACTGGGTGTTTCATTCAAAAAAAGGAAGTTAAAAGAAAAACCGGAATAACTGAAAAAGTGGCAACATTGGCTATAACATTTTCAAATCCGTCACGTTTTGAAATCACACTGTACATGAATTCAATGAAATCTAACAACAGGTTACCGAGATATTGGTTTCCATGCATATCAGCGACCTTGTATAATACAGTAAGCTAAAATAATCATGCAAAGCGTCAAAGTTGATAGGAGTTCGAGAGATTAGTGATCACAGGATGGGAGTTAGGTGGCGTGAGTTGTGAATGTGTGGAAAAACAATGAATTTTGTGCATACCTTTCCTCCTCCACCTTTAATCTTTGCTGCTGCACCTGCAGACGCATCTGAACTATCTGACTGTCAGATAGATGGTCTTTATTGCGGCTAACAGGACAAAACACGTAAATGTTACAAAACAATTATTCACAGACAAATACAAGACATAACATACAAGACATTACAATATCACAAATAAATGAGAAGCAGTGGCGGCTCCTCAGAGGAGGCAACGGAGGCTGAGCCTCCTCAGAGATTTTCCTCGAACTGATATTATCCATACTTTCTCATTAAAAGGACACCAAAATACATGGATTTTGATTTTATTTCTAGGAGGCTAGACACCTTCACAATGCGCAACCCACGCGCGCAATGCAAATGCCCGAATACGCCCGAATAGCACGTGTTTGTCGTGTCGCGTCGCGAATTGCGGACAATCCAGCGCGAGTGCATTGTTTATGTTTATGTTAGGTGTGAGTTTTTTAAACGATTGCGATTTAGTGGAATACTTTCTGGTGAACCCATTCAGTGCTTTGTCTTATGAAGATAAATTGATTGAGAAAAACAAACGTCCGACACCGGAATTAATAAATCTGATTGTAACAGGTAACAAACAAAATCGTTCGTTCGATTCTGATAATTATAAAAAATATATCTGGTTGACGGGATCTGAGGTAAGGAATAAGCTATTTTGTTGGTACTGCGTATTATTTTCAACCGATAAGTCATCATGTTGGGGGCGATTAGGATATAATGATTTGAAAAATTTGCCTCGCGGATTGGATACACTGCAAATCACAGGAACACATCTCTTCAAGTATTAAGTTCAGGTTAACTGGTCAACAGAATGTCATTAAAGCTATTGATTTGGGTGATTAGAGAGTTGTTTTTCATAGTTCATATCATTCAGCCTCCTCTATCATGAAAGTCACGAGCCGCCACTGATGAGAAGTTGACATTGTCCTTCATATTCAGTAAAAAAATCGTGAAAAAATTAGATTCGAGTCAACAAAATGCTTAGTCAACGACAATTTCGACCGAGGGAATCCAGTGTTAAAAACAGTGATGAGCATTGAAAAAGAATATTCTCAGATTCTCTAATTACTATTCGAAAGTGTTATTTTCTGGAACAAAATATATGAAATCGAATACTGCAAGGAGACCTTCTCACCGTCCTTATCAGAAATTTTACAGGGTTACCCTCAAAGCGTGACATAACACAAATCCATTTTTTCAAATGCAACACACTGTTTTTTATATTTTTTTATTCATGTGATTTTCTGTGACCACAAATATATACATAATAATGTATGACTCCAGAGACACTATTTTTGTATGATGATTTAGTGATCATTCAATCAATTTCGAAATTCATTCAATAATACTCCAAGATATTACTGTCAAATATGTTCTCATTATGCTTACATGATGATATCTGGTAGGTGCGAAAAAAAGGCAATTTTTTCTGAATGAAAAAATCATAATTTCCGAAAAAAGATATGAAACATACTAAATACAGTGCTTCATTTTGAAAAAAATGGATTCGTGAATTATAACGCTTCTAGGGATCACCTTGTAGAAGTTTTGATAGGGGACGTGGATAAGCCTTATCACGTCATTCAATTTCCGCATATAGTTTTTATTCTATCAGTGCAAAACATTGTGGAATAACTTTACTGACATGCCAATCACTGTTAATAAATATAGATAGAAAACTATCACAATTTAACTCGTATCGCTCAGAAATTTTTTCAACGTTCTCAAATGACAAACTAATACACAATTTTTTTTGCAATCTTACATAGATCATCCTGTATGGTCATGCAACGAAATTAGTGTTAGTTACAAAATGAACTGTGCATAAAAGAGAAGATGAAAACTTAGTGAAATAATGAATAACATTTGTACAAAGATAAGAAGGGAATATATATAACAAATTGAACTTTCCACAGTAATCATCAGATCTGAAGAAATAAACAAGAATACTTACCTAATGTGGGTTTGAAGCTCGTTATAATTAACATAGTGTGTGAATGGCACAGACGACTCTGTGATACCGGATCTACTACCAGGCCTTCCATATTCGATGAATTGACTTGCAGGATCAATCCTCTGGAAAATACAATGATAATATTTTGGATTGACTCGGCCGTTACTTGATGGAAAACCATAGAAAATGTAAAAAAAATCACAAACGAAAAGATTTTCACAAGAAAGATAGTTTGATTTATATTTTATTTGTAGCTTCTTCAGATGAAATACTAGTATATTGGGATATTAGTACATTATACATCAAGGGACAGAATGCAAGGTGCGATTTGTAGTTCGAGGGCGAAGCCCGAGAGATACAAAGCACCGAGGGAAAAACAACATTTTGTCCTGAGGTGTATGTACTATTTTTTACGATGGCGAAAACACAAAAATTAAGAAAGAATAAAAATTTGGTCATTCGAGGGCGAAGCCCGAGAGATACAAAGCACCGAGGGAAAAACAACATTTTGTCCTGAGGTGTATGTACTATTTTTTACGCTGGCGAAAACACAAAAATTAAGAAAGAATAAAAATTTGGTCATTCGAGGGCGAAGCCCGAGAGATACAAAGCACCGAGGGAAAAACAACATTTTGTGCTGAGGTGTATGTACTATTTTTTACGCTGGCGAAAACACAAAAATTAAGAAAGAATAAAAATTTGGTCAAAGTGTTTTGTCATAATTAGTAGTAGTATAGTCTGTGGAATTCGTATCTTGACAACATGCATCTTGTTGAAAACCCATGCATGGTGACAGCAAATATCAAACTGGAATTTATGAAAACAGCTTTGAAAATGGTTGACGGTTATGGAACAAGAACCCCAATAAAGTATTAATACTGCTTCTGCAGTGATTCTTAACTTGCTACCAGTGAGATCTAGAAATCTGTATGATGCAGCTTATACTCGCTTCAGAGAAGGGTGTTCCGAAAAGAAAGCGCAGAGCTAAGCGGAACATGTAAACTAACTCCCTAGGGAGAAAATCTGTCACACTATCTCCCTGCAGAAGAATACGAGACTTCTGCCCCTCTTTTGTTACCAGAGAAACTAACTCCTACTCCTGCCGGCGTAAAAACTCAGTTTTTCTACTCACATGAATAAAATGGCATTTAGCGTACGGATATGTACCACGCTAAATGATCGATTAATCACGGATTGTCGATCTGTGATTTATTCAAAATATTGAATACGTTACCATGGCAACACGATTTCTCAAACACGTTACCATGGCAACACAGTTCATTAAACACAGCTTCAGTAGAGATGTATAAAAATTCAACTGGTGGGCTCACTCTTCAATTGTTTCGTCAGACTAACTCTCGATATGGAACAATTGCAAGCGAGTTTTGGACGTGGGGTTCAGGTATTTGCGATAGAAACGCCATAATCGGAAAATCGTTCAAAACCTTGGTTCTGTGAGGGATGAATCTATTTCCATCATTGTTCTGTGGTCGAATGAATACTGTGCTCAACATTTTCATTCAAATTTCAATTTGAAATAGAAGCAAGAAATCTTCTTTGTAGCCGATTTTAATAAGCATCACTTCTTTCATCACATGAACCTATTTAAAGCATGAAATCTGATGAATTTCCTCTTTGGAGAACCAGAACAAAGAATGTATCAACTATTGAAATAGACCAATATCGAAAATCATAATAGGCAGATATGGTAACTGGTACTCACCTTAGAATTTACTCACACCAGTTCACGCTAATATTTCAAATCACAGAAATAATACTGTTATAGAACAGAGATTTTCTTTTTTTCTATGGTGGATTAGGTATTATACAGAAAATTTAGAAACTATGGAACACGTCCCTAACGAACACTTGACCCCAATCTCAGAAATAACCATTTTTTCAGCTCAAGAATATTTTTGACATATTGACGTTTCGATCCTTTGATCAGGAATCAATTCACTGCTCTGATCCAAATCAAATACGTATCCAAATATTTATCGGTCGGTAATATGTTTCCTGTAAATATGGATTGTAACCAGGATGAGCTTAGCGAGATTTACCCACGTCAAGTATGTTTATCAAAGATTTATCAGAGTAGGCGCCATCGAGAAACTTGCAAACGACCTTCAATAGGGAGCAAGCGCACCAGTTAAATTTCTATACATCTCTGCTTCAGTAATTCGAGACATGTCTGGTTTGTCAATTTTATTAACTGTCAACTGTTATTTTCAAATGTTGTATCAGAATTATTCAAACAATATTCGTCTGTATCAGAATTCTTCATTAAAAATATATGGTACTGGTACTTGCATATCTCCAAGAAGTAGTGTAAAAATGAAGCATCCATCTTTGAAAACAATTCATTTATTCTGCGCTAAGCATGACAATAAACGTGAAACAAAGGTTTGTAAGCCATGGACTGGACACATTTACAACCAATATCACTTATACGGGTCTCGCTGGTTGCATGCAGTTGCATGTATTATGTTCTCTATTCCCATTCCTTTCGAATTATTTTGTAGGTCAGCAGGAATTGGAGGTATGTTGATGTAATTTTCAGAGTTCGTAGAAAAATCATAGTATGTAACGCGTTTATAAACTCTTCTAGACACTCGTTTATTAAACACTCGCTCCGCTCTGCTCCGCTCGTGCTTAAAATACTCGTTACACTTGTTACATAATATACTATTCTTTACCTGTTGAGATTGATGCCTATGGTCATAAATTGGTTCTCTCTCGTCGGTCTGGTAATAGGTGTGTCTCTGTTGCATCCTTTGCTTATGCAAATCTCGTTCGTTCCTCCTATGCTCTGAAGAGTTTTGTCTGTATTTTATTGGTGGAGCGACTGAGTTTTCGGGAATCACCTAGAAGGTACAGAAAAGAATCTAATTAGTTTTTTGAACAAATATGGAAGGAGTCCTCGGCTTTATGTAGCCAACAACAAATATTGTTAGTTTTAGAGGATTCTTAGAAAAAAATCAGATACATTGATCAGTACAATATGTACTAATGAATGACATAAGGAAAATCAAACAATGTCGAATTGGATTAATTTATACCGCTCTCTCTTCAATTTGTTGCTTTCATCATCTGTCATTCGATTTATTTTCATTCAAGGACTTCCATACCTTTATACACTACCTTATTCCACTTTGAACTCTTAGTAATAATAGTTCTCAAAGTACTAAGCCTGATAAAAATATTTGTATTCTAACATTTCTCACTTAATTACGGTAAGAATAATTTATTTATATTGTTTTCAAAGTCTAATTTGGTCAATCTACTTGAATTTTCAGAAATTTCAACATTTTGAAAAAATGTGCGGAAAAAATTGAGTGTCTGACTTCTGACAGAATCGCCAATGAAAGTATTTCCAAGAAATTAAAACCTCCAAAAGTTGAAAAAACACCTACCTCCTCTCTCTATCCTCCGCGATGTTCCACGAACATTATAGGAATTTCCTTTCGTGCGCTCCAACGAATGAAGAAATAATGATTGAAAATGATTAGTGAACACATTGAGGATTGTCAAAATTAACACAATCCCTACTTATTAAAAAGGTGATGACAGAATATCAGAAAAAGTACCAATCTATAGATAATTTCCAATGCAGCTACTTTGGCCAATATTTAGTAGTTCTGCTTCCAGATAATAGCTATTTGTGTATTTAGAGCGCAAAGTGATAGATTGCCGCTCGACAAAGAAAGTTACCGCGCGATGCGGAGCGGAGCGCGGTAATCTTTGGAGAGCGGCAATAACACTTTGTGCTCGAAATACACACAAGATTTTTTCTACTAACGCAGCTTTTGGAAATAACTGCCCTGAAAGTATGAGCGATTGAAATAGTTGAAAAAGTTCTTATCCATATTATCCCATATGTCCAAAGGAAACAAAAAAAGAAAAATTGAAATAACTGACAAGCCAGAAAAAAAATTTCGGGCCTACCAAGAATTGAAACTGGACCACCAGCGTGGCAACCTGAGCTTCAGACCTCTGAGCCATAGTACGATAAACTCTGCAATCAAATTGTACATTACTCATTGATGCAATAAAATAAAGATACACTGTCTTTCTGATGATAACAAAGAGTTTCAATATAAAGTATAATTCATCGTTTTCAACAGATTTCCTCCATCGGGAGCTTCTTGTAGAAATTTGTTGGTATATTCAGCGGTTAATGTTTTGAATTTTTCTCGCTTTATATCCAATAGATTGTTTCTTGAGAAATGCGATAAGTTTCAGATACTTATTGATTCTGATATTATCTCTAACATTCAAGCATCTATATACGTACCATCGAATATATAGACCAATGAGTTGATGACTTCAAAGTCTTTGATTTTTTACCAAAATAAGCCAGTAAAACGTTTTCTGAATACATATTCACCATCTCGGAGTGGCACCAATTTATGAATGTATCATATTGTAATTCATATTTCTTCCTTGATTTCTCCGGTATAAGAGATTCAAACTCTTGCGCTTTCTGCTATATCATCAGGAGGTGTGTTTGATGATTCACTGTCACTATTTTCCATCATGAAAGAATTGGGGGATTTCAAGAATAGATAAGTATAGGTTACAGAGATGTGCGAGCGTTTTTTCAATATTTCCGCTCACGAGCGCAAATGCTGTCAAAGAATGACATTTCTGGGGAAACGTCAACTTTGTGCTGGAATTTGAAAGCGTCAAAGGCTACTTTGTTAAGCGTTTGTAGAAAAAATTAATATTTGCCTGACAGCTTGAACATGGTGCTTCTTTCTATTATATTGCAAATGTATTGCAATTTTTTTTATTTCTTGGAGCGCACGAAAGGAAATAGAGAGAGGAGGTAGGTATTGGAATTATCTTTGAAATTTTTGGAGGTTATAAGTTCTTGAGCATACGCCCATTGGCAAAAAATTCCAAAGACGTTGACAGAATACAAGAAAAATGTCAACGTCTGTTACTATATTTGACGCTTTGCCCTTCCTTTGGCTTTTGTCTTTCACAAAAATGACCATTTGAAGATGAAACTCCTTTGACTGGATTTAAGTAAACACAATTTTCCCAAGTTTGTGCCAATGTTGAACTTGATTATAGTTAAGTTCTTTTGGCTGTTTAGTCCGTTCAAAAATTCAAGTATTCCTTTACCGGACTGATTTTTGGACAAATGACTCCACGGCTCTGTAATTTCATTTTTACTTAATAATGTAATTTCCACATGGCCTTATAGGTATGTTTGTTCCTCAACAACTTATTGTTCCTCTGCAAATTAAATATCTTCACAGGTACTGGGTACTGATGTGTCTGAAGATGGCTGTTTGAGCCCAAACTAGTCACATTAAATTTTGTGTAACATTATTTTTGTGGTCGACCGACTTGGTGTTATTTTGTTTTTTCTTTTCACTGTTTAGTCCAGTCATTATATCCAAATAACGGACCTTACCCGTGAATAATTTTTTAGTGTTTTTTTTTCCATAGGTGTCTCGGGGGGGTCACTGGGAGTGTAAATTCAAAATGGCGACCAAATCAAGCTTTTGCGTATGTTACTCGGCCATTTTTGATTCTACAGAAAAAGTTTGGGAACAAAAATTGTAGTAAATTTGGTTCTCTACAAGTTTGGTCCTCACAATTTTCCTGATAGGATCGATATTTTGTAAATTAAACCTGGAAAAAGCGACAAATTCGAAATATTTTCATTATCTCGTTTATTTTCAACTTCACGGCATAAATGAACAGAAACAAACTTGTAGAGAATCAAATTTTGGACAAATTTTGTCTCCACCTGTTTTTCCGAAAATCGATATTTTCGGAATTGAACCTAAAAAAAAAACGACTCATTCGAAATATCATCATTATCTCGTTTATTCTCAACTTTACACCATAAATGAGAAGAAACAAACTTGTAGAGAATCAAATTTTGGACAAATTTGGTCTTTACCTGTTTTTCCGAAAATCGATATTTTCGGAATTTAACCAGAAAATATGTACCCAAATGCACGAAAAATTGCGGAGGAAAGTGTGGGTGTCGTAAGGCAGGACTGGAATGTTCTGTCTTATGCCACAACTGCGCTGGGCAGACTTGCGATAACGTCACACAATTGATTGTCGATGACGAAGACAGTGATGATGACAACGACATCGCCGATCCCGCACCATTAACACTGAACCTTAACGAACGTGAAACTGGACATTACCAATTGACCGAAGAAGAAAGAGAGGATATGGATTTGGCAGGACCATCAGCTAAGAAACAAAAAAAAAATAGTTCCGGAACCATATTTTCACACCGACATGACAGACAAGCTACCTGCGCGGAATAACCTCTTCATTTATGCCGTAAAATGCGAAGCATTGGAGATAATGATAATCTTTTGAATTTGTCGCTTTTTTCAGGTTTAATTCCCAAAATATCGATTTTTGAAACAAAAGCGTGATAACCAAAATTGTTTAGAATTTGATTCTCCACAAGTTTAGTCCTCTTCATTTATGCCGTAAAGTTGAAAATAAACGAGATAATGAAAATATTTCGAATTTGTCGCTTTTTTCAGGTTTAATTTACAAAATATCGATCATATCAGAAAAATTGTAAGGACCAAACTTGTAGAGAACCTAATTTACTACAATTTTTGTCCCCAAACTTTTTCTGTAGAATCAAAAATGGCCGAGTTATTCAAGAAAAACCATACGCAAAAGCTTGATTTGGTCGCCATTTTGAATTTACACTCCCAGTGACCCCCCCGAGACACCTATGAGAAAAAAAAAACACTAAAAAATTATTCACGGGTCAAAGTCTATAATGACTGGACTAGTTCTCAACGTTTTAGACTCACCTGTACTTGCTCCGCGTGCCTATGGACCAGCCCGTGCCTCTGGTACAACGGCTCCCTCTGCACCTGTTGCTCCCTCTGCGAATTCTGCCCCGAATGTTGCGACCCCTGCCCAGAATGCTGCGAGTTCTGAGAGTGCTGCGAATGCTGCGAATTCATGCTGGAGTTGTGCGAATTGTGGGCGAAGCCGTGCCCGAAATGGTTAGGGTTAGCGTGATGCGTGGCTTGTTTCTGGGGCTGTTTTTGCTGCGCGTCCGACTGCTTCTCCGATTGGCTGCCGTGGCTGGCGTTGTCTTGGTCCTGTTGGTTTTGGGGCGGTTGGGGGAGGTTCGCGTTCGCGTCGAATTCGGTTGGCGGGTGGTAGCTGTGTACGGGCTCGGAGGGTTGCAACTCGATTTTCCGGTGTTTTCCGAACCTGGAAATCAGTTATGAATGAATGAATGAATGAATGAATGTTTATTGGCAGAAATAACTGATTACATGGAAGTTAACAATGATTGTTACTATTCAATAAACATTTAAATAACTCACAGAAGTCATTGACGACAACATCAATGACTTGTACGTGGTATAACACAATATCATAAGTATACATTATACAAATACAAAATTTACACAGTTATTACAATATAATCACCTATAATCTAGAATTTATACATAAAAGTTGAAAATAAAAGAAAATGAATTAAAATAGAAGTAAGAAATAAGGCGAGAGCGCAATTTTAGACAGGATTCAAGACAGCAGCATTTTACTATAACTTATTTATAATCGTGGCAAGTCAATCGTAGATGTGCAGTAAGTATATGTATATAATCGTGGCAAGTCAATCGTAGATGCGCAGTAAGTATACGTATATGACTGATCATGTAGATATAGTTATTTTATGGTTATGGGCGGTGAGGCTCATTTTGAACTTTGACAAATTATGTTGACTTTTGACACTTTCTGGTAAGTTATTATACAATTTTGTTCCTAGGTATCGATAACTCTTTTGTCCGATATGTTTTTTCATTTCATTTCAGTTATAGACGACTGAATTTAAGATCGCAGCGCCAAAGTGGCCGGTTGAGGAACTACATGAAAGTACATTGTTTTGAAATGGTTCACTTGCTTGTGCTTGTTCAAGTTTGAACCCCTTGATTGGGTGAAAGTATTGAAGAGGAATATTCTCCGATATAATTATGAACATAAAAAAATGGATATATACAGAGTGTCCGCTAAAAGGAGGTCAATCCATTAACCATATATTCCTTGAACAAAAACAATATGAGTCTCTGAATACCATTTTTCATTGAAGCCCTTCATATTCGATATACAGGGTGTCAAAGTTGGAAACTGAAAACTGTTTTTCCTTAATTACTCGCGTATTTAATAAGATATCAATCTCAAAATTGGTACATTACTTCAGCACAAAGAGTTACATCGTGTGAGGAAAACAAAACAGAAAATAACTGTCAAATATTCAAAATACTGGGAGTCAAGTGCACACTTACCCCCATATTTTTTTGTACGTGCGCTAATGACTTCCTATCTATTTTTCTTCAAGTGTTCAATCATTTCTGAGTATTTTTTGTTTCTTGTAAAATTTTGATAAAATTATTTGTTTTCAAGATAATTCGAAAAGTACTGGTTATTGTTTGATGCCTGTGCGGCTTACGGTAAGCTCATAATGTTCACATACTCCTATTTATTTCGTCGAAATTGGAAGAGGGCGTTACTTTTTACGTACGAAAAGGTAAATATGGAGAGACCGGGTGCTCAGAGCGAAGAATTAACGCAGTTGAGTCTTAACTCTTCATTTATAGTTTTGTTTTGACAGTTCAATGTAAATTATCGAGAACCATGCAGTGTTATCAGTTTAATACCGAATGATTGAGTGAAAAAATAATCGAGATATTTCAACGTGTGAGCAAATCGAGCGCGTTGATGTTAGAGATTATTAATCAACTCGACCTCACCGCGCTGTTGAATTTGTTCTTTTAGTACGTAATATTTGCGATCACCCCAATCCTCCAGGTTCGTGAGGAAGGATAAGTTAGGCAACTGAATGTTAGGTTAGGTTAATTTTTTGTATGAGTATTTTACTTGAAGAAGCAAACATGTCCTGTGATTTTGTATAAATCTATTCCGTTGAGTTTTTACGAATATTTGAAAACTATAACATTATTTTAGAGAACTAATAGTATCATGAGCTTGTCTTACCTGAACATAGAGCCGATTCCCTTGAATATTCCTGGTTTTTTCTTAGAAGACTTAATTTTACTATCAATAGCTGCATTTAAGGAAGACTGCCTAGGTGCACCTCTAACATGGTTGAATCCTTCTATTTCTCTCTCTTGCTGCGTCGGACCCTCCAGCAACCAATGTTTTTTAGCTACCAAAAAAATATTTTTTTACAACTAAGTAGCTTTGGACGCTGTTGGATCTCAAAACAAAGCAGACATTTTCAGGAAGATGAATTAATATTCAGAAAACGTATTACTGGTCTATATTTTTGATGAGGAAGATTTATAAGTTTACTTTTTGTAATCGGAAAATGAGTACCTTAATTTCTTGGTTCGGTAACATTTTAATTTGAGATTATTATTCAAGAAGTCTAATTATACCGGGTCTTCAACAATGAATAAACACCACGTGACCATCTTCGTATGCAACCAACAATACATTTTTGTTATCAGGTTTACTCATCATATATGTCATATTAGCACCTAGGATCATTCATGACAAAAATTAAAAACAGGAAAAATGGTGCGAATCTGTCTCTTCAATTTTGTATTTTCGAAATTTATACTGCACAGCTGTAGCTCATTAGCACCCAGTTGCTCTTTGTTATTGTCTTTTCTCCTGGGTTTGTTGATAGTTTATATGGTTCTTGATTTTATTTTATTGTTCTTGCGTTTGATTATTTCACTAACAATTATTACTTTGCGAAAAACAGTTTTTATAAAAACAACATCTCCAATTCATTGTTGTGAAAAGGTAACCTCTTGTTTTTATTGTTCATGTCCTTATTTTCCTTTCAGGATTAAACATGTTTTTTTTTTCTGGTGATATGGATGCCTTCTTACTGATGGCACATTTCAGAAGTGGTTCTCGTAATCCTGATGGAACGTATATTCACTTCAAAGCTGCCGGGACCAATTTCATGATGCATTTCCAAATGCAAATATCCCGCCTATGTTTCAATTTGATAGCAGCTGTTAATTTCCAGTTATTCATTTACCAACTGTGCAGTGTTGGTTGCACACACATTTTGGTCACGTGATGTTCAATCATTGTTGAAGACCCGGTACAAATAGCAATAATAGCTAGTGGCAAAATTATATATGACAGTTAGAAGAGTTTCATTACCGATTTCACTTCTATGATTCGGGTCTACTACAGCAGCCCTGAAACTTTCTTCACAGCCCCTACCCCTAATAACTTTCAGAGCACCATTTGGCCCTCTATAACTATAAGCAGGGTCACACTCTTCTTGCATCTGGATCTGAAATCAAAGAAATATATATGTTAATCTCATGACAAAACATTTCAACGTAGTTCACTGGTAGACTGCAAACACCTGAATATTGATAAATGCCAAACAATGTTACCTCTTGAACCATGGTTTGCAGAGATTCCAAACTAGATGACTTCTTCATTCCCAGACTTGGCCCCAATTGACCGAGTTTATCAGCATCTGTAAAAATGGTTGATTAACACCTTGCAAACATGCAAAAACGATGAGAAATCCTTAAGTAATCTCTTGTGACTGATCGAATATGAAAAAAACTTAGATTACATGAAAATTATATGACAACAATGAATATGATGAAGGATGCTTACATTCAGGATGTTCTGAAGATCGATTTACGCTAATGACAGATTCCACTGAACCGACTCGCACTAAGCTAGCTGTGGGACATGGATGAAAACACAAAAATATTAGCACATCGTTTGGCAAACTACGACATTAAATACATGGATAATGAAACAACAAAAAATCAGGAATAACGTTTTTCGGTTTGATGTGCACAAAGGAAAACGCTTTTGGTAATCCATGATACATAATATAGCTCCATCTGTGAAGAGTATAGAACAATTATTGGTGGTTTTAGCAATCCAGTTCATAGCCCTGAAATTTCGAGTTATTCAACTACTAAGTTTTTTGGTTCCTGATTCGTCTTGAAATTTTTCCTCAATTAGATAGAATCCGAACCAATTTCCCTATTCATAATGATTCATTTTTAGCAAAAATTATTGTCTAACACACTAGAAACACTTGGAGAAGTATACAAATGTTTCAACTTCCAATATGATTTGTCAATAAGAGCTCATTTTTTATGAGAGAAAAGTATAATTCTAAAGAGCATTCCTTCTCATCTGAAGCAGTGGAATTCATTTTATAATTGTTTAATTCATAATTTTCCCTTTCAAGTTCAAGTTTTCAATTAAATGATTATTATTTTAGAAGTTGATAGGTTGATTTTAAAATATAAGTTGATGAGGAGTATGCTATCCTTTTGTATAATTTCCTACCCTTGTACAATCCGCTAAAATTTCGGACGTTTACGTTACCCATAATTTTTTCTTGTTTCGTGACCAAATACTACACAAAAGCATAAAAGTCTAACTTTATTTAGGATACATCAGGTTAGGAGCCACCTAACCAGATGTATGTGCCCTATGTGAATATATAGAAAAAATCCTTATTGAAAAAAAATTGTGCATGGAAGAAAGAAATCGTTTTAGAACTTCACTTGAAAAATGAGCTTTTCATCGCCCTGTACATGTTACATATTAATACATAGTTTCTATGAGTTCACGGCAATATCCTAACTATGCCGAGTACAGGCGTTACCACCGATACAACAAGGCCAGCAGACTCTGACGTAAACAGCTCGTGACGTCACCAAGAGAGGCCAGTGTTTTATTTTATCGCTTGTCGACTAACGCGTCAGTTCGTGTTCATTCATCAGTGATTCACGTATGTCTTTGAAACGGTCCCGAATTCTTTTGTTGTTTATGCATCAAAATAATTGGCGGAAAAATTACTGTTTTGTGAAATATTTTGTGTTGTGATCGGCGAAATAACAATGCCTTTCAAGTGTTGTGTTCCCTTTTGTCGGGGGAATTATGTGGGTGGTTCAAAAGTTCATTCTTTTAGTTTCCCGTTGGACGAGGAGCTATCGAAAATGTGGGTATATGCAATTCACCACGAGGATTTTACTCCATCTAAGTTCAGTAGTAAACAGAGCTTAATTTATAATGATGAATAAATAATAGAAGACAATTACTCTCTCATAAAAAATATAAGTAGAGGAAAAATAGAAAAGCTTTGATTGTGCAGTTAGTTTTGTATTCGTATATTATAGTCAACAAAATCATCCCTGAATTCGAGGAAATTTTCTTGAATGTTCATAATAAACGGGCATTTTTAATTCTCATTCTCAAATTTCTTTCTGAAAACGGTCATTTGCCTCGTGGCAATGAATGCAGAATTCATTCCAATGATCAAATTGCAACTATCATATTAACATGAACTACAAACACTCTGTCTTCTGGATGGCATTAAGAACAAATTTCCCTTCTTTTTTCATCATATTGGACAATTTATAATATATAATATGATTTTCTTGAGATGAATCCATATTTAGTGAAAAGAAGGAAGAATATCATTCAAAATAATGGAGTGTGTAATGTCATTCGAAAGCAATCTATTGACATTTGACATCTCGTATTTTGATTGACTATTGAGTAAATGGTCGTCATCTGGAATGCTTGTTCACTAAATATGAAAAACTCGCCATAAAAATCATATTTCCTGTTGAATTTTCTATATAAAAATGTGCCATCGAAGTACATCATGAGTATATAAAGTGTCCAATGACAAAATAAGAGCAAGTAGCTTCAAATGCCCCCAACACAAGGGGAGAAAGAAGGCGAAATTTCGAACTTTTTCTTGAAATATCTCAATAAATAGTGGTTGTTCACATTTTCATTATAAAATTCGGTTTTTCAGACAAAAATACGTGAGACCGAAAAAAATTTTCAAAAAAAAAACCATCGCATGATAAATGCAGGTTTACCCTTAAAAATTACGGTTTCAAGTGTAACGATCCACTTGGGTGAAAAATCCAACAACAGAAAATTGAAAACACTCACTGGTTATTTTTTCAGGTAATAGGAATTCTCCAAGATAAATATAGGTAATTGTAACAAACGGCATGGCAATCAAAATAAAATACATTTTCCACAATTTTCTTTCGATCAATCTCACGATAAGTTTATGTTCTGCGGGCCCTGTATAAGTAGGTGTGAAGTTTACCTTCACCACAATTTTTGCCAATATATTTAATTCGAATGGGTGGCTGTGGGTGGATATTTGTGTTTTATCCTGGTTTTTGCTTTAAAACTTCGTTTTTCCATAATAAAATCGAATGGGGTGCGAAGAAGGGCTCAGTTGACGACTGGCATCCTTTTTTAACCGGAAGCCCTTCAAAAAACAGCAAAATCGGCTCAATGATGATCTAAAACTAAAATCGAAATACGCGGTCGCCTTATAGCGCTATAAGCGCTTGTCGTTTCGACCCGCTGGTTAGGCCTCACTAAGTGACGTCACCCACGGAGCATGCAGGCCTTGTTGTATCGGTGGTAACGGTACAGGACCACAATGACCACTTATACAGGGTGATTCATTAAGAATGGGAAATCTCTGTGTACTACAGATAGTAAACACTAAAATATTGAGATTTATCCTAACATGCCTCATAAGGTGGCTGGTTTAGTAGATACAGGGTGTTCTAGGGGAAAATGTCATTTCAAAATTTCTCAATAACTTTGTAAATCTTGTAGTTCCAGGTTTTCTGACATGAGGATGACGAATTTTCAACCTATTTTGTGTATGCTCATAGAGGGTGTCATGTCCAAAATCTCAATGTTTTAGTGTTTACTATTTGTTTAGCAAGCTGAATGCAATGTAGTCTATGCACTTTATCCATAGACAACAGTTTGTTTTCCCCCAGTTTGAAGTTCGTTTTATGTAACCTAGATGTCGCCAACTTCGTGAATCTCGCGTATATTTTGAAGTCAAAACAAATTCATGCTTTGTCAATAAGAATTTTTTTTCTTCGACAATAAAGTACATTTTGAATTGAATTGAATATTAAAAAGCCCCCCACCACCTACCACCCCCCACCCCTACTCACTATCCCTATTCCGCCTCTCCTCGCGCATCTTCTTCGACCGCTGGTAGGTGTCGGTGCTTTTGGCGTCGAGCGTCGCATGGCGCTTCTCGGACATGCTCTGTCTGCCGAAGGCGTCGCGCGTGAATCCCTGCGCCGCCTCCAGCGACAGCTGACTGGCGTAGGTGGCGTCCGTCGGCGGGACGGTCGACTGCGAGGAGTCGGTGCTTTTGTTGGTGGCAGGAGAGGTGGGTTCGCGGTCTTGCCGGGTTTCCAGCGTGTTGGCGGGGATTTTGTTGGTTATGTGGACGTTGATTCTGGAACGAAAAAGAGACAGTCTAAACATGGTTGTTTCAGTTGAGAAACTTATGGCGAATTTCATTCATAAACTTTACCAAGTTTATATATATATAATCTCTTAGTGTTTGTACATAATAATAAAAGGAACTATCAGTTTGCCAGCTCACAAACTCGACAATCTTCCAGTCTAATCATCCTACCCCCACACAACACAACATTATTCCAAAAGAGCGCTCATTACATGGGTGCTAAATTATATAATGTGCTTCCGATATAAAGAACTACAATTCTAGAATATTCAAGATAAGAATAAAAGAAATTTTAATTACTAAGGCTTACTATACAGTTAGTGAATACCTTATGGATGATAATTTCGCCCCAACAAATAATGTTTGAGGATTTTTTTTCTCTATCTTTTTTGAACCAAAAATATTCATTATGAACAACGTATTTCCTGTTCTATCTAAATAGGTATGTCTACTCCTGTTAGCGATTTTTCTATTCTGTCATAAATTATTATTTTTTGTACTTGGTCAAGTTTACATTTGTTAACTCTCGAACTTATTCCTACACATGTGTACCATGTTTTTTTGGAAATAAATCTATTCTATTCTATTCTAAACCGGGTGGTGCTATAAGGAAGCTGCCATAAATAAGTTTTTATCGTTCATTAAACTCTATGCACTCGGTTTTAGGGGAAATATTTTGAACTGGTTATCCTCCTATCTTAATATGTGAAAAATATGTGTCAATACGACTTATTATTCAAGATCCTACTTGCCGACCTGTCTCGCACGGCAAGAAATAGTTTTTGTTGGAAATTAGAATTATATTAAATGAGGTGTTTTTAAGACAGGTTAATAAATTAGTGATCAAGGACCACCTCGTTTACAGTGTACTGGTTTTGCACCAGTTTTGCACCCGCACTACTTTAGTTCTCTCCAAAATGTGAACTGGTGCATTCCCAATGGAATACGAAATAATATTATAATAAAATTATTGTTGGAGGTTAAACCGGATAAGTTTATTGTTTATTGTTTATTGAAAAAATAGCTTCCAGTCAGAAATAAAATTCTGGTATTAGGAAGTTGATTACAAACAACAATAATTAAATAATATAAGGTGACAACAACAACAACAAAAATATCTAAAGAATCTAAAAATGCTAAATCGATCAAGTCATAAAAGTAGCCACCGTGACTAATCAATAGATGGCAAAGTATAAATTTTATCCATTTCGTAATGAAATCATGTATTTTTTCAATTCGATTTTAAATTTTGAAATATGTCTGCAATTCTTTATATTATGTGGTAATTTATTAAATTCAGCTAGAGCAGCGTGAGTAAATTTTGGTTTGTCTATGTTTATAACTTGTCTGCATCCTGAAATCATTTCTCAACTACAATTATTAGAAACAAAGTAGATGTTTCATGGTAATAATTTTGAGCACTTTATTTTTTATAAAGTACTCTTCATCATTGAATTCGCAAAATACTTTCAACAAAATTATGAAGTCTGGGAAGTAATCTTCCTTATTTTCTTGAAACCTCCAACTTTTCATCACTGTTTGATGATGATCGGATTGCCACTAACAATTTGGTTTTCAAACTATTCATATTCAATGTTTCCGCCATTTTTAAATTGCACTGATTTTACAATGGAATTCAAAATCCGACACCAGTTTAACCAATGGAATACAAAATATGCACTCAGTGCGAGCCAGTTTTACCAATGCAATTCTCTATTAGTAGGCAACATTCGTCCTTATTGCAACAGTTTCCTGTACCATGGAGAACCATTTGAATCAACCTAGTATATTTCAGATAAGAATGAAGTAAATGGCAAAGAAAGCAGAGCCCACTTCATACTAGTAAATCCACCAAGTACATATATTTTTTTTATCGCTTGCATTGCGGTATCGTCAGAAACGGCTTGGTTTGTAGTTTTGAAGGTTAGTTTAGATTGTTTCTCGTAGTTTTCATTGATTATTCGTGAAACTCAGTGTCGAATGATTCGTCAGTGTCAAATGTGCGAGAACTAGACAACTTAGACAAACATTTTGGGCGACTACATAAATAACAAACTGAACTGAAAAATTCAAATTGATTATGTTGGAAAAAACTAGCGTCTAATAGTTCCAAAATATGAAAAACTTGAAAATTTAGGTACATTCTATCCTTTTCTGAACAAGTTCACCAATATAATACGATTTTCAAAATATACAAAAAAGACTTACTGTTGATTAGGATTGGTCATCACTCTAGATCCATACTCGTCTTCGATTAGAATTGGTTCAGCCGGTATCATATTTACAATTGTGCTGTTTCCATAGGAAGTGTTCCCCAGCATACTGGTCGTCCAAGTGTCATGAGTGGCCTAGAAGATTATTGAAGGTGAGATGAAAATACAAAGACAACACACTATTCTCTACGGAGAGTACCTTGTATTCTGACACTTTCATGAAACCAACAGAAATCAATAATCTGAATGGCGCCCGAGACCTTTAACTTGAAGACGTTATTATGTGAATCTTGATGTTCACATGGTCTTATTCAATTGTCTCAAAATATAAATCGCTCAAGATAAATTGAAGACAAAATGAGTCTTTATTCATCAGGATCAAGTGACATTTGGAAAGATTATTTACTCTACAACACCGACAGTTTTTTAAGGTACCTAATGAAATTAAAAGATCAACTCAGTGGATTGAGGAGTTTATGTATGACATGATAGTATCACAGTTACCTTATAATAGCTTTCATTTCTCAGTTGCTGCTGTTGCTTTGAATTTCCGGTGATCCTCTCCAAGACAGGGTTCCACGTATGCATAGGACTCATCACATTGCTATTGCCATTCTGAGATATCTCAGAGATATTGGATACCACTCCTTGCGGGTTGAAGATGACTGTATTCGTTGAGCCTCCGCTAGTTCCAGAGTTGTCCACAGAATTACTATCACTCTTTTCCTGAAACAACACAGATTGATATAAGGTGACTGAAATGAAACAAAAAAAAAAATAGCCAAATGAGTGAATCATAATTCCAACAGCAAATTATTGAAGCTGCACCAATTTTTTCCTGAGTGAAAACAACTTCATCAGTTTCAGGAAAAAGCCAAATACTCAAATTAAAATTCAATGGTCACAAAGACAGATAAACTCAAAGTCATTACCACAATAGTTCATAAAATGGACGAAAATGGTAGATAACGAGAGAAAAACAACTACTTTCCTGGCTATATGCCATGCTGAACATTAGATTACTTTACCCGAAATCTATCCAAACATTCGTATAGACGAATAAAATGGCAAGTGTTTCCTTCCTAAAAGCTGGAAAACCATCTATAACAACAAATACCATGAATTATTCTTATTACTACGATAATTAGCAGTGCTGCCACGTTCATCTTGAATCAACAATAACTAACTTTAATTATGAAAGTCTGAGTTTCTGACACTTATAATTATGTTGAAAATTGATATTTTCTGAATTTCAATTGACTAATCTGAATTTCAACTGACGCTTTCTGAATTTCAATTAACCAATCTGAATTACAAATGAGGTAGTCTAAATTACATTGACCCGTTCTGAATTACAAATGATACATTCTGAATCACAAATGACACTTTCTGAAGTTCAATTGCCGCTTTCTGAATTTCAATTGACGCGTTCTGAATTTCAATTAATTAATCTGAATTACAATTGACTCTTTCTGAATTTCAATTGACTGATCTGAATAACATTTGATATTTTCTGACATGAAGTTGTAGTCATGTTGTAGCCATCTAGTGGCAAAGCTCTAAGGTAGGATACAGAGATCGCGACACACACTGTATGGCGCTGCCATCTATAGTCACACGTACAGACCCCTACGTCTATACGCTACAGAGTGGTACTACAAGTGAACCACTCTGCTAATCTGAATTACAAATGATATTGTCGGAATTATACTTGACGCTTTCTAAATTACAATTGGAAAAGGTGTAGACGTTAGTCTGTTGGATTGTGAAATAATCAGTTCACTCCTGCTCTAAATGACATCCTGTGAATAGGAATTGTTTTGTTAGTTTTTGACTTATTATAATTAATGATGTAATTGAGTGTCTGAAATAAAATATACTTGTCATCATTGAAAAGTAGTTCTCAAAAGAACTGTGTACTTCTGCCGATTTACTAGATAGTTACGCAACTTACCTGAGAGTGGTTGTCCAGACTGTCGCCAGAGGCGTCCTTGACGCTGGAATCGGGCGACGAGGCTCGGCGAGCGACGGCGAGCGTGATGTGGCCGGGCACGGGTCCCTCAGTGCTCGGGATGGCGCTTTTCAGCGTCTCCATCGCGTCGCTGTTCGACTGCTGCAGCAGCGAGATGCCGTTCACGTTCAGCAGCTGGTCGTTGGTGCGCAGCCTGTCAGGGGAAATACCACGAATATAAGAAGAGAGAAGACGAAATTGTTTACATTTTGTTATGATCCAACATCGTTTTGAGCAGAAAACGATGATGGCCAATTTCTGCGGACTGCCCTAGATTTTTTTTATGTTGTGGTTCCCACGAAAAGGGATTTCCTGTAATGTTCAGAAAACATCGTGAGAACCAAGGGAAATAAGGTAGGAATTGGTGTTCTTCTTGAATTTCTGGAGGTTATATGCCTCAGGAAACACCTCATTTGACAGTGTGTACCAGAGCCTCGCTGTTCGTTGGATGAACGAGTCTTTGGAAAGAGATGTTCTGCAGGTCTCCAAAGTGACCACGAAGGGGTGCGAAGCCTCAACTCGACGGGTTAATCTCGCGGGGACTGCCAAGGGAGGTACAATTATTGATATTTCAGAAGAGCATCGTCCATGAAAATATCTATAAAATAGAGCCATATCGCCAACTTTTCTACGGTGTTCCAGAGAAGTGAGTGACTTTGTGAGCGAGACATCACCCACGAGACGAATTTTCAGGGTATGTTTGGTTGCTGCACTCCAAATATGGGAACAGTTTTCCAGGACAGTTCGGTTCTGTGCCTTATAGATCATAAGCAGCTGACTGGGGGTGAAATAGCTCCTGGCCGGAAACAGAAAACCAAGTTTGTGGGATGCACTTTTAGCAATTGATCTCACGTGATTTTTCCAAGAAAGGTTATTGCTGATAGTAATACCAAGCATCGAAAAGGGTGTCTTCAAAGGTATGGTTACTCCGGACAAGCTTGTGTTGGGCAGAGTGAGATCGGCTTTTCTAGAGAAAAGGCATGCTCGTGTTTTGTTGCATTGAAATCTACCAAGTTATTGGATCCCCATTCGAGAATTGTTGCCATATTTAGTCAATATTTATGTTATCAACATGTCTCCCTCGTTCGTTTCTGATTTGCCTGGTTGGTATTGGAGCCCTGGAAGAGAAGGCGGTATGGAGGGTACTATCATCCGCGAAGTTGTGTACAGGAGATGAAGTTGCTTCCAACAAATCGTTGATATGGAGTAGCAATAGTTCTGGTGCTAGAATTGATCCTTGCGGAACACCAGTATTTATGGTAAGAGAGTCAGATGAAACTCCGTCGACCACTACATGGTGAGACCTGCTTGAGAGAAAACTAGCTAGCAGAGAACATAGCTGGGGAGGCAAGCCATAAGATAGAAGCTTGGCGAGGAGTCCGTGGTGCCAGACTCGATCGAATGCTTGGAGATATCAAGTGCCACTGCTCAGGTTTCACCATATTTTTCAATAGATTGCTGTCATATATGTGAGACGTAAGCGAGCAGGTCACCAGTTGATCTCTGATGACGGAAGTCATATTGCCTATCGTTGATAATACCTGAATGTTCCAGGTATTTCATGAGCTCGTTGTTGATAGCTTTCGCCATGATCTGTGAAATAATAGATAGCAGTGCGATCGGTCTGTAGATGCTAGTTGTTTGATGAACTGATTGTTGTGGTATCGTCTGCAAAAAGTATGACTTTGCTATTGTTAATATGATGGGATAGATCAACATATATTAGGAAAAAAATAGGGCCCAATATATAGCCTTGGGACACCCTATTTTTCATCGAGACTTTACTGGATACATAACTTTTATGTGTGACATAATGTTGCCTGTCAGCTAGGTAAGATGACATTAAGTTGCTACTATTTATGCTAAAGTTACACTGTTTCAGTTTCAACAGTAGTAAATCATGCTGAAGGCATTCAAAAAATAGTGTCTTCGGTTATTTAAGTAACTTTCTCTTTCCACCAATAATGGTAGGTATATTCAGACTTTTTAACAATACTTGAAAACTAACATGAGCGTTTTCTTCTTACAGATTTTTTTCTTTTTGTAAATTTGCTGATGATTAACGATTTAACCTTCGAAACATATCCTTTTGTCCATTATTAAATTGTTTATGTGGTGGAGTTGTGACTGTGAGTTCTTTCACCCCTCCTGATGTATATCACCTCCACTGTAAGTTACGGTGGTTGCAATCAAATGCTTTAGTTAGGTCTCATGAAAGTCAGCAAGGACACACATACCACTTACAAAACCATTATTCATGATTGGCACAAGTTCATTTATCGCGAGATTTGTTGAGAGATTCTCACGAAAGCCAAGACCAAATCCTACCTGTTGTCCCTGGAGGCGGCCCCGCCGAACATGACTCCCTTGATGAAGATGCCGAGATCCTTGGCACCGCTCGTCTTGCCCTTGACGCTGATGCCGAGGCCGGCCTTCTCCGAATCGTGCACGGGGATGTTGAAGGTGAGGATCTCGCGGTGCTTCCACGGGAACACCATGCTTTCGTCGATCTGGTCCAGCGGCTGGAGGAAGTCACGATCAGACGATTCATACCAAATAATATCACACCTAATAATTATACACCGCGGTCCGATCAACGCTTAGAACGCTTGTCAATATTCACCGTGAGTCATTATGACGTCATGGATTACGTCACTCCTCGCGCTCAGAGTGCTCAAAGTTCAGAGTTGGAGCGGTCTAAGCGCTGCTGTCAATAGTGTCACTACTGTCACTTAATACTTGAAAAAGTAAACGTGGGGAATAAAAACTGATATAAATACTGTTTTACAGAATACAGAGACAACTACAAGGTATCAGAATCAATTAGTATCTTTATGTATAGAATTGAACGAACGCGTTATATTATGCAACTGCTGCATCAGCTTCCTCATCATCAGTACTTGACGAAGAAATATTATTTCGATAACGGTGTCGTCATCACTGTGTCAATAATGAGAAAAATATTCACCAAAGTTTTCATTTTTTTATGGACTATAATTTGTGTTGATGAGCGCGCTCTAAATTCGGTCCAATTCAATAGTCGTCAAAGCGTGCAAACCAATTCGGACCAGCAGTGTCTAACACTAGCGCGCTCAAAACAATAAGCTCAATTCGGACCGCGGGAATAATCTCTACCAGAATGTCAATAACAAATCAATCTAAGCAACAGATAACATTGATATTTTAGGTGTAAATCTTGACCTTTATCGCCGATAAAACAAGGCCTGTACGCTCCGAAATTCTTGATGTCTTGGAAGTATATGGGGTGGGGTGTCCAAGTTAAGGATATCTTTCATGGGGTAAAGTTGCCGATGGTTTCTCCGAATCGAAACGTCGTACAGAAAAACTCTCAATGCTGTTTTGTAGAGCTTAAAAAGTGGCAATGAAAAAGTGTCTTTTGTTATCCTATATCTTTTCAAATAACGTCAAAAAAAATTAAAACGAACACCATAATAGACATTCTTATCTTGCACACAGTGCAACCGAACCGTACCTATCATTTTTTGAGAAGTTCGAGAATATAGATTCAGAATTTCAAAATCACCTCAATCAAATCATCAAATTGATGTATTTCTAGGAACATTCTTGCAAACCTGGAACAGCATATATCTACCATTTATATTTCTTCAGAGTTCATAATCAGTATCAACATTCATAAATTAATGCCTGTAAGCTCCGAAATTCTTGATGTCTTGGAAGTATATGGGGTGGGGTGTCCAAGTTATATAAGGATATCTTTCATGGGGTAAAGTTGCCGATGGTTTCTCCGAATCGAAACGTCGTACAGAAAAACTCTCAACGCTGTTTTGTAGAGCTTAAAAAGTGGCAATGAAAAAGTGTCTTTTGTTATCCGATATCTTTTCAAATAACGTCAGAAAAAAATAAAAACGAACACCATAATAGACATTCTTATCTTGCACACAGTGCAACCGAACCGTACCTATCATTTTTTGAGAAGTTCGAGAATATAGATTCAGAATTTCAAAATCACCTCAATCAAATCATCAAATTGATGTAATTCTAGGAACATTCTTGCAAACCTGGAACAGCATATATCCACCAGTTATATTTCTTCAGAGTTCATAATCAGTATCAACATTCATAAATTAATGCCTGTAAGCTCCGAAATTCTTGATGTCTTGGAAGTATATGGGGTGGGGTGTCCAAGTTAAGGATATCTTTCATGGGGTAAAGTTGCCGATGGTTTCTCCGAATCGAAACGTCGTACAGAAAAACTCTCAACGCTGTTTTGTAGAGCTTAAAAAGTGGCAATGAAAAAGTGTCTTTTGTTTTCCTACATCTTTTCAAATAACGTCAAAAAAATATAAAAACGAACACCATAATAGACATTCTTATCTTGCACACAGTGCAACCGAACCGTACCTATCATTTTTTGAGAAGTTCGAGAATATAGATTCAGAATTTCAAAATCACCTCAATCAAATCATCAAATTGATGTAATTCTAGGAACATTCTTGCAAACCTGGAACAGCATATATCCACCAGTTATATTTCTTCAGAGTTCATAATCAGTATCAACATTCATAAATTAATGCCTGTAAGCTCCGAAATTCTTGATGTCTTGGAAGTATATGGGGTGGGGTGTCCAAGTTAAGGATATCTTTCATGGGGTAAAGTTGCCGATGGTTTCTCCGAATCGAAACGTCGTACAGAAAAACTCTCAACGCTGTTTTGTAGAGCTTAAAAAGTGGCAATGAAAAAGTGTCTTTTGTTTTCCTACATCTTTTCAAATAACGTCAAAAAAATATAAAAACGAACACCATAATAGACATTTTTATCTTGCACAGAATTTCAAAATCACCGCAATCAAAAAGAAATTGATGTAATTTTAGGAACATTCTTGCAAACCTGGAACAGCATATAGGCTACCATTTATACAGAGTTTATAATCAGTATCAACATTCATAAATGCATGCTTGTTCATATGAGTTATAACATGCAAATGTACTTACTGAAATATAAAAAGAATTACAGCTAATGAAAATTAGCAATGAAGTAAAATAGGTTAGATTCGTTAGCTTTTGAAGACAAAAGGTGTAGATGCAGGAAAAAATATCTTATGTTAGTGGGTGAGTCAGAGGTCTAACTACAGAGCGAGCCATGCAGTATTCATCTGATAAATATTTACATTGGTGCTGGCGCCCTCTTCGTATTGGGAAATGAATTTGGCCACCGAAGAGCCCTTGTCCGGCGACCTGCTTTGCAGGGCCTGCAGGTGGCTCTGCGGCAAGGGGGGAATGTTGGGCGGGACTTCGACGGTTCGCTCTTCTCGATCGTCTTTCAGGTCGACGTCCTACGCGGAAAACAAATACATAACACTAAGTGACAAACACTGCGAGAGAGGAAGTTTCCAACAAAAAATAATGTCAAGTTTCCGCAAAGTTTATAAACAAATATATCATAAAGGGAGCGACAGATTTTCTGATCACAAATAGTGAGAAAGTGATTTTTGAGATCGCAAATGAGTTATTATCTCTTATATCCCTACTCCCTAGCAGCAGAATCATCATTGTTATTTTTTTTCAGGGTCACGAATGTCTTTGTTGATAGAAAATTATCTAGAGTCGAACAGGAGGGAAATTTTCTATCATAAAAACATGAGTGAAACCAAGAAAAAAATTATCAGGAATTAATTCGGCTGCCAATAGATATGAGGTGCTTTATTTTTGACAAAAAAAAAACAAGTAACTATAATTTTCATCGATTCAATCTTCCGTTGGAGCCTACTGATTGGTTGAAAATAAATTTATGAAATTTTTCAAAGTATTGAACAAAATCATTCATATTTTATATGTCCATGAATTCTAAATTGTGCTTCATACACAGCACCAGCTAGTTTCTATATTAGGCGATTCAAAATAAACAAGACTTCCTTTGATAGAAAACAAAAGATAGAACAGAATAATTATATAGAAACATTTTATTTCATCAATTATGATGACACATTAAACTCGCTGTTTTGTTCCAGTGCAGTTCCAAATTAATCTAAAATCAATTGGATTATGTTACAACTAATGCAACTACCCGTTTTCATCTTGATGAACAGATGAATATCTGTTTTGTGAACATCATGTTTGATTGGTACAAAATTTCAGTTGATAGTTGGGTGGAAATCAACTTGACCTGGATATTTTGATAATATCAGCCAAAATGGCTCACAAGTCCCTATTTCAACTTTTGATTCACTATCAAAAGTTGAAATAGGGTCATGTGAGCCGTTTTGACCGATAATGAACAGTTTTCGATTGTGAACACCCTATATCGATGAAATCAGTTCTTCAGGGAGAATCTTAAAATGCGATAGAATACAGGGTGTTCTATTTGAAATATCAATGTTGCTACTACTTTCTTGTAGAAGCGGCCACACTGTATCGTCGAAAATATTTTAAATCAGGAAAGCGTATTTTAAAATATGAGCTGCACACTTTCATAGATTTCTCTGGACTGATTCTCGATATTAAGATAGTGTAAGCTCCTCGTGACTTACCCTGTATAGTCTGAAATTCAATTTCATGAGAATTAATCAGAAGGAAACTTCCTCTTCGCTGAGCAAAATAGTGAACAGATACATATAATAGTTTCAATAATGCTGATTTTGAAAAATAAAGTACAATTACATAAGTGAATATCCCTTCTACTGCCTAATGGATTATTTCAGTGCAATAAAATGTGACTAATTGACTGAAACCAATTTCTAATAATATTTTGACAAACTAGATTCAGATCATTATTAGAAGCACACATATGAAACAAACAATTTTCAATAACAACTATTTCTACAGATAAACTCACAATTATCCTCGGAAGACTACTATCTACAACATCCTCTTGCCTGGACACCACTATTTTTACTTTGCTTCCCAAAGGTAGACTTTTAAGTAGCGCCACTGCCTCGCTTTGCGTTTTCCCGCTCATTTCTAAGTTGTTAACTTCCAGAAGTCTGTCGCCTATTTTCAGTCTGCCATCCTCAATGGCAGGACCCTGGAAAACCCAAGAATATCATGACTTTGAATCAACCATTTCGGGAAATTTTAGGATTTTGAATGGAAAAAATCTACAGGAATACAAAATATTTAGCCAAATTCAATAACTTTATCAGAAACTAGCAGATCTCGCAAACGTTGTTTTGCTATACAGTGTGTCCCACTTACCATGCTCACCATGGGTATCTTTTTAACGGTGAGAGATACGAGGTTGGTTAAATGACACCAAATGTGGAGTTTGTCAAGGCCAACTATAATGTGAAAAAATATTTTGATAGAATCTATTCGTTTTTGTTTTATACGCAAAAAACAGATTTTGATCATTTTCATGTCTCCTCCGTAACTTCTTTATTTATGAAAATATTCGAATAGGAATTTCACATTCTCATGGTTGTTTTTCAAAGTGAATTCGAAAAAAATATGAAATTCATACAAACTCTTCTAGAATTTGAGATATCAGCACCAACTTTAGTTTTTCAAATGTAGGTCATAGCTCACTATGACTTAGTTACAAATAACTTTTTTTTCTCTTACAGATGATATGTGGCAGTTATAGTTTTGTGTTGATAACAACGGAGTTATCGTCATTTATACAAAAACAAAAAAATATTTGGAAGCCGCCATCTTGAATTTATAAATTTTAACAAGAAAATCAGGATCTCCGACCTCAAAAACCCTCACTAACCAATTTTGAATGGAATCGGACCAAATCTTAACCGCCATCAATTTAAAAAAATGGCTGCTACAAGATGGCGGACAAGATTTGGTCCGATTCCGTTCAAAATTGGTAAGTGGGGGTTCTTGAGGTCGCAGATCATGATTTTTTTGTTAAAATTTATAAATTCAAGATGGTGGCTCCCAAATAATCTTTTATTTTGTATAAATGACGATAACTCCGTTGTTATCAACACAAAACTATTACTGCGACATATCATCTGTGAGAGAAAAAAAAGTTATTTGTAACTATGTCATAGTGAGCTATGACCTACATTTGAAAAACTAAAGTTGGTGCTGATATCTCAAATTCTAGAAGGGTTGGTATAAATTTCATATTCTTTTCGAAATCACTTTGAAAAACTGCCATGAGAATGTGAAATTCCTATTTGAATATTTTCATAAATAAAGAAGTTACGGAGGAGACATGAAAATGATCAAAATCTGTTTTTTGCATATAAAACAAAAACGAATAGATTTTATCAAAATATTTTTTCACATTATAGTTGGCCTTGATAAACTCCACATTTGGTGTCATTTAACCGACCTCGTATCTCTCACCGTTAAAAAGATACCCATGCTGAGCATGGTAAGTGGGACACACTGTATTCAATACAGTATTAGAATTAATAATTATTGAAAGTACTCACCATGGCGTTGATATTTTTGATATAAATAGGACATTTTCCTCCGGCAGGATTGTCCCTAGTCGTTATACTAAATCCCAGACCTTGGGGTCCTTTAACTAGTTCGATTTCTATCTTCCTCCCAATTTTTCTTGTGTTAGCTGTTATCAAACCTTTCAGATTTTTCGAAATGGCCGGTACTTTTTTCGTGGGAGACACTGTAGCTACCTTTGTATTTGTACTCTCTAAAAAAGAGGAAATCTTCAAATATCGGATTACAAATAGTTATTTTATTGAAGAGTCTGCAAATTGATCAGCTATCAGGCAACCAGGAGAGACAATAGACAATAGAGCTGTTGTCAACTCACTCTGCGCGCGGACCAGGGTTGCCAGTTCTTATTAAATACCTTGTAAAACAGTCAGTAGATTTCAATAGATCTGTTTGAGATATATTTCCAAGAATTTCCAAGGAAGGATAATCAAATGAACCTATGACGTCAAAACATTATGTACTTTTAGTAAACAGAAGAGTAACCTATTTCCCAGAAAAAAGTAACAAACAAAACAAACATTCTCCTACAAAAGTAATCATATTCCTAATTAATAATTCAAAAATACAAATATCACAAAATACAGTTACATTAGTATCTATAAGATTTGAGTACATAAAAAATAGGAATGAATAGTAAAAACAAACAACAAAAAATACAGAACAAATAAAATAATTAAACCTAAGGAACAAACTGTTATAACGAAGGTATATAAAAAATGTAAGTTTAGTAGAACTGACAACTCTGCAGAAAAGTACTTGTCTTCGTAACTAGTCGGTTTTTCATTCGGAGATTGGAACGTAAAATGTGATTTTTTTTTGAGGTCGACGAAATTTTTTTTTAACTATTATCAGAAACTAGAATTCACTTTATGATATTTTTTCCAGTTTTCTTACGTTTTTGTTCACATTCGACCATGGAAACATTCTCTTTGTCGTCAGGATAGCAAGGATATACAGGAGGCGGTGGTTTCCTGAGGCCTTCGAGTCCAGAAGCTTTTATTACTTTCAGTCTTAATTCTGGTGAAGTAAGAGAGAGTTTGAACAAATCTTGTACTCTGAAAAATGGAAAAGGAAATTAAAAAATAATTGCTAAGTGAAATTCAATATGAGCGGGTGACCTTCCACACTATTTCAATGTGACATTAAAACAAATAGGAACATTATATATAAGATATGCACATCATCATTCTGAATATTCAACAGAAAACAACTTCTTTCTGGCTATTTGCCACGTCGAACATTGAATTATATCTGTTGAATATCCAAGAAGAGAGCATGAAAAATCAGAATCCTCTGAAATCGAGAATTGACATTATCTCTCAAAACGAATAAAATAATATGATGTATTATGATATGAAATTTTATGTTGATTAAGAATGAAATTGTCTGGGGTTTCAGGCCCACGTATTGTTTTGAAAAAAACTGCTTTAGTTAGTTGATTTATTGAGTAGAAACAAACATACAGGGATCTGTTTTGGAGGCTATCTTGTATTTATTATAATTATATTCAAAATACTTCTAAAATTGGATTGTCAGGTAATTATACTATATATGCAGATGATACTGTACTTTTATACGAAAACAAAAACCCCATCATTTAGAAAATATTATTAACAAAGATTTGAAAAAATTTGAAAAATGGCTGTATTCAAACATTTTATCAATTAATACCAATAAAACTGAATATATACCTAATATTCCATCAAAAAAATAAACAGAATATTAGTTTTAATCTCCAAATTAAAAATAAAGTATTGAAAAGAACTACACAAATAAAGTATCTTGGTATGTGGATTGATGAAAAATTGAAATGGGACAAGCATATAGAGGTTCTGATACAAAACATATCTCCAATCATTGGAGCTTCGCGAAGATGTCCTAAACTTGACAAAAAAGTCATAAATAAACATAGTACTTCATTCTCATATACTCAGTCGTATTACCTATATGATAAACATTTGGGGATCTAGTACAAAAAATTATTTCAGTAAAATATCTGCACTTTATAAAAAAGCACTGAAAGTATTGTATCGCCTCTCATTTGATATCCTAACAAATGATCTGTAGGCCAAAACAGAAAAATATTCATTGGATGAATTATATAAAATAGATTCTCTTAGAGTTTCATATAATAAACAATAATCTGAAATCCAATTTTGTTTTGATAAGAAACTCAGAAATTCGTGGTCATCACACGAGACAATTAAACTTGTTTCATCTTGATTCTGCTACTTCTATAATTGGCCAAAAAAAATTTACTCACGCTGCTGAATTTGATAAATTACCACATAATATAAAAATTGCAGACATATATCAAAATTCAAAACTGAATTAAAAAACACATGATTTCATTACGAAATGGATGAAATTGCCATCTACTTATTAGTCCCTGTGGCTATTTTTATGACTTGATCGATTTAGCATTTTTAAATTTTGTAGATTTGTTGTTGTTGTCACCGTATATTATTTTATTATTGTTGTTCGTAATCAACTTCCTCATACCAGAATTTTATTTCTGACTGGAAGCTAGTTTTTCGATAAACAATACATACATACATACCTACAGTTGAAGCTAATGAAAATTCGTTAATAATTAAAATAGCAAGAAGGAGGAAAAAGGAAACGTGAAAGAGGAAGGCAGAGGACAATAAAAGAAATGGGAGAGAAAAGAAGAGAAATAAAAGCCACCTACCTCTGGAAGGACATATCGATCAAATTCTCCCCGTTGATCTCAACCACCCTGTCTCCTACCGCGAGCCGCCCATCTCTATCGACCCGCCCACCCGGCTCGATGCCCTTCACCAGCAAACCCTGCTCGCGCCCCAGGGCGTCGTAGTCGGGCACCACGTGGATGCCGAGCGGCCCCGGCTCGTTGCCGATCACGATCGACTCGGGCAAGGCTGGGGCGGGGCGATGTTGGTGGGCGGGGCTATAGGGATAGGCGGGGCGGTGTTGGTGGGCGGGGCTGGGGGCGGTGTTGGCCTGGCCGAGCGGCTCCTTGCGGCGGGTGTCGCGCGGCAGAGAGGTGGTCAGGTGGGCGGGGCGATTGGTGGCGGCGCGGTCGGCGGCTTCTGCCCAACGGTAGCTGAAGGAAAATGATAAAATTGATATATGTTCACTGTGGAATTTGAGTGTATCCAATGATAACATGTTTTTGTTCCTCGTAAAATCACTTTCTTCGACTTGTTGTGTTGTTAATGCATTCACCTAATTGATTGGTCTTGTCGACAGTGCTGCCGTCAATGATAACATGTTTTTGTTTCTCTTAAAATCACTTTCTTCGACTTGTTGTGTTGTTAATGCATTCACCTGATTGATTGGTCTTGTCGACAGTGCTGCCGTTTCGGTTCTTTTGTACTGAACTCAATACCATTTGAGAAGCTAAACTGGGTAACTCATCGGCAGCACTCACAGTTTTTCATTTTTACTTTACATTACTAATATTTCATCTGAATAATTTCTATTAGAAGCTATGAGTAGACTCCTCTACAATCAGATTTCATCAAAATGAGGCACTTCTAGAATGTTGCTTCTACATTGGTTTTTAGGTTGACACTTGGGGCGAAGTCTCCCATTCGACAAGTATCAGTTGGATATTTATTTATCAGTTTCAACGGTTAACTCTACATTTTCCCAGTTATTTTTCAGGATGCGTCAATTCAATTTCATAAAGCGTCAATTGTATTCCAGAATAGTCACTTGTATTTTAGAAAGCGTCAATTGTAATTCAGAATAGGCGATTGAATTTCAGAAATCGTCAATTGTATTCCATAATTATTGTCACTTGTATTTCAGAAAGCATCAATAATTGTATTTCAGAATATTCAATACAATTTGAGGAAACGTCAATGGTATTTCAGAATAATCAATTGAATTTCAGAAAACGTCATTTGTATTTCAGAAAATATTCAAAATTCAATTGCAGCCTTCTGAAATACCTACAATTGATGCTTTCTGAAATACAATTGACGCTTTCTGAAATCGAATTGACTACTCTGGTGCACAATTGACTCGACAATTGACGTCTCAAACTAATTGTTTTACTGTATGTGGAAGTCTAAAGTTCAATGTATAGAATAAATTGAACCTATTCAGAGACTTGCAAGTTATTTGTGTAGCATATTTGTCCCCCCTACCAAAAATTGAAATTCAGGCAGAGACTACTAATGTGCAAGTAGGTACGTATTTGATCATAAGTAGGAAGCTTACATTGTTCCTTCGATAGAGCTATGTGAAAATAACACAAAGTTTCATGACATTATTGAACACAAAAACTATCTCCCTTTTACTTGAAGAGTTTTTCTTAGAGAACCAAAGAAATCTGAGTAGAATCAAGTGATTTTACACGTATCCACCTGATCTCACATTCATCCAAGGTGAAAAATCAAAAGCAAAATGATGATCAAACAAAAAGAATGACCTGATCTGAGAAACGTTCCGAACTCACCCAGCACCGTCGGCGCCCAGAAACTGCATCGACAACCTGTTGCTGCCCCCGTCCTTGCCCGCCCTCCTGAACCCGCCCCCCTGCCGCTCTCGCTCCTCCTCCCTCGCGTCCTCGGCCAGCCAATCCGCGCCCGTCGCGTACCCCGCCGACGCGGGCGGCTCCACGATGAGCGGGGCGGCGCTCCAGCGCTTCGGGGCGGGCGGCCCCACCCCGGCCCCGCCCACAGGGCCGCCCGGCGTCAGCTGGTTCAGGCTCGGCTCGCTGCCCCGCCGCACCTGCAGCAGCGGCACGCCCGAAGCGATCTGCTCGCCGGTCACTTCGATGTCGGTGCGCGGGTAAGAAGGGCCGTACTTGTGGTCGCCGTCCTGAAGGACCAAAATGAAGGGTTACAATTGAATCGGTCATTTCGAAAACAACCTAAGTCACATTTTTTTTGTGACGGCAAAAAATTTAGCATTTCATCTCTGTTGGCAGGTAATAAAATGTCACTTACTTTACTTAAATTACTTTTTTCCCGTGGGATGGATTTTTTTTCAGATTTTATTGAATATTTCGAAATCTTTGAGAGGTAATGCTCTGAAATTTGGGTGGCACTATGAAATGTACTTTTTTCTCCCTGTATATACACTGTTGATTGCTTTTGTTGTGCTATTGTCCCGAAAAATGAGTCAATAATACCGTCTCCGAGAAAGAACTGCAAGTCCTTTTATCTTCCATTCGACTTCGCGGTTACGTATATTACTAAACAACCACTAAATTCGCAATTTTTGAAAGCAAATCACAGAATTAGACTAACAGAGTGTCATCAGATATTTGATTACTTCAAAATAATGATAAAAATGCCTACAACGCAGGTGTCCCTACTGTTAAAAACTTAAAATTTCACGTCGATAATTTTCAGATTTCAAAATAATGTTATATCTTCTCAATATTGATTCGTCCTTTTTTTCTGTCACGAAAAAAATAGTGTATTATACGCGGGAAAAATATTCGATTTTAGCTCATGGTTTTTTTTCTCCTGGAGCTAAAATCTACTACTTTTTTCCCTTGTATAATAAATAACTATTTTTCTCAGGAGACATAAAAAACATTTCATTTAATTAGGTGGGTATTTTGAGGCCATGCTATTTTATATAGGTACGTATTGTAGGTTATGGTTAGGTACTTTTGGAAGACGAAAGGACTTTTGAAGGCGGCAAACGAATCTACTAATGATTTCATTTTGTTTTTCAACTCCTTTTTTAAAATAGGGAGAAACTTATTTTCTTTCCTCTAAGACGGCCTGACAAACTATTACTCGCTATTATTTGACCACCAGATGACATTGAAAGGGGCTTTTCAATGTCACTTAACAAGCATAGAGGTGTACTTTTACTGCATTTGTTGCTATGCAATATTCCAAGTAATAATATGAATCAGTTTTTTGAATTGACTTGGTCTTTGATGGAAATCTATAGCAAATGTAACAACTTCACAAACGATGAGATTTACACAAAATTCTTAATCACAAGACATGCTCTGCGTCAGGTGAATGAAAAAAAAAATTTGGTCCTCTCAAGAATCATGATCAAGATGCTCATAAGGTCGGTTGCATGATTCTCTTTGCACTGTTGTAACTCTTCAAGCAGCTAAGGAATGCTTTGTCATGGATATAAACAAAGAGTTGAGCTATTATCTGGTAGATGGCTATATATGTTAGCATCTTCAGGAGAAAATTAAAACAGTTTTAATCTTTTCCTGAAGATGCTATCATAGTTAGCGAAACACGTGTCGAGGCGTTTAAAAAATCGGTGTGGTTAGTAGTAAAACAGTGTAGTGTATTATCGTGCCAAAGGTTCCAGTCTTCAATATATGCTATATCTATATTTCTTAAATTAAGAACAGTTGGATACTATCAACGATTTTTTTATAGATATGTTCACTACACCACTGGATTCAGAAGCTTGGTCACACTAATGATGGAAGTAAGATATGGTGCGCGTATTCGGCCATTATTACGTATTGAAAATTTCAGAAGAAATTACTTGACCGCCTACTATGATTTCTCTACGTCACAACGAGCGAGACGTTGATTATAGATTTTCCCGCTAGATGGTGATGCTGCTATTACTGCTGTGACGAGTGGAAATAAAATGGCAAAATGGCATTTTAGGTATGCGGAACATATGTAACAATGGGATTATTCAACTCTGAATTCGAAAAATCTGCGACAATTTCAAAACTGACAGATGTCATAATTGTGCAATGTCGCCATCTATGAGAAGATCGAACCATTGCTCTCGCTGTTCTCGAGAGGTCGAGTAAAATTTCTGAAACAAAAGCGCATCAGTTATTACACCATTTATCTTACTTCCATCATTGTCACACTGTAAGTTGACAGCTTCAATAGCACCACTAATAGTTATTTAACCAACTAGTTTATTAATGAGGGCGATTAATGATCGAGATATTTTAACGTGTGAGCGAAGCGAGCACGTTAATGTTCGAGATCTTTAATCGCCTTTTAATAAACAAGTTGGTTACAAAATTTTTCCGTCGACTATATTTCTCATTTCTCCTGCAATGAAGAAAACTTGGTTCGCGAATTCATCATTCATCTGGAAACTGCTAAGAATCACCCAGTAGCCTTGTCACTGACAATAGTGAGATTTGACATTTGTCGAAATGATCAACATAGAAAATGAATTACTTGTGTTGGAAAACAGGGATTAAAATCGTGTCAGAAACTTGGAAAGGTGAACCCGCTAACAGAAAATCTTCAATGAAATCCATATTTTCGATTTAAATGCAGATTCCGTAAGTTATAGCATAAACAATGAATGCACGCGGTGTATGTTTGGTTGCCTATAAAACAATCGTACATTAATAGACAAATCGTTCATTAATAGGGGTCATTAATGAACGATTTCATATACATTAAACTTAGTCGTTAATACGAGGTCGACGGAAAAATCAATTAATAATGTTAGGTACACCCCCGTTTCCGCAAATATTGAGGAAACAAGAGAATGGTGAATCATTTTAAAACAATAGACAATCTACTTATTGATCTATAGTCGCTGTCGAATTCTAATGGTCTGACCAGCCAATCCATTGTTTTTGCGTATAATTAAGGACAAGCACTACGGGCAATGGGAACACAATGCCGAATTGCATAACGTGTCATTTTTTTTACCTAATTGTCATAATGGTTTTATCGCAGGTTGTATCGTGTAGAAACATCCTTCATGCAACCATTAATTATTATTACTAGGTACCTGATAATAATGATGCTGGTACAAGTACGACAAAATTTTATTTAAAACCAGCAATTTTATAATTATATTATCACGAAATGATTGGTATGAATTGAAGATGCGATGTTTTTTAGATAGAACGAAGTCTGGATAATTGGCAGCAGAGATTTTTCAAGTGTAGCGTGAGTGATTTCCACAGCTCAAATTGAAAAAAAAAGTTACATAGGTGTATGTAAATTACAGAATGTTTCCTCATTATACTTCAATTTTTTTACAGAACGAATAAACCTTCATATCGACAGCAAATATTTAATAATTACAGAAGAACTACTAAAGAAAAATAAATGTTCTTTTATGATTTTTTATATATATAAAACTTGCTGACCCGGCAAACGATGTTTTGCCATTATATGTAGAAAATATTTCTTCAGTGAAATATTTATCAGCACACTTTATTTTCTAATTCTTTTCAGTTCGGTTATCCGTTAGAACAGCGTGTTTCTTTAGTTTTTCAAAATAATCTATCCATTTTCTACTTCTTTTTAGTTTTGCAATCTATCTCTCAATTTTCTTGAACTACTATCCATTTTCTACTAACTTCTTTTTAGTTTGGCTATCAGAGAGTGTTTCATTAGTTTATAAACTACTATTTGTTACAATAGTTGACCCGGCAAACGTTGTTTTGCTATAAACATTTATTTCTAGAAAATATTTATCAACACACTTTTATTATGTTGTTTCCTACTTCTTTTCAGTGTGGCTATCCATTAAAACGTGTTTCATTATAGTTTTTCAAATTACTATTTATGACAAAGGTCGTTCGCCATATTGGATCCGCCATCTTGAATTTTCCACTTTTGAAAAACAAATCATAAGCTCCGATCCCGAAAACCCCTAGATACAAATTTTGTATAGAATCGGATCATAACTACAGAACTCAATCGCCATATTGAATCCGCTATCTTTACTATCCGTCATTCTGAATTTACTAATTTTGCCAAAGGAATCATAATCTCCGACTCCGAAAATCCCTAAACACCATGAATAGATTCGGATCGTAATTTGAAAAACTTGTCCGCCACATTGGATCCGTCATTTTGAATTTCCTAATTTTGACGGAGGAACCATAATCTCCGACTACGAAAATCGCCAGATCCAAAATTTGAATAGAATCGGACCATAACTCGCCATACTATACCCGAAACGTGGATGTTGTATCATTTCTATGCAATACAAAAAATAATCCGTGTGGTGAGAATATTCTACCTGCATTTACAAATCAGGTTTATTCTATTTTCAAGGATGTTTGAATTGTAGTTTCAATATAAATGCAGCCACAGAATGACCCATTTGTGTATTCTATATATTGAATCGATGAATCGAAGAATTCATTTGGACCATGTATCAGCCCTAATATCATATACCGCGTCGGCGCCAGGTATAGGAATCAGAAGAGGAAAATGTTAGGTTAGTGAACATATCAACAAAAATAATAGTTATGAATCAATAATTATTAATTTCTGTCTATATTTCACTGTGTTTGGCTCGAAAATCAAACGAAGGTAAACAACATCATTGTGTGAGACAAAATTGTCTTGTTTCAGCAGGTTTATTCAATTTTCAAGGATGTTCGAATTGTAGATTCAATATAAATAAAACCACAGAGTGACATATTTGTGTGCCAGGTATAAGAACAAGACGTCGACATGTCAGGATAGTGAGCATATCAACAATAATAATAGCGATTATTTATTCCTCCCCATACTACACTATGTTTGACTTGATAATCAATTGAAGGTAAACAATATCGTTGTTTGAGACAAAAAACTAATGCTTGCCGTGATTATTCAAAAACAAGTTATCCATCCCAAGAATAACGAATGAAATAGATCAAGCAAGTATGTGAATCTTGAAGGCTTCCCTGAACAAAACAAAAATACTTCTGAGATGACCGTGTATAATTCCTATACTTAACTATAATAAGGTGTATCCAGCATGGGTAAGAAATGTCAAATCTGCCGAAATCGGAAACAAATCTGGTATGCGTCCCAACCCAAATAACCACAATGTTGTTTATTCTCGATGACGTCTAGTACATCCTTTTTAGTTCCTATAGGAACTAAAGTTCAACATTAGCTCCTTGGAACTTAAGTTCAACTTTAACTCCTAGGAACTAAAGTTCAACTTTAGCTCCTAGGAACTAAAAGTGTTGCCTAGCAACATACCTATGTATGTATAAGACATAGAAACGTCAATTCAAGATTTTAATATTCTTAATTTTGTGTCGGTTGCAGAAACAAATAATAATGATAATACTCACGTGGAAGATGTCTGGACTGCCCGTCCCCACCGAACTGCCGCTAGCGCCGTCCCCACCCCCGTGCAGGTGCGCCCCATCGCCGTCCTCGAAGCTCGCCAATATCTGCTCCCTGTCGTCGGCAACGTCGGTCACTCTGTCATCGGCGTCCAAAATACCGCCGCCCTGCGACTGCAGATTGTGCACGGAAACCCACGAATCCGCCCCCTGCAAGAAAGGACGAGATTCATATACACTAGCTCAAAAATTGGATCTCTACTCAATCAGTAGATGGTCGAGAGCGCAAAGACGCTGAGTTCTGCTCTGCCTGTACATAAATAGGCTGTCTTTGGCTTAGCGGCCGATTCTGGGCGTGGTTTGTGAGTATAGGCGGAGATCGCGTTTTCCAGAGCGACAGTAGGCTTCGACTTTTGATTATTCCTCAACCATTCCGAATTTTTTAGCACGTCAATGTTTGTATTCAACCGTGGCCCAACTGGATTCATCTCGGAGAGGAGATGAGATTCAAGTGTCAGGGCTTTTATCACAAAACAGACAGCCCCTTGGTTAACATCAGCCAACTCCACAATGCCTGAATGTCGATGTTCTCTTTTAAATGTGTTTGTTCTTGTTTTCGAAATTGTCAAGGCATTGTCGTTCTAGATGACAACCTAGTTAGGTAGTTAGTAGGCAAGAGCTATTGTACCTCCTCACGTACTAGGTCGCCTACTAGGTTTTCATTTAGATCGACAATGGTCAAGATGATGTATTAATTTGAAGGCTGAGTTCGTAAAGGAACTCCCACCGATACATGGGTTCGAGGCCCAGTCAGCCCATGGATGTTTGTGTTTGTATGCTTCCCTAACCATGCACAAGTTTCGAATTATGGGGTGTTGGTTTCAGTGCTGGGACAAAATAGGAGATAGGGACTTTTCGAACTTCCCTTCACTGCTTAGAAGTTACACAGAATACTCTACTGAAAATACTGTTCAATAAAAACAGAAGATTTGGAACTGAGCAACTTTATAATGAAATAGGAATAATAAATCTAAAGCAGCTGTATTGCCACCAATGCCTCATCTCAATAGAACAGACCATAAAAACATATTTGAGTGACCTCTACTCAATCAGTAGATGTTAGAGAGCGCAAAGACGAAGAGTTCTGCTCTGCCTGTACATAAATAGGCTGTCTTTGGCTTAGCGGCCGATTCTGGGCGTGGTTTGTGAGTATAGGCGGAGACGCGTTTTCCAGAGCGACAGTAGGCTTCAAGTTTTGATTATTCCTCAACCATTCCGAATTTTTAGCACGTCAATGTTTGTATTCAACCGTGGCCCCACTGGATTCATCTCGGAGAGGAGATGAGATTCAAGTGTCAGACAGCCCCTTGGTTAACATCAGCCAACTCCACAATGCCTGAATGTCAATGTTCTCTTTTAAATGTGTTTGTTCTTGTTTTCGAAATTGTCAAGGCATTGCCGTTCTAGATGACAACCTAGTTAGGTAGTTAGTAGGCAAGAGCTATTGTACCTCCTCACGTACTAGGTCGCCTACTAGGTTTTCATTTAGATCGACAATGGTCAAGGTGATGTATTAATTTGAAGGCTGAGTTCGTAAAGGAACTCCCACCGATACATGGGTTCGAGGCCCAGTCAGCCCATGGATGTTTGTGTTTGTATGCTTCCCTAACCCTGCACAAGTTTCGAATTATGGGGTGTTGGTTTCAGTGCTGGGACAAAATAGGAGATAGGGACTTTTCGAACTTCCCTTCACTGCTTAGAAGTTACACAGAATACTCTACTGAAAATACTGTTCAATAAAAACAGAAGATTTGGAACTGAGCAACTTTATAATGAAATAGGAATAATAAATCTAAAGCAGCTGTATTGCCACCAATGCCTCATCTCAATAGAACAGACCATAAAACCATATTTGAGTGACCTCTACTCAATCAGTAGATGTTAGAGAGCGCAAAGACGAAGAGTTCTGCGCTGCCTGTACATAAGTAGGCTGTCTTTGGCTTAGCGGCCGATTCTGGGCGTGTTTTGTGAGTATAGGCGGAGATCGCGTTTTCCAGAGCGACAGTAGGCTTTGAGTTTTGATTATTCCTCAACCATTCCGATTTTTTTAGCACGTCAATGTTTGTATTCAACCGTGGCCCCACTGGATTCATCTCGGAAAGAAGATGAGATTCAAGTGTCAGGGCTTCTATCACAAAACAGACAGCCCCTTGGTTAACATCAGCCAACTCCACAATGCCTGAATGTCAATGTTCTCTTTTGAATGTGTTTGTTCTTGTTTTCGAAATTGTCAAGGCATTGTCGTTCTAGATGACAACCTAGTTAGATAGTTAGTAGGCAAGACCTATTGTACCTCCTCACGTACTAGGTCGCCTACTAGGTTTTCATTTAGATCGACAATGGTCAAGGTGATGTATTAATTTGAAGGCTGAGTTCGTAAAGGAACTACCACCGATACATGGGTTCGAGGCCCAGTCAACCCATGGATGTTTGTGTTTGTATGCTTCCCTAACCCTGCACAAGTTTCGAATTATGGGGCGTTGGTTTCAGTGCTGGGACAAAATAGGAGATGCAATTAAAAGAATAGGCAATGAAAAGTTAAAGTCACTAATTTTAGAGCGATTTTACCTAATAATTGGTAAACGAACAGTCAGTCTTCTTCAACGTGGAAACAGTAAACAGTATATTTTTGGGAAAAACATGTCGGCGGTTTCACGTCAACACAATCTTTTATAATTCTGAATGAAGAATTTCGAAGTGAAGGAATATCCGGATCTATCTGGTCATCGACGAAATGAAGACCCGAGCAGTCGAGTCCGAGAAGCCTTTTTTATTTATTTATTTGAAACAAACAGGTAGTAATACCTAATTACATGTACCTACCTATCAAAACTAGCCTATGTCATCATTACAAATGAAAATATACGTCTCCCAATCCCAGGTTATTGAATAACAATAACAAAGTTGTATTATTTGTGACTTTCAATACACGTTGAAGGACAAAAAATTGTAAAATAATAATAATAATAATAATAATAATACCATCAAAATAGAGATACCCAGAAGTTACATATACAATGGCTGTCCCAACTGAACGTCTACAATTGGCAACTGTGCCATACCATCAAAGACACAACACTGTCGAAGCCAGCAAAGTAGCATCATCTCCGAGGCTCTTTGAGTTGGAAAGATGGAAAAGTTTTGTCCAACTGATCGATCAGCATCAGTCTTGATGGTAGTGTTTTGCATAAAAACAATCTAATTCTCTTCTAAGCATTTTATTTCAGCTAAGTGTATTATTGGAGTACTAAGAAATTTTATTTGCATGGCTATATCTGTGAAGTTTGGACACTGGGTATGTTCAAGTCAGTACTGTGTGATGGCATTAAACAATACAATCGTTCAACACGAATCAGCGCCTTGGAAAAGAGAGGGAATTTAAGGTATTTTTTTTATCGCTTGGAGCGCATGAGAGGGAATCCCTATAATGTTCAAAGAACATCGTGCGTTCCTAGGAATGCCTTATCACAAGTTCGCGATTCATCGATTTCAAGTCAATACATCAGAATAGAAGTGCCTAAATCTTTTGAACTATTCCCATCACGTGATATGTTGAGATTCGTGTTTTCGGATGAATATTTTTCGCAATAAAAAATAGCTATGGAACACAAGTCAAAAGTGAACGTTTCGTTATTTTGTAATCATCAGTTAGTCAGTTAGTCACTGCATACATTATTGAATTGATCGATAAAAAAACGTTTTGTTTTACTTGTTTTTCAAATCGAATATGTGATGATGATGATGAATAGCATTATTTTGATTATTTGGGTGTCCTGACAAATGTATCGTTGGATTCAGGTTCATACAGGATGTCCCATTTGAAAATCGAAAGTTGATCAAAACTGCAAAATGTATTTTTTTAATTTTAAAAAGTGTCATCTAGTGAGCACATTCGATGTTCTGAATTTCATGAATATTTAGGGAAACAAACGAGATGAGTCTGTGTCACACGGTAAAATTTAATATACTCTCTCATTTCTCTGATTTCTCAATTAACTTCTTAGTAGCAATTCTATGTGTAATAAAATCATAGAAATGACAGCAAACAACTTCATTACATTTGGAAAGTCGATTGCTAGCCAACATTCTTTTTTCCATAAACGAGTATACCTATTCCCAATCGGAAATAGAAATGTGAGTGAAGTTCGCGGGAGAGAAATTGCCATTCGGCTCAATTATCAACAAATTATCCGCGTTTAGTCTCGATATTTAAAATAAATGGTACTTTTTAATGGGATATTCCACGGACGAGGTATTCATTCGCGGCGAAGAGAAATTAGTTGGACTTTCATTATTTCCTGTCTCGGCATGCTGTGGGAAAAGAAAATTAATTTCAATATGCACTTTGTTGCGACACTGCTATTGTTGAAGGATTAGATAAAATGAGAAAGAACGTCATCAAAGCTGATCAAACCCGATCCCGTATACCATAAAACCCACTTGCCACAGATGCTGGGGTAAGTGAGTCAATCTACATGGTTTCATGATTTTTTTGATTCGAAATAATGATGGTAATGATGAATGATTGATGAACACAAACATCCCTGGCTTCTGGGATGTCACATTCATTTCTCACTAGGTAACAATGCGAATTACAAAAAAAACATCATTGGTATCGCCAGGGGAGACGAAATCGTCGCAATATTCATCACGTTTCATAAGATTTGAGACTTAAAATGGAGGTGAATTTGTATTTGTTTGTTCAACCCATTCACGCCCAAAGCCCTTTAAAATGACTTCAAAACGAAACCTATATTTCTCTGATTCAGCTGACGGTTTGAAGATGTCGACAGTGTCACATTATATTTAGTTGTCATATTGAAACGTCAATCGCGATCGTTAGGATTTTCGTTTTGGATCGATAGTGACGGTTAGAGATAGATAGATGGATACCCTTTATTCGTTCATGTGTACAATACATAATACCCAAACTGGTGTAGAAAATGACAATGATATAAATAAATCATAAATATTATAGATAATAGATGAAAGAATAATATAGAAGATGATAAAAGGAGAGAAAAACCCAAAAGGGGAAATATAATAGCTTATATACTAAGATTAAGATACATATTAACAGGTGTTTTTTTGTATTAAGAATTGTTCAAGATGATGCTTCATTTTATTTATTGGCATTTTTAAAGTTTTTCAGACAAACGATTGAAAATTTTTATAACTGAGAATTCCACATTGCTTTTTACACATTTTTTAGATCTGTGATTAGATGTTGTTTGAATCATGTTCTGGTGTTTTGCAAAGTTCATTACTTTCCCTAACGAATATTACTGTTTCATATATATGCAATCCCACCAGGTCAAGTACAATCATTTTCGGAAATATTCTCTGGAAGCTCTCTGTTTGTTTCATACTCAGTATATTCCTTAAACATCTTTTTTGGATGACCAAAATTCTATGGGCATCTGTAGAATTAGCCCAAAATATGATTCCATATCTAACACGCGATTGGAGGTATGGATGATATGCAGTTAATGTAGCCTATCAATGTTTACTGACTGAGCCAATACCTTGAGTGATAGCAATAACTTGCCATATTTTGCGCTAGGTGGTCAACGTGGTTTTCCAATCCAGTCTAAAATCTATTGTGATTCCTTATAATTTCAAAGAGGGAGCAGCTGAGATTTCATCTCCATCATGGAGTATTGTGTCATTCTGCTGTGTATTAGCCTTATTAGAAAACTTCATGAGTTGAGTTTTATCAACATTCATTTGCATATTATTCATTCGAATTCGATATGCTGTTTTTTATATGAATATTAACGAAGTTTCATCCGCAAATTGAATATATGTAGCAAATTATTGATATATAAAAAATAAACAATAGTGGCCCGAGTATAGAGCCTTGTGGCACACCCACTTTGATTTTTTTTTCTTGTCAGATTTGTTTTGTTCACCTTCTTCATCTCTTTCTGTTAGATTTTGGAATCTATTTGTCATGTAAGAGTGTATCAGTTTTAAGGAAACCCCTCTTATTCCAATATATTCGAGTTTCTTTAGAAGTATAGTATGGTCAACCCTATCGAAGGCCTTGGAGAGATGTATACATACAGCTATAGTTTCATTTTTATTGTTCAGCGAGTTCATTATCGCAGTAAGGACATTATATAAAGCGAGTATAGTGGATATGCCTTTTCTAAATCCATTTTGAGGATCTGTTAAAAAACGATGTTCAACTTTAGCTCCAAGGAACTAGAAGTGTTGCCTAGCAACATACCTATATGTTTCTGTCAGTAATAGAAACGTCAATTCAAGAGCTAATTTCGGCGTTAAATTGAAGGACTTTTGTGTATGTTGCAGAAAAAAGTCCTAAATGCGCATGTTCCATTGAAACCAGTTCGACCTCGTGATTGGATTAGCTCTCATCTTATGGAATTATTGGTCCCGATAGAAGGTTCAGGTGAGGTATGTCGGTGAGATAATATTCCAACGATTTCGGTATGCAAATTGAAGATTATCTCTGAAAATTGGCATTGGCAGGATCGCGAGTAAAAGTTATCGACATCGTTCAACGTCCTCGCAAAAGGACGAAACGAAATCAAGGCCGCATCAGTGAAAGTGATCTGCCATATGAGAGATGGTTTGAAAAAAATCACAATAACCGTCGGCGACATGGGAGTGTATCGCGAGCTTTCTTTTCGCGGTCCTTTACCCCACGATCACGATAATAGAGAACAGTCTGCCGAATTTGTCGATAATGATAATGAATTATTTATATTTCGAACAACGAACAATGGCGAGTGGCGAGCATAAATTGGGTGCTAATTTACTATTTTGGTAGTAGTGTGGGCGTATTATGTTATTTCGTGGGTAGTTAGATGATCAGAAGTAGCGACACTTATAGAACGTCGTCTTTACTCGTCTTAATGGTGCGCACTGACTGCAGTTTCAGTGCAATTTATTTCGACAATAGGTAGGTAATAAATTGAATTTTTGAGACAGAGTTGAGGATCGAATGATGAATATATCATGAAATAATTAAAAAATTTCATGATATTTTGTCATTTTCATTATTTAACATCAGGAGACATGTAGCAGCCTGTAGTTGTTTTATTTGAAGAGATAAATTTTTGAAATTCACAGGGGGTACATAATAAATGGTAGCGCACTTTACGAATTTAACGACAATTTTTTTCAATCACCTGTTTGACCGGAAGTGACCCCAACTTATTTTTTTTAAATGTCACCCTGTACATTTCTTCAGTCTATCTTTTTCGCCTTGAAATTCTCTATCCAACCATGTATCACGAAGTGGCATTTATTTCTTAGTTCGCTGTTGAATTGCTTTTTATTCAAAAAGAATAAGTTGGCTGTGACATGAATTCGATGATATATCGACACTTGGTAGGCTTTGAAATTCAAATATCATTAGTAAACTGATATTATTCAAAATGTTTTGATATTCTGATCAATGTCTGCAGGTTGTCAATAGCTTGTTTGAGTCAAGATGAAAACCTTCGAAAATAACTCATGATATTGAGGAATCTAAGATAGGAACATATTTTTTCGAATTCAGCTACTCGTACAGAAACTATCTGTCTTTTATTTTCGCCATGTACCTATCACATGATCTCCTCATTTGGAATAATAAGACTAAAATTGTTCCTTTTATACGATGATCCACAAGGCTATCAGTCTATTTTTTCATAATTATTTCACTTAGTAGGCGGTGTACCTACACAAAATGTTTTATGTGTTTGACAGTTAGTCGATTGCATCAATAATTTTTCTTCTTCATTTGTGTGTTGATTAAAATTGCATATTATCAATAGAGACAGAAAATGTATTCAAGAAACGAAAAAGTTGATATGTCGGCTAAGGCCTCGGCTAATAATTTGCAGACTCGACTTCAATACACAGTTTTTCGTCCTTGGTACATAGATAACAATTTCGTACCGAACCTTTCAGACAGTGCGGTTCAATTAATGAGCTGTTTATTTGCATGAAATGACCCATAATTATTGATGCATTCATAAACACTTATGTAAATGAATGTACTCCCATGTATTCCTAACGAACCTTTTGATGTATATTGTATACCCAAGCGTATGCGCATAAAAACCTGTAAAGTGTGCACCTAGCATGAAGATTCGATTTACTACAGCTATTAAGTAGGAACTTGTTTAAAAACTGGTAGATATATAATATACGGTTCGAGTACCATCCAAGGACATGCGTACCAGACCAGAAAAGATTTCAGTCCGAATTGGTGTTTGTTCTGTTTTTTTCCGTCTCGAAAATGTCGTAACCAAATTGCATGTTTCCTTTATGGATGGCATCAAAGGTTCATTGTCTGATCAATCTCAAGATCCGATATTGAGGAATCTTTCACAAACAATTTTGCTAGCAGACTATACCATTCTTCATAGATTCTTATTTCACGATAATGCATGGTATACTTTAACAACTTTTTCTACTGAATCGAAGAAACTTAAAAGTGATGAGAGTTATGATAAACATGTTTTCGAATATATTCACCAAACTAACAATTGCATCCTTATATAAAAATCCATTTTCAATCAAAATCACAAGAACACCAAGGACTCCTTCATAAACTACCATCATTTTATGGCTTATCACCTCAGCTATGCCATCTCTTATCGAGTTTTCTTTCAGGCAGATGACTCCACGTGGTGGTGGACAGTGTATCGTCTGATACCATTGCCATCAATTCCGGCGTTCCACAAGGATCAATTTTGGCACCAGCATTTTATTTATTTATTGAAAATGATATTTCCAGTCAGAATCAAGTTCTGGTATAAGGAAGTATAGTTAACAATAATACCTAAAACTATACAATTATAATAAACTAATAAATAATATAATATTTGAAAACATTAAGTATTAAATTTTGACAAATCATTTCATATTAGTGAGCAAAAATCAATTTGAATATGAATCAAAAGTTGAGAAAAAAAAAGTCATCTATTTCGTTCAGAAATGATAAATTTTTCAAGATGGTATTTGAATTTTATTGTATTTCTGCAATTTTTTATATTATCTGGTAATTTGTTATATTCCAAGAGAGCAGCGTGGGTGAATTTTTTTTTGCCTATAGAAGTATTAGCGATATCAAGATGAAATAAACCATGTTGTCTAGTTTGGTAATTATGAATTTCCCTCAATAATTGAGCGATTACTGCATGTTGAATTGTTCAATCAAATAAAAATTGAATTCAGGAAAACCAGTATGGCGTATAATGATATTCACCCTGAATATCAACAGGGTAACCGACTGCGACGCCACTGGAATTAGTATTTCGAATCTAATTACACCAAGTAAAGCTCCATGTCACTATGAACAAAATCACCAAGTTTCATTGAAATTGACAGAAAGACTTGTGAGTAATTAGTAAAAAATATAGATTTTAGAATGAAGAATAAAATATTTCGACTTTTGATGACGAACAGACCATACACCGATTCTGGACTAAACTTTATATTCATTTATTTAATTCAACTGAACTTGTAGAAGAGTCAAATTTTTCAATTACACAATATCTTTTTAATTGGTCGACTGATGGTGATATTAGGTATGTAATTGGTAAGTAGCTACATACATTTCTGTTTTTTTTTCTTGTGAAATTCAGAAACTATCTAGAGAACACCTTGGAATTCTCACTATTCTTTGCCATGGAAAAATCGTAGTAGAAGCCATTAAATTCAACAAATACGTGACTTTCTCCAAAGTTTTACTTAACTACTCAAGGTGGGTACCTGACTAATTGTCCAGTTTATTTTGCACTGAAAATGAGAATTGTAAACAAATATGTCTACCTGTGTTAATGGTCAAACAGCAACGTGCAATTATTATTGAAGCACCACATGCGAAAGTATCTGTAAACAATACTAAAACCTATGGGAAACCAAAATTAATATTGTCTTCACAACAGACAGTTTATTGTTTGTCCCAGCATACCGTGTGGACACAAATTAATGGGCTTATATCACAAAAAAAATTTATTTCATAATTCGATATAACTCACCCAAACTAGCTCACCACCGCAAACCGTTTCTTGCTGTGAGCTCCCTACGTTTTATAAAAAATTATTGAAATCCCCGATTTTTCGGACCTCTGAAAACGAGGCGATGATGTGACGTCAAAACCCTAATACTGAAACAAGACTATTCCAGACAGAGATGAATGATACATGATTTCTGACAGAGTGAATTAGCGCGAGATCACAGTTGAAAGAATTAATATATCAGTTGCCTCAGTCTCCGTCGGGCGTTTGGTATTTTCTTTTAACTATGGCGAGATGAGGTTTCTACGTCATAAGAGGGTCCGTTTTCAGAAGGTACTATTATTTATGTCCAAAAATGAAACATTCCAGTTAATTTTTCGATCGAATTATGTCGTCAATAATTATTTATGTATAAAAGGATCATTATAAACATGGTTTGAGTTCAAAGTTCTACTGAGGTGTACACGCCCAATCCGATTTTTTTTTTGTTAGATGTGAGAACAACTTTAGCTTTTCAAATGGAACGCCCCGGACATGCCATTTCATTTTTGGAATCTACACAATTTCATTTAAAGTGTGTTCTGTTGATAGGATGTTCCAAATTTTAGAAAAATAAGAGCCTATCGCTATAATTGACATACATGCAAATATGCATGTATCACTGCATGCATATATACGTCTACAATTAGCTTCTTATCATAATTTTATATAGGTAAAAATGAAAAAAAAATGTCAAAGGACTGTCAGTGCATCTATTATACAACATTTAGTATGTTTCCGAAAAAACAGTGATGCATGTGGTGCTAATCAATCAATATTGGAACATTTTGAACGTAAGTAGGTGCGAATACCTATGTATATAGTATGCATAAGTATTTTCTAATATTATCTGCTTTGCATAAATTTGAACGAAAGTAATATAAGTACATGGAAACGTGGTTATGCCATCATAGCTGAGAGCTGATGAGTTATAAGGTAATAGGTTTATACGCAACCAGCCCTGATCGAATAGTTTGGTTATATACTTATATAAATAATATTCGTTAACTGTTACTGAATTTGTTATTGACATGAGGCTCAGAAACTCCCCATCGGGGTAATACATCAGGAAATTCAATGAATCAATAAGCAATTTTTCTGAAATGAAGGCATTGAATTATATCAGCGAACAAAATATTTATTTATTATCGATAAATGGTTTCTTTGCATGCTGTACTCATGAATAAATATTTGGTTGGTAGAAACAGAGATTTTGAAAAAATAAATATCGTTTGGTATGAGTGAAGAAATATAAATTCTCAGTTAATAAATGAATATCATCATGAAATAATCATAATTTGACCATGCGCGAGGCTTATTCATGGGGGTGCGACCAAATAATTTGTTTTTTTTTCAAACAAACCTTCAATAAGCCATTTGGAAACAGTAAATCATGTTTATTTATTATAACCAAACTTTTTTGTCAGTGTAGAGTTCTAAATTTACTACTGGTTTCAGAATCTCCATGCTATATAGGGTGAATTCAATTTCCAAATAACCAAATATGTTTGGCATTCAGCTTGAAATATGGATGTACTTACATTACAATCACAATCCAATTCAGGCCTTTCCAGAATTTTTCCGAATTTTCTCGGTGAAATATACTCTAGAATTTTCAATACTTTGACCATCTTCACAACCTATCTTCACTATCTCGAATCAAAAGTCCAACTGACGTGCCTTTTAGGTTAGTAAATCGAGGCGTCAGACCTTTCTTGGAAATTTTTATTTCACCTGAGGAATTCCCATTACAAGAACATTAAAGATTTGGGAGAATGTCGAATGAGCTGAAGGGCAAATTCATAATCGACGAAAAATGAATTTTTGAAAACTTTTTATATCAACTGTATAATATATACCGGTATTCACAAAATTGGAGCAATAAGTAAGGGGAAAAAACAATGGAAGTACATTTTCCCGATAGAAGAATTAAGTATTATGGAAGATATTTAATTTCAAGGTTTGCCTGAATCTTTTATAAATCATTGATTAATGATCAGATGTTAACAGCCGGACCTTAGAGTTTGCTTTCGGTCAAAAGCACTATAGAAGCATGATTTCAATGTTGCTGGACGTTGAATAATAGTTATGGTGAGAGCGTGACATTTTTTTAAAATAAAAAAAATTCTTGTTATTGCCCTATAGATCAAAAAAAAATATATTACAAAAGTCCTATTTCTACTTAGGTCCCAGACTATTCAATGAATTGCCATTGCAGCTGAGGAACCTTCATTCAAATTCACAATTCAAAATTAGAATAAAAAAGTGGATGAAAGAAAAGCCAAGAATAGAAATTCATCAACTGATCCACAGTAGTAATACATCATAACACATACCAAAACACATAACACATAGCATAATAAAACACATAATCTCAAGCTGACCCTGTGATTCAATCCAGCTCATCAAGAATGATTCTTACGCGGGCTGACTCTTATTTGGAATTTGAAATTTCATCAATGATAATTGTATGCATTCTTTAAATCATTCCTTCACTTCATCTTTCATTACATATAACCTGTTTTAACTATGAAAAATATAAATTATTAGTCTTAGGTAACCATGTTAACTGTATTGGCATATAGGTAGGGAATTATATATTAAAAGTAACCCCAAACATACACGTATCAGACGTCATGAATTTAGATCCACTTTCAAGGTCTACCTTTAGTGGCATCCAAATTTATTTACCGTCTCTTTTAATATACCTATGTATCAAATTTTGTGATAATTTTTGTCTATGGAAATTTTTTGTACATTGCCCATATTATATTCTGGTAAATAAATTATTATTATTATTATTATTATTATTATATTTTATAGGATACCCCATTTGACTTATCGCTTCAATTTCAGAAACACCCAGTAGAAAATGATAAGGGTCGCATTGTTCACGGTAATGACAAAGTATTTGATGTTTTTTAATTAACTATGTATGGAGTGTCAGTATAATTGTCAGGTAAAATATCACATCCCGTATACAAACCTCAAGACAAAACCTAATATTTTTTCGATATAAGGTTTAGCCAACTTTTCTTCTTGCCTTGATGTTCAAATGAGTATAAACGAAATAATTTGATGATATACTTTATGTTTATCGATACTTTTTCAAATCATGGAAACCATTCATCTTTCTCAAAGCGGTCCAAATTTTTTCAAAGAAAAAAAAACAGGAATACACCAAGTCGGTCGACCACAAAGAATATAATACTCAAAATGTATTGGGACTAGTTTCCATGTGGAAATCACATTACAAAAAAAATGAGCCATGAAGCCATTTGATCCAAAAAATCAGTCCAGTGAAGGAACCGGACTGTGTACTACTGTGTCTGAAGATGACTGTTTGAGCCAAAACTAGCCACAATACATTTTTGTGCTCGACCGACTTGTATTTTTTCATGTGGAAATCACATTATAAAAAAAAATGTGCCATGAAGCCATTTGATCCAAAAAATCAGTCCAGTGAAGGGACCGGACTGTATACTAATGTATCTGAAGATCAATGTTTGAGCCAAAACTAGCCACAATACATGTTTGTGCTCGACCGACTTGTATTTCTGTTTCTCTTTGATACTTTTTCCATTTCCACGAAAACTTATTTATTTGGCAAGAATATAAAAACAAATCGATTGATAAAATCACGAATACTCAAGGACTAAAGGAGGTTTTTAACTAAATTCGGTTTGTTTCCATATTTTTGGCTCAAATGAAAAAATCTGGGTGATGTAAATGAAAAAATATCTGTCGGATTTTGATGAAACAGTTGTATTTTGACAGATTATTTCTTCTACCAATTTGATAAAACACAATTTTTCTACTCACATAACTAAAATGGCATTTTGCGTACGGATATGTACCACGCTAAATGATCGATTAATCACGGATTGTCGATCTGTAATTTATTCAAAATATTAAATATTAAACACGTAACCATGGCAACACGATTTCTTAAACACATTACCATGGCCACACAGTTCATTAAACACAGCTTCAGTAATTTGACACATGTCTGACCTGTTAATTTTATTAACTGTCAACTGTTATCTTAAAATTTTCCATCAGAATTTTTGAAACAATATTCGTTTGTATCAGAATTCTTCATTAAAAATATATGCGAAATGTAGACCAAAGTGAAATCGAAGAGAGTGTTCTGGTACTTGCAAATCTCCAAGAAGTGTAAAAATGAGGCATCCATCTTTGAGAACAATTTATTCATTCTGCGCTAAGCATGACAATAATCGTGAAACAAAGGTTAGTAAGCAATGGACTGGACACATGGACAACCAATATCACTTAAACGTGTCTCACTGGTTGCATGCAGTTGCATGTATTATGTTCTCAATTCCCATTCCTTTCGAATTATTTTGTAGGTTAGCAGGAATAGCAGGTATGTTAATGTAATTTTCGGGGTTCGTAGAAAAAGCATAGTATGTAACGCGTTTATAAACTCTTCTAGACACTCGTTTATTAAACACTCGCTCCGCTCTGCTCCGCTCGTTCTCAAAATACTCGTTACTAAAAGGACGTTTATAACACTTGTTACATAATATACTATTACTTAATTACCAACTTGCAAATTTCCGAGTCAAGTGAATTCTGCTTTCTATTATGTACGATCGAATTATTGTGCATGGTACTAAGAAAAAAGTCGCAATTTTATATCAGCATTTTGACTATCAACTTCCAATGTTGTCATTTTCCCGAATGGACATGCACCCTTGTATATTTCTACCTGTACAGGGATCTTCGATGATAACTGTCCCTTCCCTCAGGGGTGGAATTAAACAGTGTAGTAATAAGGGCGGATGTGTCAGAGATTGATTTTATGCCATTAAACTCCGACTTTAAGAGTCGGTTGAATTTTTTCCGGTGAATAAATCGTGGAAGACATGCATTCATTTTTTTCAGATGGGTTGATGTATAATTCGACGTTGTTAGGCGGTGTTGAGGGTTATTAGGACTTGGGACTACGGAAATGAAAAATTATCTCCAGAGCCTCTTAAGAGGAGGGTTTCACTAAAATGGTTTAGCAGACCCTTTTTCATTTGACCTTTCTGGCCTTGTCATGAATTCAATCTCAAAACTAATTGAATTATCGTAAAGAGGAAGGTTCAAATTCGGGAATCAGTATTTTTCGGAGTCAAAACTCGTCCATTGAAAAAAGTTAGGGGTCTTTGAAAAATGTAAACATTGAAAATTTTTGTGTCTCAGATTTTAATAAAATTACCTCATTGTATGGAACCAAAATTTAGGAATGCGTTACCAAAATATCAGCTCCTGGAATGTCTCCATTCGAACAAAAACCTGAAATTTGACACAAGGACGCCATTTTTCGATTATTAGGTTTGGTTTCGTTGCAATATCCTTCGAAGATAAAGTAGGAAACATGAATTTGGTAGTTCGGACCGGTTCGGACCCTACCTAATAGATGGCGGTACACACTCATCTTGCTGTAATTCTGTAATCTTGCAACTTCGGCACTGCTAACTGAAATTTCATGAGATGTTGTATTCACATAAAACCAACAGATGGCGATCGCGTCGTTCCGCGTTTTTTATATGATATTACCTACGTTTGAGCCTAAAAGGAAATTTTAAAATTTTTCGTATTTGAAATAAATTCAAATGGAAACCGAAACGCTTTGTTTGGTCCGTAGAATCGTGACCTCAGAACTCATTATATTTGTGACATTGTTTACATTTGAGTCAAGTTTCAAGTTGGACTATTTATTGTTGGAATTCATCAAAAATGATAATCGCTTCAACGCAGGTGAATTCCAGAATGTGAAAGCAATAAAGTAAGTAAACACTTGGATTTCGATATTGAAAGTACCCCGAGTATGTTTTTTTTTTAGTATGAAAAGGCGTTTTCAGATATCTCATTTACCTCAAATACCTACAATGTAAAATGAAAATAGAATGTCAATCATGCCAATCCGTATATTAAAAATTAGGTCGGAATGGTTCGATACGGTCATATACGGTTCACAGCGAGCGCACTGCAAACAACTAATACTGAAAAGTACGATCGATACGTTGGACGGCCAGCAGAGCGCGAGAATTGACAAGCCCCGGGGTTTATCGCGGGAGAGAGAAGGACATATAATGCCCTCTCACTCGCGAGAATGCATTTGGCACATAGCCGAAGCACAGTACTTCATCATACTTCGTCTCGTAAGCAACTGGTTGGCTCAGTAGGCAGAGCATCGGCATGCCAAGCCGGCGGGCCGGGGTTCGAATCCGTGCGAGGCTCATCTTTTTTTTATTTTTTTCTTGTTCTCAAGTGATTTCTAAAAAATATTCTCTATGGGAAATAGGTTCATTTAGGGGTTTTCTATGTTTGTGGTTTAGGCCAGAGGTGAGGTTCGGTTAGGTTAGGTTAGGTTAGAATAGAATAGAATATTTTATTTGGTGTTAATAAACATTAAGTTTTACACAGGTCAACGAAACAAGTACAGATATACTCATAAAATAGATAGGTTAGGTTTTCTCATTTTTTATGCAGAAACAATATTTTCCTTCCTCAAGAAAAATTCTCCTTCTTCAAGAAAGCGAGAGCGAGTTATACGTCCTTCTCTTTCCCGCGATGAACCCCGGGGCTGGTCAATTCTCGCCAGCAGAGCTTGGCCGCACCCAAGGTATGACGCGTATAAGCGAAAATTTAAACTTGAAGCGGGGAATCTGTAGGCGATGCCTGTGGCGATGCGTCGAGACAAGAAATCACCGATCGGCCGGCCGTCTGCATCAGTGTAATGAGCTACGCGAGCCGTTCAACTGAAAGCGGCGTTTTGACGATGGGATTACCAGATGTCGTAGGTCCTGAATTAGTTCGTGATTTTCGGTGTATATGCGGATGGCATACTCAAAGGTTCCATGAATGAAATTCAAATAATAGTGGCATAACAGTAGGATAATGAGCGATGAATTATGAAAACAGTTTCGGAAAATAATTTTATTCATCAAATAGTTCAGTAATTTTCCCCAAATTATTTGGTACGGCCCGGCCGACCCTGCCGTCCCTGACGAGCCGTCACTGAATTAGAGTGTCAAAAATAGGCATAAATACGTATTCAGAATGAAATTTTATCTTCCTCAACACTGTGAAACGTGATTTAGGGTCAAATCAAAACAGGCAACAAAAAATTATGAAATTAAAAAATTACCATGACAATGTTGAATATTTTTTTCTTTTTGTCGCTGAATGAAGTCAGGGAAAAATAAAAACCAAATTTCATTTTTTCGCATTATCCTGATGTATATCTCCTGAAATAGGCGGATTTTTTTGTCTTGTCGGTATTCTGATTGCGTAACTTTGCCAGTAATAGTATCTAAGATATTCATGCATATATATAATATAATTTGAAACAGCCTGTATATACTTATCGATAACACACTTGTTGATAATCGATAACTGAAATCCAATATCGGGCAGCCCTTATGACAATGTAGGTAAGGTACCTACCTACCTATACTTTTATTTACTCGTTTGAATTCTGACACTTCACTTTCTCAACAAAGTCACATATCCCACCTGTGAGAACAATTTTTGGTTTTTTGTATCAAACTAAAAGCTTACGGCTTTTTCCTTCAACTTTTTTCATAGGTAGCACCCATTATGAAGTAGCGAATGGGAAAGGTCAAAATAGCGAGTGACTATATTCTTGTATAGGTACATACAATTGGGGTAAAATAATTGATCCTGTGGTTTAGCAATAGAGCAAGAATTGTCAATAAGATATAAATCAATCATTATTTGTAACTACTGTTTTGCAGTGGATTCAACTAAAATTTTATATCCTTTGCAACACTGGTTCAAAACAGAGTTTGAACATCGTTGTTGCTAGACTACCTCGCTCTCCTAAGACCAGGAACTGGAGGCAAGGACAGATATATTCGCAAGACAGAGACAAACAAAATGTTTATTTCTATTTCTATGGGGCATGGGGATCGTTATTCGTTATTGGGAGGTGCGGGTGCTTTCGGCTACAGGTCAGTGCCCAGAGTCAACGCGAGGGGAGCGCTAATAATCATATAAAAAACTTGAAATTACATTATATTCATCAACTCACTGCGAGCGTGCGTTTGTAAAACATTTCCACACTAATGCGTTTTACTTTACAATTCTCTGTTACAATATTGAAATGTGCTACTTTCCAAATAACATAACAGTGTGGTAATAGGTACCTATCCGCTGTTTTCATAGATGGTCGTAAGAAAAAGTATTATCGGTCGATGATTTGAACTGAAAGTCACCTTTATATGTATATGTGTATTGTTCATTCTACTTTTTTTGTTTATCGATAGAATGTTTATTTTACTTACCGCGCATATATTATATTATGTTCATACCATCCACGTACAGGACTTCATCCCTTTGTGGATACCTATTTATTCACTTGTTATTTATGTATATACCCTTGTTACCCATTGTGTATTTTCTTTACTTAGGTGAATAAATTATTAGTATTATTATTATTATGAAATTTGAAATTATTCAAATTCCAGTCACGACTCTGCGGCCTCCAACGCAGTAGGTATAGGTGCAATCCTTTTGTTTCTTCCCATTCGATCGGAGCCGCTGATCGTACGGTCGGTTCTGCCTTCTGCAATGTCTATACAGGGTGTGTCATTATTGTTGGATGAAACTTCAAGATCAGATTTTATGGGCCAAAATATGAACAAAGTTCGTATGAATATAATTTCTGGAAATGATTCGTTCCGAGATAGGTACCTACAGGGTGTACAATTTTTTTCTGAACTTCAACCGATTTCATTCACGATAAGTGGGTTCTTGTTTTGCCATAATTATCCGATTGATTTCTAGAGTATTTTTCTCTCTCAACAGCCATGCATAGGTTTGGTTTCCATTTTTTTCCTCGAGAATTAAGCTAGTATAACTCTATTTATATTTCGACTCAACAAATCTGACCTCGAAATTTCGTGCAACAATAATGAACACCCTGTATAAGCAGCGACAGGACATCGCGCCAGTTTCCAGTTCTTCCTTTAGTAACAACAAATAAAAGCTTGTTTTGATTTTTTTTTTGTTTATTCATTCAACTTGTTTATTCATGCAACATACAAGACACTAGGACAAGTGAAACTAAAAAAAAAAATCTCCGACCCCAAAACCCTCCACATATATACATAACAATTTTGAATAGAATTGGACCATAATCACAAAACTTGTCCGCCACTTATTTGGAGCCGCCATGTTGAATTTTCGAACTTTGACAAAAAATTATAATCTCCGATTCCGAAAACCCCCAAAAACAAATTTTGAATAGTCATAATCACAAAACTGTTCCGCCATTTTTGAGCCGCCATGTTGAATTTTTAAATTTTGACAAAAAATCATAGGTAATCTCCGACTCCGAAAACCACTCTGCTCCGCCATTTTGGAGCAGTCATGTTGAATTTTTGAATTTTGACAATAAAATATAATCTCCGACTGCGAAAACAATCAGATACCGAATAGAATGGTCCCATTATCAAAAAAAACTCTTCCGCCATTTTTGAGCCGCCATGTTGAATTTTTGAATTTTGACAAAAAATCATAATCTCTGACTCCGAAAACACCAAGATACCGAATAGAATGGGCCCATTACCAAAAAACTCTTCCGCCATTTTTGAGCCGACATGTTGAATTTTTGAATTTTGACAAAAAATCATAATTTCTGACTCCGAAAACACCAAGATACCGAATAGAATGGGCCCATTACCAAAAAAACTCTTCCGCCATTTTTCAGCCGCCATGTTGAATTTTTGAATTTTGACAAAACATCATAATCTCCGACCCCGAAAACCCACAAATACAAATTTTGAATAGAATCGTACCATAATCACAAAACTATTCCGCCATGTTGAATTTTTTTATATTGACAGAAAATCATAATCTCCGAATCCGAAAAGCCTATATAGATACGTAGATACCTACAAATTTTTGATAGAATCGGACCATAATCACAATAAACTCGTCCGCCATTTTGGAGCCGTCATGTTGAATTTTCTAATTTTGACAAGAGAATCATAATCTCTGACTCCGTAAACCACCAGATACCAATTTTGAATACAATCGGTCCATAATCACAAAACTCGTACCTACACTATTTTGCCACCATTTTGATTTTTTCCATTTTTGACAAAAGAATTATGATCTCCGACCCCGAAAACCCCCAGATACCTACTAATTTTTAATCGAATCAGATCATAAGCACAAAACCAGTCCGCCATGGAGCCGCCATCTTGAATTTTTCAATTTTGACAAGAGAATCATAATCTCCGACCCCGAAAACCTAATTATTTCATAATGCATTGTCACCAAAATCATGTCCACCTGCCAAGTTTTTAATCAATCGGACGATCAGAAAGTGCGTCAAATTTAACTTGCAAGATTTGATGATGCTTGTAAAAAAAGACCACATGTAACATTTTTGCTTTGAATGAAATGCTTGATATTGATATCACTTGATACCTATTGAGTTTCCAACTATTCTCGTAGATAACAATTCAGTGCGAAATTCCCGCGTTCTGCCAAAGCCCTCATGATTTATCTCTGACAATGATAATCGTGACGGCTCGGTTCTGGTTCTACCATCCCCTACTCTTTGGTTCTACGCTTCGCGATGTAAACATAAACATAGTAAACAAAGTCAGGTCAGCCATTATCTGGATCGAGATCGAGACCTATAAATACTACATATTTTGCGCGGACGGTAAGAGCAAGCACACATCCAGAATTTCACTCCATATTTGAACCCAAGAATATAAACTATATTCATATTTGAACCTAAGAATATAAACTGTGTTATTTTTATATTCTATGATTGATCGATCAATTCTATTCCGATTCGATGCTAGTATTCCGACACCTATGGAGGACTTGCCCGAACTGACTAGAAAGAAGGAAACTACGAATACGTACTAGGGGTATATCGTGGCGCACTACCGTCTTGAAAATTCTCATATTTTAGTGCAAACGGCCATCTCACCGCCATCTAGACAAAAGTTTCAGAAGTAGGCAGTGAAACGGCGATCTTAATGAGAGTGGTCTGTTTGGGAATTTCTATAAGCAAAGCGATAGAGAAGAAAAAATCTGAAAAATGTGTTCGACCATAATCCTGTCATTCGTTGAATGGGAAAAACCAATTAATTATATAGGCCAAAAAACTAATAATGATTAGGTATCACATCTGTGATTCACTTTATGAGAAAACTTGTTCGAATTATCTTCAAGTAAGTGGTGATAACAATACTTGACTATGTATAATACATCCACACTTGTAATTCTGAAGAATGCATATCAGTCAAGCACTCTAAGTAGTGATTTACTACAGAATCGTGTGTTATGTTGGTTGACTCAGAAACCACTTTTCACTCTAACAAAATCTAGGCTACTCTTTCAGATATACAGTGTCATTCATAAAGTCGGCATCATATGGGAAAAACTTTTATTATTGACTTATTTTGGAATTCGAGTTGGACGTTAAGTTTTGCTTCAAAAAAGATGAAAAATGGCCTACTCAATCGAGGTCACGTGTCAAAAGTGACATTTTTTCAAATTAATCGCTGAAAGTTCGAATATCGAAAAAGTTTACTTGAAAAAGTTGTTTCTATTTGAATTTTACATATGTGACTCGGATTTCATCTCTCTTGTATCTTGAAAACGGATGGGGTCATCTTCAGTGGAAAATGATATTAGGAGTCAAAATAGCTTGAAAATCACTTCGGATTCGGAATCAGGACGCCCAATTCACTAACTATTCATATTTTTACTTGAAAATTTTCAGTTCTGAAAAATTAAATTTTGTCGCACTTTTCACGGAAGCACCCCCGTATCTCACGTAATTGTCTTCATCTTTGGACTTTCCGTTCCTCCTGCAAATTTTAGAACCCTACCACAATAATTACGTGAGATACGGGGGTGCGCTTCCATGAAAAGTGCGACAAAATGTAATGTTTCAGAACTGAAAATTTTCAAGTAAAAATATGAGGAGTTAGTGAATTGGGCGTCCTGATTCCGAATCCGAAATGATTTTCAACCTATTTTGACTCCTAATATCATTTTCCGGAAATTGGGGTGGTTCCATGGCTATTGGCGAGCAGTGTATATCACTGAAGCTGACCCCACTTGGTTATAGAGTGCATTTTTGGTATATCTCTCGCTCCAGCAAATTTCATGATCCTTACCCAACGATCACGTGAGATACAGAGGTGGCCCGCTTTCAAATGGGTCACTCTGTATATAGACCACTAAGAACTTGAAGTGTTTACTAACTAAAATGTACATTAGAAAGCATATCAGTGCGATGGTTTAGTTTGGAAAAGTACCAGATTTGTTTTATTTTCATTGAGAACCAAGTTTTGGCTTTTTCAAAGTATAATAATTCTGCTTCGGCAATGAGACTGATCATATCCGGAGCCTTGACAAATAAATTTGTGTCGTCAGCATAATTAATCAACTTACAATTTCCGTTAAGCTTCAAGAAGTTACTCAAATCATTCACGTAAACTATAAAAAGCAATGGTCCCGTAATGCTGCCTTGTGGAATACCGATGTTTGTTATTTTTTCGGACTTTCCTCAGCTCCGTCTTTTCTAATCTTTATTTGTTTGTATTGAATACGATCCGAAACTACTGGACCGATTCGAAAAATTCTTTTACAATTAGAAGCAGACATTCTCCCTGTTGAACATAGGCTACTTACCGCGGGCAAATGCTTCATTACTAAGGGAAAACTGGTAGTAAGAATTATCTTTCCCTATTTTTCTTTTTCACATAACTTCTAAACAGCTGAACCGATTGGGTTGAAATGTTATATGGGTATTTCGATGGTTTCCTGGATAATCTAAAAATATGAAATTGTTCGCGATAGATGGCGCTGCTGTCGGTACGTCAACTACCAAATGTTTTGTTAAATGTTTGAGATCTGTGATGAGATTACCGAAAGGAGGACTATTCTCGAGAACATATTGGGCAAAACTTATTGTTTCATCAAACCGCTTATATCTGGAGTGTAAGTACGATGTTCCACGAACATTATAGGAAGTACTATGTTCTTCAAATCGTGTGCCAATGCTTCGACCTGTCTGTCCAATATATGTTATGTAACGAATATCGAACATCTCGATGAATGCTATAGACTTAGCTAATTCATATTGAGGTATTTTTAATGAATACTTATTTGATATTATTCAAATATTAGGGTATATTTTGTATTTACGAAGCATCGTGTTATTCCTATAATATTTTGAGTGGTTGAGACGTGTAAATGTATGGAATTGAAAGTTTTTATTGGTTATTGGGTTATTGTCACTTGTCAGAAACTAATAGTTTGGAATAGCTCAGGATGTATAGTATTTTATAAGGCTTATCAATCAGGTGATTCGTTTCTTGAGAAACAGAAAACACAAAGACCAGCACATTCGTGAACTCATTTGGAATTCCCATCAGACCGTGCAAGGGTGGTATCCTTTCCCATCCAACAGAGCGAGTCGAATATTCCGTTCGTATTCTCATCTATCAAGTTGTAACACTTTGGTATGTTGATTTTTCTTGATATTTGTAGAAATGCAGAAACACTGAGATAAATACTGATTAGGAGGTTCGAGAGACCAGAATATGAACAAGTTTAGGGAAATCCTTGGATATTGTCATCATTTCACACAAATAAATTTTCAGGAAAGTTTCACACAGATTTCTGAAGATATTCATGATTCTTGAAAGAAAATAAAATGCATAGGTGAATGAAAGAAATTTCCAGGAAATTGTTGTCTATTATGATGGTAATGATACGATTTGAAACAAAGAAATTGATTGGCGAATAACTCGGCGAATAATATCAATAAATAACGATGATCATTGTGGATAAAAATCAAAATTACATTTCTCTCACTGTTACGAAAAATAATTCGAGTTATTTTCAAGTCTGTTTTTTTTTGTGTGATATGATTCCCATCACTGATACGAATGATTTTTTTGGAAGTTACAAGCTCATCAAGATCAGAGTTTATACAAGTATACTTCTCCTATACATTTCAATTTTGATTTTAATATTGAACATATTGGTAAGTTATATTTTTATATCACAATACATCATATTATTTTATCCGATTTGAGAGGTAATGGTAATTTTCAATTCCAGGGGATTTTCATTTGCTCTCTCTTTGGATGTTCAAGAGATATAATTCAATGTTCAAAGTGGCAAATATCCAGGGAAGTACTTGTTTTCTTTTGAATATTCAGAATGATATTACCAAAGATTACTGAATCTTTATATGAAGGAGAATGCAAATTCTCTACTTCAGAGGATTTTGTTTTCAAATTCTTATCGTGTGTGTTCAAAAGATATAATTCAATGTTCGTCGTGGCATAGCCAGGAAAGTAGTTGTTTTCTGTTGAATAAACCGAAAAAGAATTACTATTTACATCACATAGAGAATGCGAAATCTCAATGTATTTCTTTATATATATATATCCATTATTTTATGTTCATAATTATATCAGAGATTATTCCATTTCAATATTTTCAAGTCGCATAAAATCATGATATATTAATAATACAACATCGACAGGATAAATAAATAAAAAGCATTTTCTCTCGTGATATATAACGCATTCTCAACCTTCAATGGCAAACCAGTTGGCCGAGAATTTTTCGAATTGCATAGTGCGATTTTATCAGTAATTTTTTTCCGCATATCCTACCTCATATTGCGATGCATGTATTCTGATTATTATTTATAGATCTAGGATAAAAAGCAATAAAATGTTATAGCAATGTTTGCCCTGCAAATATTTGAGATTGTTCTTATCAGATCGGCAAGCGTTATTATGTTTTTAAATAAGTGTCTACCCCCGCCAATGTGTCCATACAATTATAACACGTTGATAAAGTCTAATGAACAGAATTAATAACCATTAAGTGGTTAAAACATTTTTTGAATCGACAAAAAAGCAGTGCATTAATAGCTATTTATATATCAAGGGATGAAAGGTATCCTCCCGCGTGTGAAGTTTGATTAAACACACATGGGAGGAAATTTACCTTTGCTTCCCATGATATATACAGTATGATGCAAATGTATCGAACAAATTCATTATTTCAGAAATGGGCGACATTTGAAAAAATTTCAAAAACACGTGAGTTTTAATTTCTGAAGCCTCATCTCATGATATTCATATGAGAAATGTTACGTCACGGTGTTGGAGTAAAGACGTAATGGACGATTTTTTCAAATACAACTAGGGGTCATGTGACACCTTGATTGAAAGGTCTACCGATCGCCTATTCAACAGTCAAAATGTTGCATAAGAAGATTGAAATTAAAATGGATTATCATGTGATTAATTGAATCTTGCAGAGGTCTGCTACTGAGAATTGAACATCGAAGGGTCGTCTATTTGAAAAAAATACGTCGAAAAAAAAGTTCTAAACTCTAGTTTTTGTTTTTTTTTTTCGAAAGTCGTCTTGTTTTGAAATGAATTTATTCCATACATTTGCATAATACTGTACATGATTTCATCAACGAACACATTCTTCTAAGCATAATTCTTTGTGTGTTGTACTTCAGGCGGTCTACCTCTCAATCCATCATTATGCATTACAAAGGTATAGTATGCCATGGACAGTTGACGGGACTGCCATTGAACAAAAGTCAATTTGACACTTCTGTCATCATGAATCAATCGATTTGTATATTGTGAAACTGCATTTGAAAGTTTTTATAAGAAAGTACGTTCGGAATATGAAGAAGCATATGATATCATTGGAATTCAAAGAGGATATTAATGTTATTTGTTCAATAATAGTAATAAAGACACTGTTTACTTGGATTGCACAGATTTAATATTTTTTCCCTCCCGTTGGGGGAGTAAATTGATAACTTTGTTTCCTCAAATGAGGGAGCAAACGCCTACTTTCAATTTAGTGAGTAGATAAATATATTTATCTACTCACTGAACCGTTACTACTGAATAACATTTAAACGATTCAAGTAAAAAATCCAGTAAAATGGCAAAAATCAAAAGTAAATTAGTTACAATCTAGGTTTCTAGATCAACACGCTCATCAGAACGTAACCGACATTAGAGGCAAGTCTGGCTAGTCATCGCATACAGGGACATAAGAAAAAAATGATAGTTTATTATGCAATGTTGAAGATCCATTTGTATTGTTCTGTACTTCGTTCTATGTGAAGGATTTGCTGCATCGGATAAAGAAAATCGACCTTCTTCCCTTTCTGTTCCTTTTCTTCGGTACTACGGTTGCGATGTATTGTAAAGATGTATACCAAGTTATGAATTGTTAGAAAAAAAAAGTATAACTTTCTGGAGGTTCAGAAAATACCGTACTGAAAAAAATAGTCGGTATATTGTAAATATCAAACGTTTAGTAACATATAGGCGCCAGAGTCACTACATTCATCTAATAATACCACTATAAAATTGTATAATACTATAATATATCACATATTACTATACTACAAAATAGTATGTTACATATAGTATAGTATGGTTCAATTTTGTTGTGGTGTTATTTGATGAATGTAGTGACTGGCGCCTATATTATTAAACATTTGGTAGTCACTACCGACTATTTCTCTGATATATACAACTTTTGCATTTGAAGTTTTTCCTTATATATTCCATGATGAACACTGTATAGAAGCTGTTAAAATAAACGGAATGACCCTAGTAATAGTACAAATGCTCAATAGAACTGCTAATTTGTTAGTATCAGGTTTTTCACTCAATCCTGTGGCCAACATAAACAAATCAAACCCTTGCTCAAATGTTTGTGTCGTTTTCATTCTGTGACATGTTTATTGAAGAAGGCTGTACCTACTTATGTAGTAATCCGGTGTTAACTATTCACATCTTGGTGTACAATTTGGGGTCAAATAATGATTTCTCTGAGATATGTTAACCATAATATCTCTTCAGAGAACGTTAATCCACAAACCTAAAAAAATCTTCAACAATTCCAACTAAGGTGAATGAGTCATAGTTATAACTCTTCTAGAAAATCTCGATTGTAAGAAAGGAAGTCACTAATGGCAAGTAATGATACACCCGTTGTTGTTGTCATGTTGTCTTCAACTGCTGACAGACGGAACTAAAATGGCGGCTAGACGATTTTTTTTCGTATATCAATTATTGCGGAAAGGAAGAAATTATAATCAGTGACGTACCTGAATCAACAAATCGTCAGATTAGAAACGTTCAAAAAGTACAAAGTTCAATCTGTTCACACAAATGCAAAAAAGAGCATATTATATTATTTACTCACTATACAAGGTGTTTTTGAAATAAGTACATATAAACAGCACATCGATATGATACTGTCTAACGAATATTCCCATGATATCAGATTTCCCTAACTCTTCTAATTAACAAGAAACTTCATCCCGAAAATTGAACAAAAACGAGAAAAAAGTCACACAGAAAATAATTTTGTACGTAAAGTTAATGAACGGCGGTCGTCAATTTTTTGAACATTAATATTACGAATCGATGATTATTACAATCATTTCTGATGATGGGTTCATACCGCAAGACACTGAAACAATGAACGAAAAACATCAAAAGTTAGTCATTTTTTATATTCATGTGATGAAAAAATTCATTGAATCAACGTTTGATGTTTATTGATCTATGTTTTTCATCATTGGAGCAATAAACTTTTCGTCATAGATCTATCAACAACAAACATAAGAAAATAATGAATGGTTTTCATTGTTTCAACGAACACTAAACGTTGATTTCATGAAATGAAACATCAACTTCCAAAACAGGCGCCAAATTAATGCTGCCTACCCATGGATCAATCACGCCAAACATTATTACTATGAAAAGGTTTCATAATACGCCGTGAATTTTTCATTTGCCGTTTTATTTTATTTCCATTCGTTCAGTTGTTAATGAAAAGTTGAAAGGGCTGGGTCGTGTTTTGTGTTTCTGTGGCTCGTAGAATTCCTACCTATTTGTGAAATTGTGCCAGATCAAAGGGATACAAAACCTAACATATTTGAGAAAGGTGAGACCTGTTAATTGCGATTTTTGCAATTTTCAGGAATTTAGGAATTTTAAAGAATTTTTGCGATTTTTGCAGTTTTCAGGATTTTTTGCAATTTTTGCAATTTTCAGAAATTTTTTGCAATTTTCAGAAATTTTTTGAATTGTTACAATTTTCCGGAATTTTTGCAATTTTCAGAAATTTTTGCAATTTTCAGGAATTTTTGCAATTTTTAGGCACTTTTGCGATTTTTGCAATTCTCAGGAGTTTTTCGAAATTTCTACAATTTTCCGAAATTTTTGCAATTTTTGCAATTTTCAGGAATTTTTGCGATTTTTGCTATTTTCAGGAATTTTTGAAGCAGAAATGCTTCAGAAAATATGCGAATATACTGGGCATTCCAATTAAAAAAATTGATTGAGATGTTACCAGATCTAGTAACCTAACCTAAGATATGTTATCAGAACTAGTAACCTAACCTAAGATATGTTACCAGAACTAGTAACCTAACCTAAGATATGTTACCAGAACTAGTAACCTAACCTAAGATATGTTACCAGAACTAGTAACCTAACCAAAGATATGATACTAGATCTAGTAACCTAACCTAAGATATGTTACCAGATCTAGTAACCTAACCTAAGATATGTTACCAGATCTAGTAACCTAACCTAAGATATGTTACCAGATCTAGTAACCTAACCTAAGATATGTTACTAGATCTAGTAACCTAACCTAAGATATGTTACCAGATCTAGTAACCTAACCTAAGATATGTTACCAGATCTAGTAACCTAACCTAAGATATGTTACTAGATCTAGTAACCTAACCTAAGATATGTTACCAGATCTAGTAACCTAACCTAAGATATGTTACTAGATCTAGTAACCTAACCTAAGATATGTTACTAGATCTAGTAACCTAACCTAAGATATGTTACCAGATCTAGTAACCTAACCTAAGATATGTTACCAGATCTAGTAACCTAACCTAAGATATGTTACTAGATCTAGTAACCTAACCTAAGATATGTTACCAGATCTAGTAACCTAACCTAAGATATGTTACCAGATCTAGTAACCTAACCTAAGATATGTTACCAGATCTAGTAAGATATGTTACCAGATCTAGTAACCTAACCTAAGATATTATGTTACTAGATCTAGTAACCTAACCTAAGATATGTTACCAGATCTAGTAACCAACTACGCCACTTTCAAACAATTTAAATGATTGAAGTCCGTGTGATTGTGTCTTCCGCACGAAAATTTGAACAGAGGTGACGTCAGAATTGCTAAAACGGAACTTTGGGTGGAAAAAGGGGTCTAACCTCATACACAGTTTAAGGAATACCCATTCTTTAAACTGTGCCTCATATTTCATTTTGATCCTTATTAATTTTTCTTAATTGGTGCCACTCGATAGTATACGTCGAGCTTACTCAAGGCTTCAAATATTTGCACTTATTTCAATGCCACCCTGTATAAAGGACGGCGAATACAGAGTGTGGCAAGAAGACATCTGGTGCTCGATTGATCAATTTCTATGTATTTGAATCCTGAATAACTTGAACCAATAATTTGATGATGAAAAAAAAACGATCACACGTTAATTTTCATGACTTGTATAGACAGACATGAATTTTTTACAAAAAAAATTGAAATAATTTTCAAAATTGTCCTGAACAGGCCTTTCCTTTGGACCACCTATGAAATCGTGACATTTTCTCACGAATAAACGAATAAATGCTACTAGTTTTTACAAAATTGTAGAAACTCTCGAGTGATTGTTTCTCAACAAAAGAAACCTTATTTGAATTAATTATTCATAACTTCCATTGTTTCGCAGGATTTGAAGAATTGAATTGTTCACACTTCCAATTAAATCAAATGTTAGCCAGAAAAAATGATGAAGTATGTTTTTTTTAAATGATATTTCAGTACTGATAAATAATAATTTCCATTAATGATGCATCTAATATATTATTACATAAAATTCCTATTTCAACGAAGTCGATTAAAGTTGTGCATTTTTCCGCTGATTTTCTAGAGATCATGTCCACCTTTTGTACATTTTCAAAATATGCCGTCAATAAAGAGATTTCTTTTTCAATTTTCCAACAAGAAAAAAAATCCCTGTGAGGCCGTTTTTTTTTCTCTTTATTTTGCTGTAAAATATAAGAGTAATGGATGAGATATGAGTACTCTGTATGTTATAATATGATCTACGTTGGGACGGCAACTGTTGTTTGAAGTTGGAAGTCATCAGATATGAATTATTCAAAAAATATAAAATCTCAATTTATTATAGACCATACTAAATCAAACATGTTACATGGTGGCAGCGGTAAAAAGTTGATGAGAATGAATTGAAAATGAGCAAGACTGAAAATTAGTTCCGATTTAAGATTCCCTTCAGCAATGGAGTTCAACGTTTCCCAGCTGGAAGCTTTGGAAGCAAAAATTTAGCCTATACATGATTGCAAGTGGAAAGAATAAACAGGAGGATAGTGTGAGGATAGCCATATTGTTAAATTCAATTGGTTCAAAAAATAGCCTAATAACACTATGCAGTTTCATCAAATTAGGCTGAAGAGTTATAATGATAAAGTACAAGAACGTTGAGTGATTTGAAAATTGAACAAAAAGTATTATATGAAAGGCGTGATGAAAGGAAACTGGCAAAAGTGATAAAAAACAAAATAACCAGAATAATTATGATATAGAAGATGAAGTAGTTCAATTTATAGAAGGAATAGACAAAATCTGAAGCCATTCCATATCAACACAGAATATTATGATGTGTCGAAACAAGCACAATCAAATCTTTTTCATTTCAATCCAATTTTTCACTTTGGAAAAAGTGGTAGTCCACGAAATCAAGTAAATGGAATAAGTGACATTGAAGAAATCACCGATTCTGAATCTGGGAGCAGAAGATATGAGATGACGAATGAACAATTGTTAGAGGATGATGATGATAGGAGCAGTGAGGGAGTTGATGAAGATGATGGAAGAAGGAGTGAAGGAGAGGAATCAGGAGTTGATGAGTAAAACCACGACGATGCTGAAAATGGTCATCGATATACTAGAAATGGAAGATATATTAATAAACCAAATAGATTAGATGAAAAAGAGGGGCATGTGATATAAGTACTCTGTATGTTATAATATGATCTACGTTGGGACGGTAACTGTTGATTGAAGTTAGAAGTCAATTTATTATTGACCATTCTAAATCAAACATATTACAATGGATTATAGGGGGTTGTACTTTAATAACGCGTCACCAGGTACACTTTGGTTATTTCTTACCTTTGTATTAGCATCTCTGTCTTTTGGCGGCGTAGGCCTCGTGATGGAAATTCTCGTTGTTGATCTACCTGGAACGTTCCTCTGCAATTTTTCCACATTGTAAGTCTGCCTCCAGCCGAACAACTGTACGAGTTTTTCCGCCACTTCATTACACTTCGGACCGCCATTTATAGTTTGACAGGTGTCGAACATTTCACGACTTCACATCACGTGGTTAATGCGATCGATGACGTCAGATATATTACAATACACCGGCCTCGACCTGAGATCAAATGTCGGATATTCACTTTTTGTCCGGAACAACAAGTCATTTCATTTATGAGTAGACTGTTCGTTTGTGTTTGCTGTACCTGCTAAACTTGATTTTTTTCTATTACTTTCTCTGTTTACATTATGCTATGAACAGAGACAACTATGGAAAACTTTAGCAAGTTCAGCAATACAAACGAACATACCTTTAAGGCACATGTACATGGTGTTCCCAAGTCCCAATGCACCAAAAAGCATGACGAATTATGTCCATAGCAATCGGATGAAAAAGAGGTTTGAAGAACATTACAAACTGCTGCAAATGTGAATTTATTCAACGCGAAGTCAAATCAATTTGTTTATACTATAGACATGAATTGGAATTGTGTATATGTAGTCAGCCTCTTAGTCTAATCAACCATTTCATGAAAAGTCTGCTGGTATTTTCATGAAGTAGTAGTAGTAGTCGGTGGGGAGGCTGGAGCCAAGGAAGTAGGCCCCGATGGGCCCTTTTTGGAAACCCTTGCTCTCCACATATCTACGCTTCCGTCACCTAGATTTCCTTTACGAATCTCCCTGACCTTCTGATGAAGGCCAGTATGTTCGTCCACTCTAATATGATCAACTGCTCCTGTTGGAGTTTGTCGTCTCCAAAGATTTCAAATCCCAGCCTTCCATACGCCTCGCACTCGCCGAGAAAATGGTGTGACGTTTCTTCGTCTTCCCCACATCTGCGGCAAGTGGGGTTGTCCTCTATTCCCCAAAGTTTTAGGAGTCTGTCTAGCCTGTTGTGTCCTGTGAGTACTTCTATGAAGAGGCGCGAATTCCTTGGCCTGCAACCCGTGATATTCCTCTAGTATTCTCCTAGTGCCTTGTCTGCCAATTCATCAAGTTTCTTTTCATGAAACGCTGCCAAACACTGAAACAATTGACTATTACGCCAGAAGGCTATAAATGAGTTCCTGGGAAGTAGTTTGCGTATACTTATGCATTCAAATACACAATCCTTCCACAAAACATATCGTCCTAGTAACTTTCTTATGAAAATTATCAGACATGTTTACAGGAAGAAATATGTCTTCTTATTTATAGATTTTTGGCGCCATAGTTATTGTTTTAGTGTTTAGCAGCGTTTCATGAGAGAACCAGACCTTTCATGAAACGGCTGATCACACTATAAGATTTCGACATATATAATTGAGGGTACTACTAATATTTTCTTTTGTTGAATTGAAACGAAGAGAGAAGGTCCCAAAAGTTTAGAGAAAATCCCAAAAAGTCTAGAGAAATGAATGATCCTTATATTCCTTATGAATGAATATTCCTTATCCTCGAATATTCCTTATCCTCGATTAAACTACTTCAGGCAGTTGAAGAAATTGATGGAAAATTGTTCAGTAAGGAGTATACGCATCAAACTACGGAAATGTGGTTAGCTAGAACGTGGATCAACTTTTTCAATATCAAAAAAATGGGTGAGAAAAGACCTCGTCTTCTTCGAAATTTTGATAACAGACTTTGAGCATATGGAACGGATTTCGAACTATATATAAGGGTGGAGACCTGGAATAAATTCGAAATAAATAACGAATTTAATCTAGTTGAAGTCTCCACATTGGATTTCAATTCTTCTTTGTGGAACACCATGTACATTGTACATACCTGATACCTGTTATTTTGCGAAATGTCAACGGACTGTGATTTCATTGCGAAATTATGACGGAGTTGCGTAAACATTACTTGAATTATCTGTGTCAAGTGTGGAGAATCTTGGAATCGAATGTAGTGGAAGTGAATAGGTATTATAAACAGAATGATTTTACTACTGTGAAAGGTAAGGTCATGCGAGGATCATTGCTAGAAAGTAAATAACTAGATAACATTCTTGTTCACATAACTGCCTCGTGAATAAATATGTTACTTCATAGATATTCAGATATGCGGGCAATTCGCACAATGTATTCATAATGTATAAACAACATACATATATACCTACACTATTTTCTACTGACTTTCCTGTATAGTGGGGTCAATTTCCTGAATGATTTGAACCTACATTGACAAACCACCAACTATTGGAAAATCAAAAATTCATTGTTTTTATGCACTTCAGGGATTTAAAGTGTGCCTTTATTCCATATTTTCGGGGAAAATAGTGGTACTTTAAATCCCTAGGGATTTGAAGTGAATTTATTTGCAATAAAAGCTAAATTTTAGTAAACAAGGAATATCGCTGCAATACAGCGAATCCATACAGGAGAGTCCGTGAAAATGGTCGATTCTGATTGGTACTCGAGAACAAGAGCGGTATAGGCAGTGGAAAACTCCATGTTTTTTAGGTCGAAAAACACATTCGAACCACGTTGTCGTATTCAGTATGAAAAAAGGTTTCAGAATCTTTGAACTCTTAATTAGAGCACCGTATTTGAAAAAAAAGTCGATGCTAGTTTTACTATATCTCTATATCTCAGCTATTAGTCCGATTTTTACCAAATTTGGACGGGTATAAATAACTATGAAAATGATCGTTTTCCACAGACGAACAGCATTTCGAACAGTGGCACAGAGCAGGATTTAGAGGTCTGGAGGCACTAGGGCAACAAAAGAGTGGATGCTCCCGGGCTCCTTCCATATAAAATTAATAATTTTTCGGTCGAGTGTTTCTTAAGAACGCGAAAAAAATCAGGGGAATGTTACTGACGTTAAATAAGAAGACAAGTTTGTATAAACATAATATTATTCATTTTCAGATACAGAGTGTCGAATTTTGATAGTTATTGCGGTTTTTTGTGAATGAATTCCAAAATAATCGTGATATTCGGGTGAGATACCAAATTTCACTCGAATATCACGGTCATTTTTGACTTTACAAAAAATAGGAAAGAAATCAAACTAAAACACTTTGCATCTCAGATTGAATAACTTGCGGACATATGTTTATACGAACTTTTCTTCTCATTTTGACGTTAGCAACATGCTCCTGTCATTCTTATACGTACCTACTTAAGAAACACCCAATAGAAATAAAGTCAAAAACAAGAATTATCTGAAAGACGGTTTTGCCCCATCGGAGTTCGAAGCCTATTTTTTATAATGTTCATTTTTGAAAATGAGCGTTCTCCATTGTAATTTGACGCAATCAAAACCAAATACATTCCCAGTGCAATTTGAATGTCCGGGAATGTAATTCTTGAATTTTCATCTTCAAGAATGTCGTATTAAAATACCTCCGTATATTGGTTTTCTCCAGTCCTCTATATATATAATGAAAATTCGGAAACTCACACCCACCCTCTGAGGCTATCCAAGGTGTTTTTGAAATAAGTGCACATATTCAGCACATTGATATGATACAGTCAAGAAATATTCCCATGCATGAGATCATTTTTTTTTTAATTCTTCTAATTTCATCCCAAAAATTGAACAAAATACGAGAAAAAAATCAAGTGCTCCACTTTAAAACGATTCAAATGATTGAACTCCGCGTGATTGTGCCTACGGCATGGAAATTTGAAAAGATTTGACGTCAGATTTGCTACGATCCTAAATTCTTTTTTATTACCGCCATTCGATATTACACGCCCAGCTTTCTCAGTGTTTGGAATATTTGCACTTATTTCAATGCCACCCTGTATATACGGACAAGTATTTCCCCACTCAGCCATTGGGATATTCTATCAAGATGGGTAGTAAATAGCAACAACTGCTTATCAGGGCCATTTTGACAAATAAATATTTTGATAAAATCTATTCGTTTTTGTTTTACACGCAAAAAACAGATTTTGATCATTTTCATGTCTGCTCTGTAACTTCTTTATTTATGAAAATATTCAAATAGGAATTTCACATTCTCATGGCAGTTTTTCAGTGATTTCGAAAAAAATATGAAATTTATGCCAACTCTTCTAGAATTTGAGATATCAGCACCAACTTTAGCTTTTCAAATGTAGGTCATAGCTCACTATGACTTAGTTACAAATAACTATTTTTTCTCTTACAGATGATATGTCGCAGTAATAGTTTTCTGTTGATAACAACGGAGTTATCGTCATTTATACAGAAACAAAAAATTATTCGGAACCCACTTGCCAATTTTGAATGACAATACATTATGGAATTTTTGTTGGAATTAAAAAAAATGGCTGCTCCAAGATGGCGGACAAGATTTGGTCCGATTCCATTCAAAATTTATAAGTGGGGGTTTTTGAAGTCGTAGATCATGATTTTTTTGTTAAAATTCATAAATTCAAGATGGCGGCTTCCAAATAATTTTTTGTTTTTGTACAAATGACGATAACTCCGTTGTTATCAACACAAAACTATTACTGCGACATATCATCTGAAAGAAAAAAAAAGTTATTTGTAACCAAGTCATAGTGAGCTATGACTTACATTTGAAAAACTAAAGTTGGTGCTGATATCTCAAATTCTAGAAGAGTTGGTATAAATTTCATATTTTTTTCGAAATCACTTTGAAAAACTGCCATGAGAATGTGAAATTCCTATTTGAATATTTTCATAAATAAAGAAGTTACGGAGGAGACATGAAAATGATCAAAATCTGTATAAAACAAAAACGAATAGATTTTATCAAAATATTTTTTCACATTATAGTTGGCCTTGACAAACTCCACATTTGGTGTCATTTAACCGACCTCGTATCTCTCACCGTTCAAAAGATACCCATGGTGAGCATGGTAAGTGGGACACACAGTATAATTAAATTATTTTTCTCGTATTTTTCAATATTTAAAAATAATATAATCATGATCCTACAAAGTACTAAGGGTAAAACAAGGAACTAAACTTTTTCATAAACAACATTATCGAAAGCCGACAGATTTTTTGCCTCTATTGTGGGGCTCCTTTTTTGTGGAGGCCTCGGGGCTGTAGCCCCAGATGCCCTCCTCTAAATCCGGCACTGCAGGGGCGTGCGTTTTTATCAAAATGAAAAGGGGTATATTTTTCATGAATCTACGATTTGATCAAGATTTGACAAGAATCGGACAAGGATTAGAAAAGTTACAGGGCAAATTGTTTGGTGGCCGGTTTTTTTTGCCGGTGAGTTTAGTTTTTTTGCAGGTTTAATAATATCGAGAATGGCCCCAAAACCGTTCCCTGCGTTACCCCTCAACGAGTCTTCCCCAATAATTGAACATAATGATTTATTTCATACCGAACCGATCATTATAAGAACACCTTTACCGTACTACCTGACTACTGGTTATTAGGAAACAAAAATTATTATACATTCGTGATATCTAATCATCTTCTCATCTCCGCGTAACGTAACAAATGGGATTTTTTTAATTGTTAGTGATTTCGCATTAATAACACGACGAAAAGAGGCGGACGCGGTCTTTGGTGCAGTATATATCAGTCAATGAACGCACTTATTGCGCAGAATTACAAAATATACAGGTACTGCACTTCCGAACAGCATGTGTTCTTCAACGCGTGTTATGAAATTCTGCTTTGTTTGGCCTATATATAAGAAATGATATATTAGATATACATCGTTAGAAATAAGTTGCCACTTTCGAAGAATTCCTCTATTGTTGAAAACATTTTGATGAATTAATCAACATTTTTATGATACTTCTACTACTATATATATAATTTCCGATGGTGCAGTATCAGTCAATGAACGAACTCATTGCATAGATTTACATAATAATATACAGAAATTGCACATCCGAATAGTATACAGGGTGTAAATTTGAAAACTTTCAATGCGAATATCTTGCGAAATGAAGAAGTTAAAAAAACGCCGCTTGGCAAAAATGCTAAAGAGTTAAGGGTAACTAGAACCACCATATTTCAGTGAAGGGATGAGTCACCCTGTCAGCGCAACACACCCCAACTTTGAAATGTCAAATGGCACTACCTCCTTTGTGATACCTCAAATGAACGGTCTCAGTCAGTAGTATTCACCTGTACAAGACTTTTTTTCCACCCAGTACAGGGTGTACGAAAAACATTAATTCGAGGGTCTAAATTTGAAAACTTTCAATGCGAATATCTCGCTAAATAAAACAGTTAGGAAAACGCCGTTTGGCACAAATGCTACAGAGTTAGGGGGAACTAGAACCACCATACTTCAGTAAAGGGATGAGTCACCCCGTCGGCGCGACACACTCCATCTTTGAAATGTCAAATGGCACTACCTCTTTTGTGATACCTCAAATGAACGGTCTCAGTCAGTAGTATTGACCTGTACAAGACTTATTTTCCACCCACTACAGGGTGAACGGAAAACATGAAGTCGAATAAAATAAAATGCAGAATGCCGATATATTCCAAGAGATGTGTTCCAAAATGTTAGAATGGCATTTGAACATCGATTATACTATTGCTTACAACAGAATGGAATGCATTTTGAACATCTGATCAAATAAAATATCCTTTTAACACAATTCATTTTATTTTATTCGACTTTATATTTTTTGTACACCCTGTAGTGGGTGGAAAAAAGTCTTGTACAGGTGAATACTACTGACTGAGACTGTTCATTTGAGGCATCACAAAAAGGTAGTGCCATTTGACATTTCAAAGTTGGGGTGTGTCGCGCCGACGGGGTGACTCATCCCTTGACCGAAATATGGTGGTTCAAGTTCCCCTTAACTCTTTAGCATTCTTGCCAAACGGCGTTTTTCTAACTTTTTTCTTTCGCGAGATATTCGCATTGGAAGTTTTCAAATGTACACCCTGTATGTATTCTTCAACGCGTGTTATGTCTTCTTTGGCCCACCTAAGGAATGATTTCAAGAGATGAAGAAATTAGTTTCCACTTTCGACGAAATGTTTTACTGTTGAAAACATTTTGACGAATTTTTCAACATTTTTATAATACCTGCTCCTACTACGAAAACTTCCGATCTTGGTGCAGTATCAGTCAATGAACGCAGTGATTCCGTATAGATTTACATAATTTACAAGGAATTGCACTTCCGAAGAGCATGTATTGTGTTCTTCAACGCGTGTTATGAAATGCTGCTTTGTTTGGCCTACACAAGAAATGATTTCCAGGGAAGATGCATTAGTTATAAGTATGAACTCAAAATTATTGTTGTCATTTATACGTATACTCAGTTTTCTGACGGAACTTTTGAACTTGTTTTCCGCATAAAAAAAATAGATCAGTGATATTTCCAAAGAAGTCAAACTCAATAGTTACCGAAAACACAAATTGGATATAGAATACCAAAAATCAAAAACAAAACCGACGTGTTGAAAAGGAATATTCTCAGATATACTATGAACAGGGTAAAATGGATACATATATATATATTAAAAAAAACATTGAGAATTCGCATTCTCTATCTGCGAATATACCCTTTGAAAACTTTCATATATACCCAATCAAGGGATTCAAACTTGAATGATGGAAATTTGCTATTATACAGAGATCTAATTACATCAGATTCGTATGGTTGGGTTTTTTCTCGATTCAGATTTTTTCCACGCCCTATATGATGAACATCAATTCATGGTACAACTGAAAAAAAAATCAACGTGATTGTGACTTTGTTCCATTGAGTTGGTGTAGGCTCATAAATATAATTTAATTATCTATATTCTATATAATATACTATAGTAGCTATGTACACTGTGAAGTTTTTCAAATTTGATGAAAAGCTTCCGTGATCTGACCGTTTAAGGACTTTTGTGCAACCTTGTGTATAAATCAAAATTTACAATATATCAGATCAGAATTTTGTTTAAAAAACGAGATTGTGCAATCTCATTGAAAACGAGTGCCAGCTATTGGTGCTAAATAGGCACTGCAGTCATTGAACTACCTTGCGTATATTTGCATAAGGTAGAGTACATGAAAATTGAATCAAAACAGTTATCTGTGTGCTGTTTCTTGCATGAATAACGTTACTGCAAGCAGGAATTGCAACAAAGTCTGAAATATCTGCATGTAAGAGCCATACATCGACCTTTTTTAGGTAACATAATATCAAAATGTAGAACCACAGTAGTTCTCCAATACCTACATATAGATTTTGTTAAATCCAGCATTTTTTTGTCAGAGCCAAAAATTCGAATTGAACAGGAGAGGATGGTATACAGTCTGCCTATTTATCAATAATAATTGTAGAATTAAGTACATCGAAGAATATTCATGCAAAACATCGGCTTTGGATAGAAAAAAAGGAACATTATTATCCAGTAATGTGAGACATTGAGACGGTGTAAATAATTAATGAAAATATCGTTTGTATACCGTCGATTGAATTTTATTCCAAACCCTGTCAACCTGCATCAATACTCGAAAAACAAGGTTTTTAAAACTCAACTTTTTGTTATCGAAATTAATGCCAATATGTTCCAGACTTTCGATAAAACACATAGTTCTCAACTAATCAATTATTGTTTTGAAAGAGTAACGTTTTCTAAAAAGTTTCGATTGGGCTTTGCTTTAGGGAATAATATCAATCCCTCGTTGAAAATCCCTGAGGGAATTATACTGCAAAAGTGCAAAAACCACAAGTATAATACTTGAGTATAATATTAGGCATAAATAAAGTAGACGATATAAGGTGCGAATAAAGTATACTATACCCATATCAATCGTGAATATTATTGACTCATGGTAAATTGAAATGATAACAATGATTCCAGTGACGGAAATTAAAAAATTAAAACGCTTCATTGTCATGGCACTCTTCTCACCCTAAAACGTAATCGGGAAAAAATCATTGCAAAGGCAAAGATATATTGATTATTGAAATGTTACAATCATTAAATTCTAATGGAATATACCAGCCCAAGTGCCAGCCAGATAACAATGTGAATTTGAATTGAATTCCATTGTAAAATTTCATTTTTCACTGACTCACATTGGCTGACATGATACATTATGATACTATATAGGGTGATTCAAAATACGATGTAAATTGTTGGGATCAAAATCGACCCAAAACTGGGTCTACATAATTTTCGAAGAAAGAAAAGGACAAGGAGCTGCCAATTTTCAGAAGATTGGATCCGTTATTTTAGTAACAATGTCAGAATATCTTTTTTCTTTACCTAAATTATTGCAGTGGCTGTAGTTTGGAGGGGTTGAATTTTAGGACACATGTTTGTATGAAGAAAAAGTCTTATTTTGATCCCAACAATATGTCTTTAAAATATTTGCTTCTAATTTTGAATCACGCTGTATATTGGTCAATATACCTCAACAATTTTTACAATGAAGTTATTAAATTTCTAAACCCAATCAGTTGGTAGAGTCTCGCAACCAATTGCAACCAAATTCTTCGGATTTTTGTGGTCACCTATCCACGAAGGCGAAAGTAGATTCATATAGAAACATGGTGGCAAATGAGGGCTAACATTCATATATCATATCCATTGGCAGTACTAGAGCGTGATGAGGTGTTCGTCGACGTCAAATACCCCAAATTTTGCTGCACAAAATGAATTTTCTGGACTTAATACTTACTGCAGATAACAAAGAACACAACACATAGCTGGAAAATCAGATAATCTGAGGATTATATTCGAATATTCGCAGTATTTTTTCTAGACTTGAATACATAATTGGATTTAAAGATGAGGTGACAGACGAGGTTGACGTTATAAAGTTAGGTTAGACTTATTCATTTATTTTTGACATTTCTGTGAACTCTAAGCAACACGATGTTGCCAGGGTCACAAAATAGTTTGGGTCCAAATAAACGGGTTGAACAGATTGAGATTTTTTACTTCCAAAGTGAATCTTGCAACGGTATTATTAAAACTAAAAGAATATATAATCAGAAATTGAACGCAGTGATCTTTGGAATGATGATAGGACGTAGCCAAAAGGATCAAAAAGAGGATAATAAACAACTAGTGGAAAATAGGGATTTGGGAAAAGTGGACAAAAAAACAGAATAACTTTGAGATTAGGTATATAATAGGAAAAAAATGGAAATATTAATTTTTGTGAATCTACTCAAATGAGCTCCATTCAACTGCAGTCAAGTCATCGATAGGAAAGACTCAGAAATGTAACTTCCAATTTCACCATTCTGAGTCTCTCCTTTCGATCGCTTGACTGCAGTTAGACCAAAAATTAATTTTTCCATTTTTTACCGATGTTGAACTTACTTATAGTCAAGTTCTTTTATCTCTCTAGCCGTTACAAATTTTATTGAGTGCGAGGCTGGATTGATCCTTTGTTATAACGACCGGATAATTGCTTTTTTTATATAGTCAAGATGTTTTCTACATAAGAGGTATTTCAATTTTCTCAGCTACCATTTTGTTCTACTACTTGTAATTTTCTAGGTACTTTTTTCATTATGTCTGAAGATGGCCGTAGAGCCAAAACTATAGTCACACGATGATTATTTTTATATTAAATATTGTGGTTGACAGACTTTGAGTTCGTTTTTTTTCCTGTTTAGAGGGCCTTTTCCCATGCGGGTGCGCTGTTAAATTCGCATTATCCGTTGATATCGATATTCGGTATATGGGTTAGTGAACAACCACTTTTTTGTTTGCCAATCAAACCATAAAGAATCCACGACACCGTGTATCCGGTGTCATTCAATACTTTGTGTTCATCGTGGACAGAAGACTGGGATTCATCAATGATATTCAGAGTTTGTTTTTTTCTGTTATCGATATATTTTGTATTAAGTTCTATAGGTATTGGTATCGTTACCAAACATAAGAAGAAATATCGAAATGTACACCCAAACTGCTCAGTGTATCGTGTAAAAATATGATGAACAATAATGTGGTCACTGAACATATTTTAATGGGGAAGTTTCCTTCAGATGAATTTTCTTAAAATTAGTTCGGAACTCTCCAGTTTTGAGTCCACGCTGTACAGAATGGCGATCGAGAGAGTCCAAGTCGTTTTCATTTTCAAATTAAAGCAATTTCTAATTTTCGGGGCGGGAAACTCTGATCTGACGTACATTCTGAATCGAGTCTGAAAATAGCTGATGGTGAAGAATATAGCTAGCGAATCGCTAACGGATGAAAAAAATAGAAGGAGAAGTGAAACTGGTAAACAAATGCACTCAGAGCAGGAATGCAGAGGTTAGTCGGCTTCATTCTGACAGGTTATAGTTTCGTTATTTATTCATTGAAATATCACGAATAGAGCTCGATCCTAAACGAGAATATAATTGAATCAATGAATCAATATCGGCTATATTCAATGATACTATTCTTCCTAATTTACTGCCATCGGTCAGAACAGAATTAAGCCGACACCCATGGCTCCTTCCTCTTGTTGTGCCTGTCAGTATTTTGAGTGATGGTAATATGAGAAAGGAAAATATCTCTTCTGCATGGAAAAGGAAAGTACCTTCAACCTAACTTGCCCTAAATGAACCTTTTTCATGACAAGTGTATTTTTGAAAAATTAATTGAGTAAAAAAAATTAAAAAAAAATTTACGCCTCGCAGGGATTGAACCGCAGCCACTAACGTGGAAGACAGATACACAGACCACTAAGCTATCGCTTTACTCGTAGTACTCGTAGTTTCTCAATATGAAGAAGGAAGAAATATCATGTGTTATGGATGACGGCACTTGACCTCGATGTTTGAAAGATTTACTGGTCTAGCTAGACGCTTGTATATATCAAGTGTTCAGGTAAATATGACTTTTGTCAATCACAGCATATTTCTGAATAAAGGATACTGATGAGGACGAGATGGATGATTGAGGTTGAAGATATAAAAAGTTTTTATTGAATTTGGAAAGTTTATTCAAAATCCAGAGACGAAGAAACATAGGAGTTCGGATTTGGTCTGCTTTGTAGTTAGATGATGGAAGTATTATCAGAAGGTGAATTCATGAATTACTCAACTCAGTCGTTATCTCAAGGAATAGATCATTTGATTGGCGAATTCAAAATTGATTCCTCAAATTAACTAATTACACTCCATTATTTGAATGAAAGAGAACGGAGAACAGTCAATCAACTTCAAATAAGACGTAAGTAGCTGATTGGCTTGTAACTAAAGATATTGATGTTTCTGATTAAGTTATTGCCACTTCTTCATCTTTCGTCACAAAAAAACAGGCAACAAACTACATTTATACCATACACATCAACACCAAAAGAACAGAACTCCCTTCATTCAATGATCTAAAAAAATCGACTAGGTGTGAGAAAGCTTAATATTATGATAAGTACTTTTTGAACTCGTTTTTGAAATTATTTCCACGAATTTCATGTTAGATAATGAATGTTGATGAAGATATTGTTTTCAAAATCTTGTGACAATTCATCGTTTTATTATTTTTTTTCATACTTCATAACCAACTAACATGTACATAAAATCGAAGAATATGTTGAAATTTTACTGTTTCAACATCTGGTTTCCAAGAAGATAGGTAAACGACTTGAAAGTTAAAAAGGTAATTCTTTGTTATGCTGTAGCCTCGATACGTTTTCTCGATATTTGCAACTGAAAGAAAACTAGAGCCATTGTTCAGTTATCGCTTATTTAACTGTTAACGCTTTTTTATGGAATAATATCGATGTAGAAACGTGTTGAACAAAGTCATTTCGGACGAGTAGGAGTGCTGGAAATATATCCTAACCAGAGCCATTTAATGCGCTAGTCTAGTTTACTTCGTGGTTCACTCACTATTAGCACTATTAACAAGTTTGAATTGAGTCATAAAATAAAGTTATAAAGGTGCAACAGGAATTGGAATATTTAGAGTTTCACACGAAAACAACATTATCATAAGTTACACGCCTTGAAGAAACACTGATAACGAAAAACATAAAATGTGTTAAATCATAGTAGTTTTTGATAATTTCCGAGTAATAGCTCAAAGCTGCTCGGTGGAAAGAATGGAATAATATCACTTTTTTGAAGAATTGTCAAAATATCTGGCAGAAAACAACTTCTTTGCACTTCTTTGTAAAATTTTGCAAATATACCTTATCTGAAAAAAGAGAAATGTAAAATAACTATAATGTTCAATCATATCTCCATATTTTTTTGAGATTTTCTCTCCCCGTCTCCATAAAATAAAAATATGAATACTATTTCAATATACGTGTAGTTAGGACAAATCAGATGTTTTGCCCCAAAATGTCACTGCGTTCAAAGAATTTTCCTATCAGAGAGCCTAAAAGAAAAATTCACTAGCTTGTCAGTGACAATTTGTATTGAAAAAGGTTTGGAGACGAGAAATAAAGGTATATAGAAAATATATCAAATTTTCAGACGTTTCGAGAACGAATCTGCTCCAATTTTCAACATAAAAAATTGATTTTTTGTATGGCAAAATCGTATTTGCCGTGACAATTTCAGTTCTCAGTATACTGTAAATAGAATTTCTTGACGATTGTTCTTCGTTTTTCGGATTTGTTTACGAGTTGATCTCATTGTATTTTCAGTTTTGAACACAGTTTTCACTCGAAATTTTTTCGTTTTCGGGCAGTAGTCCTTTCAATTCGGGAAATAGAAAAAAACTACACAGACATTTTTTTCTATTCCGTATGTTATTCGATCTGGTGATATCACACATGATACAATGTTTTGTTCATCAAGGGCTACCCTTAACATTTCAGAGATAGCAATAGTGGGATAACGAAATATAGGCCACCCTGTATACTATACACGGTTAGTCAAATCAAGTTTTCGTCATTGGTTACTTCTATAATTTTGACACCACCACATTGCTCGAATGGACAAGTTCAGCAATTCATCGTCAACCTTGAAAATAGCTAAAAACCTATACCACTAAAAACAGATTATTTTCATAAAATGTTGATGCTATTTTTTTCCTCATCGATTTTTGTATCATCCAGGAAGTCCCCCATTCTCATCTCATCGCGATAAATTATCAAAACTCTGATGTCAACTGATTTTAAGGTTATATGTTGGCTGCCTGTGAAAAATGACACTCATTTTTGTTTTATGTCGTGATGTCCTGATGTTCTGTGACCCCTGTCAACGTTTTTAGGTTAATTCAAGACAGCGCAATTAAAAAAAGAGCATTCAAGAATGTTTAGTGTAGTCTATCTTTAATTCAGACATTAAAGAGATTCAAGGAGTACCTGTGTACCCGTGTGTACCTGTGTAAATATTATGTTGAGCCCTTATTTAAGAAGATTTTCATAAAAATAACCAAATTTGCATAATAACCTAATTACCTCTTTTTCCAAAATTTAACTACTAGAAACCCTACTTGAATTCTTGAATGCTTTTTTAATTGTTTTGTTTTGAATTAACCTAAAAATGGTCACAGGGGTCACAGAACATAAAAAAATGTGACATTCATCGTAGAATATGATAACTGAAATAACCTCAAAATCACTTGATATCAATGTTTTCATAATTTCCAGAGATTCGGGTGCCGGATAATACAAAAATCGATCAGGACAAAAAATGTGGAATCAATATTTTATGAAAATAATCTGTTCGCAGTGGTAGAATTCTCTGCAAATTGTTTACCGTCTCGTACAGGTCGGGTATTTTTCCATCATGCTGGAAGACAGCTAGAGTCCAACCAGTCCCCAAAAAAGGGAACAAGAACCTGCCCAACAACTACAGGCCCATTGCTCTGTTATCAGTAATCTCCAAAGTTATGGAGAAAGCCATCAACATTGAGCTCATTAAATATCTGGAGAGCTCGGGAATCATCAATGATAGACAATACGGCTTCATGGGGGTTCAGCACCGAAACATACGCTGATGCTCTTAGATTCCATCCAGAGAAGAGCCATCCGCCTGGTGGGTGACGCCACACTCACTCGCTCTTTGACATCATTGGAACACCGTAGAAAGGTCGGCGACCTTTCACTTTTCTATCGATACTTCCACGGGAAATGTTCTTCGGAAATCTCTGCTATCATCCCTTCACTAGCAATACCAGTCAGACGAACTAGACAAGCCCAGTCAGCACATCCCTTCGTTGTCAACCTCGAAAGATGCCGAACAGCACTTTATCAAAACTCCTTCATCCATAGAACGGCTGGGCTCTGGAATTCATTGCCTGAGGAAGTATTCCCAACAACATATAATCTCCAGAAGTTCAAAAAAAATTCCTATACCTACCTCCTATCCCTATCCTCCCTAGGAACGCACGATGTTCTTTGAACATTATAGGGATTCCCTCTCGTGCGCTCCAAGCGATAAAAAAAAAAAAAAAAAAAAAAAAAAAAGAATGACGGATAGAACAATTTTAGAACAATTTTTTAGGCGTTTTTAGATATTTTCTAGGTTGGCAATGAATTGCTGAACTCTTCCACTAGCAAACTATTCGCATTTTTTGACAATGGTGAAAACAATAAAAACATTTGAGCATCACGTTTCTAAATCATTACCCTATAGCTCGATGTGCAGGTATTTTCGAGATATTGGCAGTGGTCTCGAAAATGATTGTACATCGACCTGGGATATGTTATATGATAAATACCCAGAAATTTCAGTAGAATTAATAACGAATATACAGTTTTATTAAAAAATATGTTGTTTTGATTAATGACTCGAAAAAATTATGCTCAATTGTTTTGTTTTCATCATTGTAATCAGCAAAAAAATTCTAATAGTTTGTTAATTCAACTGATGTTGTATTTTGGAAACTAAAAGCACCAATGACGAACAGTTGATCTGGATAATCCTGTGATACTTCAAATAAATTCGTATCACAGATGGGATCTTAGAAAGCTAATTGAAAACATTCACATGAAGACCACATTGTTGATTGATCCATACTTCAGAACAAAAAAATGAAGTAGATAAGTAGTAGGTATTTAGATGGTATAGTTGGATAGCACATTTAATTTCTTCCGGATAACTTTGTTTGAGTCGTATAGGTAGGTACTTAAACGAACACCTCATATCACGATTCGACTAATTCCTCATCAATTTAATCGATTCCCAAGCGCTAATTCACTTGCTCAGTTACGCTTAACTGTTTCCACATTCACCGATTATCGACGCAATATCTGCAGATAGCTAATCAGCTTTATTATTTTCATTCATGCACCGTACTTAGGTGGACTATAACTCCGTGGAAAACGGCCATATCGCATGTACCCCTGCACCACGACAAGCGTCTCTAGCTATACCATTATCATCGGTGGCTCTTTGAATTCCCAAGAAGTAATAACGTAATAGGCGAGTGGACTATATTTTTTCATTTCTTAAAGAGAATCATCACTCAATTCACCAAATTGAAAACTAACAAAATACACCACAACAAAATCAACCATCAATAACAACGAATATAATACCGTACATTCCCGGCATATCTGAAAAAATAAAACGTGTTCCAAGTGAAAACTGTGTTCAAAACTGAAAATACAATGAGATCCATTCTAACTCAAACAAAGCCAAAAAATGAAGAACAATCATCAAAACATTGTATTTATATAGTATACCTTGTGTTTGTGGAAAGTATTATACCGGTGAAACGAAATGACCTCTCTCAGCACAGAAAATAATTTTGTACGTAAAGTTAATGAACGACGGTCTTCAATTTTTTGAACATTGATATTACGAATCGATGATTATTACAATCATTTCTGATGATGGGTTCATACCGCAAGACACTGAAACAATGAACGAGCCAACATTGAACAATGAACGAAAAACATTTAATCATTTTTTTTTATTCATGTGATGGAAAAATTCGTTGAATCAACGTTTGATGTTTATTGATCTATGTTTTTCATCATTGGAGCAATAAACTTTTCGTCATAGATCTATCAACAACAAACATAAGAAAATAATGAATGGTTTTCATTGTTTCAATGAACACTAAACGTTGATTTCATGAAATGAAACATCAACTTCCAAAACAGGCGCCAAATTAATGCTGCCTACCTACCCATGGATCAATCACGCCAAACATTATTACTATGAAAAGGTTTCATAATATGCGGTGAATTTTTCATTTGCCGTTTTATTTTATTTCTATTCGTTCAGTTGTTAATGAAAAGTTGAAAGGGCTGGGTCGTGTTTTGTGTTTCTGTGGCTCGTAGAATTCCTACCTATTTGTGAAATTGTGCCAGATCAAAGGAATACAAAACCTAACATATTTGAGAAAGGTGAGACCTGTTAATTGCGATTTTTGCAATTTTCAGGAATTTAGGAATTTTAAGGCATTTTTGCGATTTTTGCAGTTTTCAGGATTTTTTGCAATTTTCAGGAATTTTTGGAATTTTTGCAATTTTCAGGCATTTTTGCGATTTTTGCAATTTTCAGGAATTTTTTGAATTTTTACAATTTTCCGGAATTTTTGCAATTTTCAGAAATTTTTGCAATTTTTAGTCATTTTTGCGATTTTTGCAATTCTCAGAAATTTTTTGAAATTTTTACAATTTTCCGGAATTATTGCAATTTTCAGGAATTTTTGCGATTTTTGCTATTTTCAGGAACTTTTGAAGCCAGATCTAGTAACCCAACCTCAGATATGTTACCAGATCTGGTAACCCAACCTAAGATATGTTACCAGATCTAGTAACCCAACCTCAGATATGTTACCAGATCTAGTAACCTAACCTAAGATATGTTACCAGATCTGGTAACCCAACCTAAGATATGTTACCAGATCTAGTAACCTAACCTAAGATATGTTACCAGATCTAGTAACCTAACCTAAGATATGTTACCAGATCTAGTAACCTAACCTAAGATATGTTACTAGATCTAGTAACCTAACCTAAGATATGTCACCAGATCTAGTAACCTAACCTAAGATATGTTACTAGATCTAGTAACCTAACCTAAGATATGTCACCAGATCTAGTAACCTAACCTAAGATATGTTACCAGATCTAGTGACATTTCGGAAACATTTTTAGTTGACTTCATTAAAAAATATTCATTACATTTGTTATTCAATACAATTAGGTAGATTTCAACAAAAAATAAAGAAAAATGATATTTCATCAAGGAAACCAGTGTTCTGAGACTGCCTTGTAAATGTTTATTATATTATTCATCAGGTCACATCAAATTAGTGGATGTACTAGATAATTTTGGGCCGATTTTGGGTTTTTCAACATTTTAGAAATTAATTACTCTGATGCGTGAAAAAATTGTCCCCTTATTTCTGATAGTGACGATACTGTTGACAACATTATCTTCGACGACGACTCCACTGTTAAATACCTATAGAATTTGTTCGTTACATCGATAACTGGCGAACATAGATTCATGCTTATTTTTCATTGATTCAATGAAGAAAATCATCAAGTGATGTCTATCGTTCGTAATATCAATAACCGCCGATCATAGATCCATGCTAGCTGATTATTGATTCAATGTTCAGTTGTAATAAACTGAGTCTGTCCTTCGTAACTGGCACTTACATATTCATGCTCACTGTTAATTGATACAATGTACATCAACCATAAACCAATGTTTATCATCATAGATCCATGCTCGCTGCGATGTTTATTGATTCAATGTACAACAACCATGAACCAATGTAAATCCATTCGTAATATCAATAACCGGCAAACATAGATCCATGACCATTATCCGTTGATTCAACGTACTGCAGTCATAACTTTATCAACAAGAAAATTTACGTACGAGACCGTTCATTGTATTAATGACACCCGTCATCGGTCCAAAATTAATGTTGACGTTCACTGATTTGATGCACTTTTTTATTAATATAACGTACCTTTTTCGTTCTGTGAGTAAGGACTAAAGAACACAAGTATAATATCAAAGACATATCGATAAATCGAAGATAACTGAACATATCCTTACTGAAGATGGGCAACATATGGCAGAGTGGAAAAATATTAAAATCATAGGAAAGGAAGATAACAACCAAAAAAAAAAATCAAGGAATCCGCTTGCATTCTTCTAAACGGAGACAATAGCATTGCTTCCTGTTCAGTTGATATAGATAGAACCACTGGTATTCACTACTGAAAACTGAACATGAGAATGGTAGATTCAAAATTAATTAATGAAAACATCCTGTAACTCATTTGTAGACTAAAATCACTCATTCATATGCGAACATCAGTATATGACACTGAAAAGTGTCAAACTATAAGCAGCAAAACTTTCGAAGAAAAATATTTTGCATTTATATGTTGAGAACGGAAGCAGATTCGGTCCCGAAACGTCCAGAGATAAGTAAAAATTCGATATTTTTTCAATTTATCTATATTTCTTTCCTTCAAACATTTTTTCGAACAAATAATTGTCAGTGACAACCTACTGGAATTTTCTTTTAGACTTCCTGATAGAAAAATTTGTCAAATCAAACATTGTGATGGAAAACTGACAAAACCATTGAAAAGAACACCAAAAAGTGCTATGAGAATGTTGAAATCATTATTTCATAAAATCAATAGTTTCCGAGATATTCGAGAAAAACAAAAATACAAGATTTCATTTTTTCTCAAATAACTCTAGAATGACTGAAGCTAGCCTGGATTTCTTGATAGATTCTGATTCAACATTAAATTTGCTACAACTTTGTTAATTCAAACGGTTCTCTATCTCTCATAGTTACTGAGATACCAATGGTGAGGATTGAATTTGGGACACACTGTATACTATGCGGCTTCTTGGGTCTTAGCATGTCTTGGCGGTAGCCCAAGGCAAAAAAGTAAGACGGAAATGCGAGGAGTTGAGCCCAGGAGAAATATTAATAGACAGGAAACGGTCGGTTGGTAATTCATTCACCTGATGCGAATAGTCGTTATTATAATGTTAGTCTACCTGTCAGCCGTAGTAGGTATTATGTATATATGTTATGCGAATCATGCGTCCGAATTTGACCTTATCTGCCCAATGTACGGATCCGAATATCTTATTAGCTCAAACGATTCTTCAGGATGAAGAATTTAAAAAATATAGCACTCAAAATGCCCGATAGTCGGTTCTGAAAATTCGACACATTCATCAAACAACGGTATACAGGGTGAGTCATAACTATTGGGACAAAGGATAAGGGCAGATTGTTTGGACCAAAATATGGCGATAGGACTAAATCCCCCAGTGTGATGCATTGATGAAATCAGCTCTTCAGGAAGAATCTGAAAATGCAATGAAATACAGGGTGTTCCATTCGAAATAACAAAGTTGCTAGTTGTTTCTGATAGAAGTGGCAACACTGTATCGATGAAAATATTCTAGACGGATAGAGAATGTTCAATTATCCAAGCATCTCAATTTTCAGAATGTTCTGTTTTTTCGTTCTCTAGATACTTCTAATAGGCCATCCACCGTGGATCACCCTGTATAGCATTTCGTATATTATATATGTAATTGACGTGGATGAGGAACACTCTGTATAACTTTGTTATATTATGGTCAAAATATAATAAACACGAGCACAAATGACATGGACAAGGGTAACACTTGCTCACAACTCGGCTGCCATCAGCCGAATACTATATGAACCAGTCTTCACACACGTCTGTCATAGGCTCTTATCTAAGCACATTCCACTGAGCAGTGGCGCATCTAGTTGCTAGATGCTAACAAACTTCATTATTGTTATTGAGGTCACGTTGAAAAAACATGAGCACTTGAAAATCCTCAGCGAACAAGACCTCTGGCTACCTTACAAGGTAACAGAAAACAATTCGCATCGATCCTACCTACTATCTATTATTTATGATTAATTAATATTGAAAACAATATCTCATGTGTGAATTAACTTCTACGTACATTCTTGCGAGTAAATTAATGATAATTTTTGCGCACAGATATAGCATATTAGCTCCGTATAAGTACCAGATCGGTATCTCGAGAAAATAATGATTGGAAACCATTATAATTCTCCATCCCGTGCAAGAATGCAATATTAACAGGTGTGAATTGCAAGTGCACTGCCTCCGTTGGGTCCGATAGGGGTTCCATATTATATGCTTTCTGACTAGAGTGTGGGAAATTCATTATTTCAATCCCTTCTTGAACACTCCGTAATAGCTTATGTAGTCATTTAAATCAAATCTCACATCAAATCTTAACGCGTAAAGTAACCCAAATGAAGACCACAAGGGGAAGAGGGGGAATGTCACAAATAGTTATTTGTTCAACTAGGCAGCAAAGTAGTAGATTGACTGCCGAGGCTGAATTCATAGCCGAGCGTACCTCGTAATCAAAAATTATTTGAATATGAGAAACCGCCTGCCCCTTACATAATCTGCTTCCTGAGACTGTAAGAATGTCAAACACCAGAGTTAGTATGAAAGTTTGCCTTTAATCGTTTGCTTTTGTCCATTTTGTATGCCCTATATCGATGGTTTTGGCGCTTTGTGCCAAGGAACGCAGACTGAAAGGTCATGAAGGATGTACCGGGATGTACCGATTATAGGTTGACTCATGAAAACCCATAAAATCGTTGGAAGATTGAATTGCTCAATATCTTTTTGGCTTTTTGACACTTTCTTTTTATTCCAGTTTCTGCAATGGCCTGTTATTCGCGATAGAAAATAACACGTCGTCCCACCTGACGGCAGCAACTTGAACACTTCTGAGCTTCACAAAAGTGAACCAATGAAAACAAAGTAAACATGCCGCTTTGACAGCTTTAAAGAACTCCGATAGGTGGCGTACTTTTATTTTCACGAATTGTGGAAATTATCCGATTCTGATAATTGTCATAGAATACAGCTCGGAATACAGAATGTACCATTTGAAATAACGAAATTGTAGTAGTGGTAGTCCACTACGGAACAAGCTGAAGTTCTAGGAGTTCGCTGGATAACAAAAGTGAGAAAATAATAAAAAAATCAAGAAAATGTTCAAATGTTGAACCATCACACCAAATGCACAAGCAACAAATACATTCGTCTCGCCAAAGTGTCAGTTATTGCTTATGTTTTGGAAAAAATAACGTAGTTGGTAATTTTAGGCCATTGTGAAGGTTTTTAAAAAAATCACATTAGTTCCATGTGTTCCTTCTAGATAACTAGCGTCAAGAATCATCATCTTGTCAGTCGACCATACGATGCCATAATAACGATATTCATAATTGTATTGAACACTCGTCACGATAGGGAAAAATCTTTACTTACTACATTCCTGCAAGCTGCTGCATTATCTCCGCTTCATCAAATGAATGCGAAAGCACTAGTACCTATGCGTATTATGGCTAAATTAATTATTTGCAGGATGATGGCAGAATGCAGAAAATCGTCCGGTGTGCAGTTAGACAGTTGAGAAACGCCCCAGGGGGCGAATTTATGACGGTCATTCGAAATGGCCGATATCGGCGACATGGAAGATTGCGAATTCTCAGCGGAACGTCTTTATCAACTAGATTTTATAGAAACAGCTCGAAACTCTCGGGAATTGAGGGTAATTGAAGAAAAATAGATGATTATATCCAGTTTTTTCTCTCATCTCATCTTGATAATGTTTTCGGAATTACATTCGTATTTTGCTGCTTTTTTATCATGAAAATCCATACTCATTTATGTATCTGTACATACATTCATTTATTTATTCTTATTGATTCATTAGAGCCAAATGGGTAGCAGGTAGCAATCCATGATTATGTTTCCATCGAACTTATAGCCTCAAATAAACATTGAAAATGGCTTCCTGAGCCCCAGATTTCGATTATTTAAATGAAAAATTTAATATTTTAGATGACTGAATGGCATTTCAAATTAGCGAAGAGAATATATATAGTAACAAAATATATCCCCGCACAAAAACATGGAATTGGCCGAATTGGCTTAAATTTTAACATGTTGTGGGTTGGCTAAGAAAAATTGAATATGAAATCGCATGTATCAAAAACAATTGAGAAAAATTCGATCATTTCAGATTTGCTCCCTAAAAACTATGTTTATCCTTCAACTGCAACACCCTATACAGGGTGTATCTAAATAACAGCGAAAAAGTTCGAGGCGTGTTTTCCTTGTGATATTCTAGCAAATAAAGTTCATATATAAATAACATGTGTCCTATAACTTGCTCCGTTTTTGAGATACAGGATGTTGAATTTAGAAGTATTAATTGTTTTTATTCACAACCCCCCCCCCTGTATAAGGCACCATGAAGCCAGAATTCAGTATGGATGAAGATGGAGAAAAAAGATTTTTCATGGTAATATTAATACCCTGTATCTAGAAAACGAAGCAAGTGAGGACACATGTTTATGTAAACTATTTTTCCTAAAACATCACAAGGAATCACCCCTTGAATTTTTTCGGTGTTATTTAGATACTGAAATTAACCACTCGAAAAATCTATGTTCTCATCTGAATAATTCTTCATCAAATCACAAGAGCTATGGTGTGGAGTCGCTCGAATTTTACAACATCCTGTATAGTATTAGGTAATCTATTCGATAATGATCGTGAACGTGTGAAATACGGTGTAAAATCAATATAGGTACATTCGTATAATATTCCTTTTATTTAAAGAGCTAGCGCAATTTTTTTGATCGAAATGATTGGGAGTCAACTCGAGAACATCGAAAAAGTGTTTCTGATATGTCTTGATATATTATCAACTTTTCATAAAAACCCGTTTTTTAAGTTTGCCAATGCAATTATGCCCTCTAGCGGCTGTCCTGGAAACTTGTAAATAATTCCCAGATATTTTTCATGGCCATTTTTATCATAAATATTTTTTTCCGAAACCTATGCGGCAAATAGTTTCCGAGATACAGCCGGCATACTATCTTAGTGGTACACCCGGTACACTTGTTCTACAACAAAATATAACAGAATAACGACTGACAGAATAAGATCTCCTATTTAAGTCTTATCAATTCAGATTTCTACAGGTACCAATGTACCAAAATAGAAAAAGTGCAATAATGTTTATTCTCGGAAAAAACAACAATCGAGATATGGTTTGTTTTGATTTCATGTTTTATTTTGTCGTGAGCTCCGATAACATGCATTAACGATAGTGACTAATTCAATTATTCAGCTTTTGTCTTTATCAATCAATTTCTAATTTAAATGCATCGATAAGAGCCGGGAAATAATTGAATATAGTGATTATCATAAGGTTTCTCAGAGCCGGTTGCATAAACGGTTGCATAAATGTCACTTCAAGCACTTGAAGCGGTATAAAAGAGTTGAAAGACTTTTATTTCCTGATTGAATTGATTAGAATCAAGCTAAAAACTAAAATTTTATCTCTCTCACTCTCAGTCAAGAATTCAACGATTTTTCAATAGGTAGGTAATTCGAACCGATTGAATAATCTATGTCTCTTATGTCTATACAGGGTGTCCGTTTTTCGAGCTTCACCATGGGGATCTCAGTAATTATAAGAGATACGAAGTCGGTTAAATTTATCTGCAAGAAAATTCGATGTGTCATTTTCAGTTAAATTATTCGAAAAAAACAAAAACATTCATTGGGAACTATGAAATATTTGATTTTCAAAACTGTATCGGTCGATATTGATGAGTTGAGAAGAAGGAAGAGGACTAAGGATAAGAAGACGGGACGCGAGCGATTCAGAATCTGAGGAAACGCGTATAATTGTGTTTAGACTTTGTTTTGTTTCGCGAATAAACAACTTCTAGCTCATTACGTCGTTCCTAATTGAAATCCATAGATGAGCTTGACGGAAATGTGAACGTTCCAGATCCAAATTCGAATAAACTGTCGAAATTCAGCTTGTTAAGCAAAACTGTTGGCGTTCTTTCCAAAGCACTCTTCGCAACAAATGGTTTTTTCCCAATTTTGACCAACAGGAAATATTCGATCATATCATGTGATACATCATTGTAATCAGAAAAAACAAGAATGTTAAAATCCAATATGGCATCCATTAAAAAAACAAAGTTGTGTGTTGTAACTTTGACATCAAGAACTTCATGGAAAATACAATGACAGATTCAGATGCCATGAAAAGAAGTGCCTTGAGAATGTGCTAGTCAGAAACGTCTAGGTCTTTTGGTTTCCGCTTGAAAAAATAAAAACGAAAATTAAAAATTTTCGTTTTCTTCCAATGATTCAAAAACTGAAAATGACACATCAAATTTTCTTGCAGAATTTAACCGACCTCGTATCTCTTATTATAACTGAGATTCCCGTGGTGGAGCTCGAGAAACGGACACCCTGTAGACCCGATGAAGACTATTTAAATACCATTTTGCATTCCATTTTCTATCACATGCAGACATGCGCATGATATGAGGTGACGAAACTGATGACAAGCTGATAATCCGTACTTGGGACTCAAAACACAAGCATTACACCGATGATGTTGATGCATCGAAAACAATTCTGATATTCAAATAACAGAAATTGTTTTTCTATTTACAGAGTGAGTCATGAGGAATTATACATAATTACTACTACCATGTATGTACAGAGTTGTGTTTATTGGGGAAATATCGAATGAATTGGCACATGTATAGGTACAGTCATCTTCAGAGAACATGTCGCACATGGAAGGTGTCAGCTCTCTTAGTCACCGCTGCAGTAAGAGCGCTCATACCGTCCAACCGCGACATGTTCACTGAAGACGAGTGTACTTTTGAATGATTTATGAATAAATCTCGGTGTCTATTTATATTGTTATTGAACGTGAATTGAAAGGTTTTTTGCACTAATCATGCGATGGTTTTTTTTTTGAAAATGTTTTGGGGAATCACGCATTTTTGTCTCAAAAATACGAATTTGATAATGAAAATGTGAACAAACCACAATTTATCGAAATATCTCACGACAGGATATGGTATCTTTAATAATAACAAATTTACCAATGGCTGCGTACACTTAATTTGGATAACCCTCGATACAAGAATTTTCACGTTTGACATACCATCCCGGTCCTTCACAAGCCAAAACCTTGCGCAAACCTCTAAAACTAATTATTACAATAAACAATCGTGCATAATTTTCGCAAAATAACCATGTAGGTATACATCACGACCCGTTGACATTTCCATCTCCAAAAAGTCCACGGAATTTCATTCTGTTAACTAAATCTAAATTCTTAATTACTAGGTATATAGGCGCCGTTCACAATCAAACTTGTGTTTTGCTTTTTACGTTTCGTATTCAGATTGGAGAACTGGAGAAGCATAATCATGGTATAATCTGTGATTAAAGTGAAGCAAAATCTCATTCAGTTTCATTTCATCTCAACTATATTATGATATCAACGAGACAGCCAGCAAGCAAAACCTCGGTTTTATCACTTCATCCCCAAATGAATTGAATATAATAATCACATCAACTGTCGACTGTCAACAGCACTAATATTAATAGTATAATAATAGCGTTAATGCACTCACTCAACACATAACTTTTACAATCCATCAGCCTTGAAAAATGCAAGTCATATGAATTATGGATTCCCTTTCGTGCACCCCAAGGGATACAAAAAATATACACATCAACTTTACCCCATGATGATCGACATCATTATCTTCGACACACTGTATATACAATTATTGTAGAGGACCAATCCTGGAAAACCGAATATTGGGAAAGATCCTCAATGAGGTGTGAAAATATGGAATTGAAAGAGGATTTATAATGCCCTGGAATCATCAAAACAATTGGGAACAAAAACACCATCATATGTTCTATAATAGAATGATAATGGGGGAGACCACTGATTTTTTAAAATGACATTATCGTGAACTATATACTGAAAAACTACCGGCGAATTAATTTTGAATTTTGTCATTCATGCTATGACGATGGAAAAAATAAATTAGAATATGTCAATTTCAAAACACACAATTTCTGCGCCATTTGAAATTTTGTCAATTCATTGGTGTGATTGGTGCGACGTCTTATTCCCAACACGCCTATTGTCCTTGAACTGACCAATCACACTGCAACACTGCAGAATGACGAGGTATCCGAGAGAGATAGCTACAGTTCGAAACTGATACGTCACGACTCCACCATCATATTTGGCTGTTTGAAATATCGAATGAAATATGCTGATTTCAAAACGATATAGATTCGATTCCCTTCAACTTTGACTCATAATATCGATTGTACATCAAACGTAAATCATGATTCGTCGATTGAAAGAGGTTTGCACGGATTTCTTCTCTCAGTGGTCTTCCCCATTCTCCCTGAAGATCTATGGTTCTTACAATTCCCATCAAAATTAGAGATTCCAATTATGATGAAGTTTCGCCTCTATCAAACTTTCTTCAAATTAGCTGGAATGTTAATATTTCAATTTCTCCTAAATACACCTCTCCAGTAGCCAAAAGTATAGAAAACATTTTCGTCAGAAGTAGTTGTCCGATTCCAATGTTTTTCATTTTGAAAGACAGGTTATTTTCTTCAGAACATTGTTATGCAAACTGTATTCCCGTAATTCTCAAAGACTACCTAGACTACCCAGAGAATTCCCAGACATCCCAAAGAATTCCCAGACTTCCCAAAGAATTTCCGGACTCCCCAAGAAATACTTCGACTTTTATATTGCCATTTTCATTTTGAACTCATATTATGTTCGATATACAAGACAGAGTGACAAAGTTTGAGTATATCGATTTCTAATTTAGTTGATATTTCACAAATTTAATTAGTTAATTGTACCCTTTAGTGCAAATAAATTCAGAAGTTCAGATGAATTCCTTCGACTTATTTTTTCCTCTTGCTTCACTTCGATTGGGTAAATCTAAGGACAAAACTGATACCGAGACTGATACACTGAAAAAACGTGTATTGTGAAAAGTGATAAAGGCGGATGAACGGAAATGATATGAAATATCTCAAATATAATTGGGATTTCATTTCGAGCGCTCCAAAAGATTTAAAAAAAGTTGAATTGATTTTATTTGATAAAGAGTGCATGTGATTGTGAATAAGTTCTAATGAATTCAACACCGCCAGTAGTTTGCCATTTTGAAATTTAACAAAACACAAGCTTCGAAAAATCGCAATTATACAGACTACCCAAGGAATTCCCAGACTTTCCAAAGGAACACGGACCACCCAATGAATTCTCGGACTTCCCAAGGAATTTCTGGAATTCCCAAAGACTACCCGGACTTCCGAGGAATTCCCGTCTCGGGTACATTGGACTTCCCACGTGATTTACCCCTCGCCTGCTACCTTCTTGCTTGGTTTTCTGTTTCGGGCAAGAAGCTGTTTCACTTCCATGCAGCTGCTTACGCTCTATAAGGCACACATCCGACCTGTCCTGGAATACTGCTCCCATATTTGGAGTGCAGCACCCAAACATATACCCTGAAACTGTTGGATTCTGTCCAAAAAAGGGCAATTCGCCTCGTGGGTGATGCCTCGCTCACAAACTCACTCACTTCTCTGGAACACCGTAGAAAAGTTGGCAATCTGGCTCTGATTTTTTAGATATTTTCATGGACGATGCTCTTCTGAAATATCAACAATTGTTCCTCCCTTGGCAGTCCCCGCGAGATTAACCCGTCGAGTTGAGGCTTCGCACCCCTTCATGGTCACTTTGTAAACCTGTAGAACATCTCTTTCCAAAGACTCGTTCATCCAACGAACAGCGAGGCTCTGGAACACATTGCCAAGTGAGGTGTTCCCCGAGGCATATAACCTCCAGAAACTTAAGAAGAACACCAATTCCTACATTAAATCCCTTGGTTCTCACGATGTTCTCTGAACATTACAGGATATTCCTTCTCGTGGAAACCCAAAACATAAAAAAAATGCCCACTGAATTCAATAAGATCATGTTATGCTATAAAATTGTGTTGCTGGAGAAATAGGAAAGATAATAGAGAAAATCCAAAAGGGGAATGTTGAAAAAAGATAAGTGTACTTTCAATTTCAACTTATTAGTTAAATACAATTTGCATACCAATGAGGAAATAACCTGGCATTCAAAACAAAAAACGTGCGAATCTGACCAGCAGTTTTGATGAGTGTTTCCTAAACTTTTGGCTACTTTTTGGTGGTGTGTTAATTTCTTGGAGAAGTGTATATCACAAATATACTACAAATTAGAAAAAACAGGCTTTTTGTAGTTAATACTATGATTTTTCCGTGATAACAGATGGAGTACATACAATAACATTAGGTTAGGTATTTCTCTATTTTCACCAAGAAGAAAAGCACATATTTTTCTGAGAATAATCAGCTTTTCGCTCAGTTCAATTCCAAATGTCACCTCACCACCAATCAGAAAACGAACCATAAAAAGCAAAACGTAAAAACCTTGGTCGCTTTGTCATCACCTTCGACCACGTGTCCTGCGCCCGGCGGTCGGTCACCTGTTGCGGCGCGACGCCCGTCGGAGAACGATTCGGGGCGCCGTTTCCGATCGGATGCACCTGTGCTCGTGTACGCGGAGAACGTCCGGTTCCACCTACGTGTGGCGATGCGAGCACCGACTGACGTGACGGGGCGGCCGACGAACGTCGTCGACAGCGGTACGGGGGGCCGGTGGTGGGAATCGGTGGCTCTCTAACACGCTACGGGGTGATTCGATTCTGTATCTATGACTATGACATACAGCGTGTTTCACTTCTAATGGAAACACCCCTGTATCTTATGTATTGGTTGGGTGAGGATCCTGAAATTTGCTTGGAGCGAAAGATATACCAAAAACAGGCGCGTGCCTGAGGGGGGGTAATGGGGTAATTACCCCCCCCCCATGACCACGATGATGATGAAAAAATTTGAACATTCCTTATTTTCAAACTTAAAAAATGATGATGATGAAGACACAACGATGGGCTTTCACACCTGTCTTGTAGTCTTCAGGCTTCTAGTCACAACATTAAATTATAAATTTCGCAATCAGGGTGGCGCATTATGGAGTTGAGTGTTGAGTGAATCTGAAACGTCTTTATACCGTAGATTATCATCAGAACTGGAACTATGGATAATTGAATGGAAGAATTGTCATGAAAAACCTCATACTGGAATCGATTCATTATTGAAGTGTGATAAAAATATTTACCCTTTAATTTACACTATTTTACAAATTCAAGTGACATTACCGGTATCTGTCGCTTCGGCAGAACGCAGTTTCTCGACTTTAAGAAGACTGAAAACCTATATTAGATCAACCATGTCGGACACTCGTTTAACAGGACTTGCCTTGCTGAATATACATCGGGATATGAAAATTAATATAAATAATATCATTGACAGATTTAGTGCTAAAAAACAAAGAAATATGGAATTTACAATTTGATACCATTCATTTATCATTTATAGGTAACCTATTTTTATTATTTTGTCTGTTTTGTTATGTTTATATATTTTTAGTTGTACATTCTCTCATTTTTGAGTTATTGTTTTCGTTTTGAAGAATATTCTGCTAATTTATTTTCAGTTACACATTTACTTATTTTTCAGTTATTATTTTTGTGTTGAATGATATTCTCTTTATTTATTTTTACATTCTTTTATATTCGAGTTATTGTTCTCGTTTCGAAGAATATTTATTCTGTTATTTATTTTTAGTTATACATTTTTTTATTTTTGAGTTATTGTTTTCATTTTGAAATATATTCTGTTTATTTATTTTTACACTCTCTCATATTCGAGCTATTGTTCTAAAGAACATTTTGTTAATTTTTTTTAAGAATTAAATATGAATGCCTTAGTGTTACTGAAGTTTAACTTTTTAAAACGTAGGAAATATTGGTCCTGAAATGGGTGATTACCCCCCCCATGAAATTACCCTAGGCACGCGCCTGACCAAAAATGTACTCTATGACGTAGTGGGGCCATCTTCAGTGATATACACTGCTCGCCAACAGTCATGGAACCACTACAATTTCCGGAAAATGATATTCGGAGGCAAACTAGATTGAAAATCACTTCGGATTCGGAATCAGGACGCCCAATACACTAACTATGCATATTTTTCTTGGACGATTTTAAGTTCTGAAAATTTCATTTTTGTGTTACTTTTCATGGAAAAATACCCGTATCTCACGTAATCGTTGGGTTTAGATCCTGGAAATTTGCAGAAGCGAGAGATACAACTAAAATGTACTATATGACCAAGTGGGATCATCTTCAGTGATTTACACTGCTCGCCAACAGCCATGGAATCACCCCAATTTCCGGAAAACTATCAAATAGTATATCAGTGAACTCGTTGAGAAATTCTCTTTCAAATGATTCAAAAATATATGGGGTGTTCTATTCAAAATAAGGAAGATGATAATAATTTCGGAAAAACTGATAACGTGGCAACATTGGCGATATAATTATTCGAACCGCCACATTTTCAAATCCCCATGTATGAAAATTCAGAAAGATCTAACGACTGAATACTGATATACAGGGTGTTCCATAATTGAATGGTGATCCTAAAGGGCGATGATCCTTGGATGATTTTGAGGAGAGAAGTTCATATCAACATATGTCCTGAACCTCTTAGTTTTTGAGCTACAGGGTGTTGAAATCAGAAGCGTACAGCGTTTTTTTAAACAAAACATTCAATATCAGGTCTACGAGGACATCACTGGTAAAAGTAAAATTTTGATTTTCGTCCCAAAACGAAATATGTTTCCACTCATAGTGGGTGTCTACTGAATTACCAAAAACAATATCCAAGAATTGAAGGAACAAAATTCTTTGGTTTTTATTTTTTTACGCGAAAACGGTACGTTGTATGAAAGTGCGTCTAGGAACCAAACGAGGAACCAAATTTGCTCCAAAATGAATAAGAATTGAAAAAAAAATCTGGTTCTCAGATAAATCAGTGGCGTACTATTTTTTTCTTCAAAAATTGTCAGTTCAAACCCCGTACGGACGCCACTGGTGAGAATTTTTAAATATCTTTCACGTTAAAAAATGCTCCTCAATAATGAAAAGGTGTATACAAAATATCATAATGATATCTAAGAGTGATCAAAAATTATGATGAAAAACTCATTTTTTTCTTGAAATTTCATCACCCTGTAGATCAATAACTAAGAGGTTTAGGACATATGTTGATATGAACTTTTCTCTTTGAAATCATCCAAGGATTATCGCCCTTAAGGATCAGCATTCAATTATGAAACACCCTGTATATCGTTCTCAGCTTTCAATGCTATTGCATACAGTGTGTCTCACTTATAATGGAAACAACCTTGTATCTTACGTTTTGGTTGGGTAAGGATCCTGAAATTTGCTGGAGAGAGAGATATACCAAAAATGTACTCTATGACCAAGTGGGGTCATCTTCAGTGATATACACTGCTCGCCAACAGTCATGGAACCACCCAAATTTCCCAAAATTGATATAAGGAGTCAATATAGGTTGAAAATCTCACTTCGGATTCGGTATCAGGGCGCCCAATTCACTAACTATTCATATTTTTCATGTACACATTTACATTTACATTTATTTTTAATGTGCGAGATATTCGCATTGAAAGTTTTCCCTCAATATATATATAATATTCATTTTGTTATGTGTCACATAATATGGAAGGAGTATCATTAACTTATTCTTAAATGGTTCCATGTTCGAAATATTTGTATGTCACTTTCATAGTTTTTTTATTACATTGATGGTTGCCTAAACTACAATATTCTTGAATTATCCTACCCAAAAAAAAAAGGCATCGATCCCATTGTCTCATTGGGCATTAATTCAACATTCAACGTACATACATCTCCCACTCTATTTTACATACAATGAACGACGAAATGACACATCAGACTCATAAACATAAACGTACAACTTTATTAACTTTATGATAAGTTGGCTATTTTGAAATTGTCATTGCGAGACGTATTATTAGTTATTACTATTATTCAGGCTGGGCCGCACCCAAAGTGCATTGTTGAGCACCATTTGGATTTTTCCATTCGTTATTTAGTTATTCAAATCCTCAACACTTATGGAATTCTTTGGCAAGGCAGGCGGCTTTTGAACATGATATATGCGCCTTTTCGTTATCATTATAAGGGGTAGCTGATTCATTTTAATTTTTGTCTTGCCATTTTGTATTGGATACTGACTGTAGGTTAATCGAGGAGGTGGTACATTCATTATTTCAAATTTTTTGGGATTATCTCTCCTCGTTTCTATAAAATAAAAATATGAATACATATCAATATACGTGTAGTAAGGACAAATCAGATGATTTGCCCCAAAATGTCACTGCTTTCAAAGAATTTTCCTATTAGAGAACCATAAAAAAATTCACTAGCTTGTCAGCGACAATTTGTATTGAAAAATGTTTGGAGAAGAAAAATAAAGTTATATTAAAAAAATATAAAATTTTCACTTAGCTTTGGACGTTACGGGAACGAATCTGCTCCCGTTTTCAACATAAAAAATGTTTTTTTTTGTATGGGAAATTCGTATTCGTCTTGACACTTTCCAATTCTCAGTGACAATTGGTGACGTTAGCAGTCGAATGAGTTACAGGATGTTTTCATTAATTAATCTTGAATTTACCATTTTCATTTTCAGATTCCAGTAGTGAATACCATGTTCTATCTAAACTACTCAACACTAATTTCGTCGCACACCAAAATGTCGCCCCTGTTATAATGTGAATAACTTTTTTCAGTTTAGAACAATTTTAATTTGGTTCACACTGTTCGATAGCCCAGTCCTTCAGCTATAATCTCGTACTTCATTGAAACATAAGGGTATTCACATAAAATCTCTACATGGTGTTTTCCGACATTGTGCAAAATTTCGGAATATTCAAAAGGCTCTCAAATGGTGGAAAAAATTGTTTTCTCAACTTCGACAACAGAGGCATGAAGATGATCTCATTACCTCGAGATATTTCGCGAATCAATTTCATATCTCTCTTATTTACAGAGTGATCTCAAAAAATCAACTTTCTGGTTTTGCAGCCATAACTTTTTTCTACGTCAACCGATTTTGGAAATCTTAGGCTCATTTTGAAGATAACACTCCAGATGAAGAGATCTGAATATCATAATTGACTCAAGATGGCTTTCAAAGATCTAGAGTTTTCTTGAAAGTGACCCAAATCTGGAACGCCCTCCGAATCTTGGTTGGGAGGAGAATTGAATGAAAATCAATTTGTTCTCGGAAAAACAAGTCATTCTGGATGCGCCCATATTTTCCTCGCTCTCAGTAGTCAAGAATTTTGCGTGAGAAAACACAATTGAAACATATTCTTGCAAAAACATTAGATCATTTCTCCTCTGTAATGCATGGCGCGCCGTAACCAACGTTACAAGAATCACAATGAGTGACTGACAAACCCGACTAGCTGAGGCTCATCGTAAATGGTGTACCAACAAGAGCAACGGATTTTGATTTTTTTTGATAAAGTGATTTTTAAACAGTTGTCACGTACATAACATGCGATTCAAGAATATGGAAAAGTATTCAAGCGAACAACGTTTATTTATTGTAAAAACGCATTTAAAAGATGGTGAAAGTTTCACGAAAACAGTTTGCCAATCGCAATAATCAATCGCAATAATGCGCCGAACGAATCGACAGTAATAACCAAACAATTCGTGTCGGAGATAAGCCCTTTGAATGATCGGACTGTCGTGTTTAGCGGATCCGCGATTTGGAGGGAAGATAACCCTTGTTCCCTTATTTGTGGAATCAGTTCCAACTGGTCGGGCGTTAGATGCGGCATCGAAACTATCAAAATCTGGTCATGATTCGAAAACGACGTCTAACCTGACTTGTCAATCACTTACTGTGATTCTTGTAACGTTGGTTACGGGCCATGCATTACAGAGGAGAAATGGTCTGATGTTTTTGCAAGAACATGTTTCAATTGTGTTTTCTCACGCACATTCTTGAGTACTGAGAGCGAGGAAGATATGGACGCATCCAGAATGAATTGTTTTTCCGAGAACAAGTTAATTTTCATTCAATTCTCCTCCCAACCGAGATTCGGAGGGCGTTCCAGATTTAGGTCACTTTCAAGAAAACTCTAGATCTTTGATAGCCATCTTGAGTCAATTCTGATATTCAGATCTCTTCATCTGAAGTTTTATCTTCAAAATAAGCCTAAGATTTCCAAAATCGGTTGACGTGGAAAAAGTTATGACTGCAAAACCAAAAAGTTGATTTTTTGAGATCACTCTGTAAATAAGAGAGATAGGAAGTTGATTCGCGAAATATCTCGAGATAATGAGATCATCTTCATGCATCTGTTGTCGAAGTTGAGGAAACAATTTTTTTCACCATTTGAGAGCCTTTTGAATATTCCGAAATTTCGCACAGTGTCGGAAAACACCATGTAGAGATTTTATGTGAATACCCTCATGTTTCAATGAAGTACCAGATTATAGCTGAAGGACTGGGCTATCGAACAGTGTGAACCAAATTTGAATTGTTCTAACTTGAAAAAAGTTATTCACATTATAACAGAGGCGACATTTTGGTCTGCGACGAAATTAGTGTTGAGTAGTTTATATCAACTGAACAGTAAGGACGAGGGAACATAAGTACAATATAAAGAAAAGACAAATCGACAAATCGGAATTATCTGAACATATCCTTACTGAAGATAGACAACATATGGCATATGGCATAATATTAAAATCATTGGAAAAAAAGAAAACAACCAGAAGAGAAAAATCAAGGAATCTGCTTGCATTCTTCTGAAAGGAGACAATAGCATTGCTTCCTGTTCAGTTGATATAGATTTTTTTTTTTTTTTATAGATAGAACATGGTATTCTATACTGAAATCTGAAAATGAAAATGGTAAATTCTAGATTAATTAATGAAAACATCCTGTAACTCATTTGATTGCCAACGTCACCAATTGTGAAAACTGAGGAGTGCCAAGACGAACACGAATTTGCCATACAAAAATCCATTCTTTATATTGAAAACGGGAGCAGATTCGTTCCCGAAACGTCCAACGATAAGTGAAAATTTGATATTTTTTCTATATACATACCTTAATTTCTCTTCTCCAAACCTTTTTCAATACAAAAATTGTCACTGACAAGCTAGTGAATTTTTCTTTTAGGCTCTCTGATAGTAAAATTCTTTAAACGCAGTGACATTTTGGGGCAAATCATCTTGCTACGCGTATATTGAAATAATATCCATATTTTTATTTTATAGAAGCGAGGGGAGAAAATTCCAAGAAATCTGGAATAATCATTTTGTATTGGTTTCATCAGTACGGTCTTGATTTTTCTGTTCTTGTTGGTCTGGGCATGTACTCTCAAGTCTCAAGACTCCACGAGTAGAAAGAAAATTATTGATTTGGAGCTTCCGTGGAAGATGATTATTTATAGATAAAAAATATCAAGTCAATTTTTTCATGGACTTGTAGATGAGAACATCACCAGATATAAACGGTTTTTGAAACCATACAATATCCAAAGTGCAGGAAGAAAATCTTACAGACGACTGCAAGATGGATCGACTCAGATGGTTAATATACGAAGTTTTTGTTGATATTGCTGGAGAAATAGTTATATTTCAAGTTATTCCTTTCGAAGGTATTATAAAAATTGCAGAGCTGCAAGCGAAAATTCTCGATTTTTTTCTCTTGATAAATATTTTTTTTTTATTTAATCATATTATTTTTTTCATTTATACCATTTTTTTGAATTATACTGAATTTTTCTTTGAATATTCTCAATTTCGTTATTTTTCTCTCGTTTTTCTCTATTCTTCAAATAATTGTGCTGTCTAGATTAACAATTAGAAAATCTCCTAGGCGACAAACAAAAAAACTTGTGTTGAAAAGAATTTTTTTGGGAGCTCGCCGCAGCTTTCCTGTCGGAACAAAAAAATGTGTTTTACCACTCACATAATGATAAAATAAAATGTAATGTAAACACTCACAAGCATATGTGAACACACGATATAAATTGAAAAAAATCAATTGATATAGATCGCCTCAACCATGAAACATTAAATTTTTTCCCTGTGATATTAATATTTTTAAAACGGCTTTTTTTTTTCATGTTTCGACCTCTTGATCCAAGGTATTATGAACCAATATGAGTTTATGTTTGAAAAACTCATCGCCGAAAAAATACAAAGGTCTATGTCTCGCCCTATGTTCATTATTCTCTAACTCTAGAATGCCGAACTTTACGTATTAGTTCAGTTAAATATAACGGTTTTACTTCGGTTATTTTCATTCCCTGATGTCAGAAATTGTTTGTTTGTTGTTTGAAGTTTACGTTCACTATTGGAGAGGTGAAGTTAACTTATTGTCGAGGTGCCTTGTACTACGATCGCATCCAAAAGTACCACGATTTTCAAACCACAAAAGAATGTTGAATTCTTCTGCCGGATTTTCCTGAGATGAAGGGAGTGACAAGTTCAAGCTGGGACACATACTGTATTTGTATCCTGCAACAAATTCTCTATCCATTCATGTCAAGATTCAAGAAATTCCTTTCCGTTCTTATGATTCTTGAGTGTCTCTACTACTGAAGATTCTATTAAGATTGCTTTCCAAATCTTTTTAGTGATGACTATTGTCTTGAAGGACAAGTCCAATACATGTTGATTGCATTTCTAATCTGAGAATAAATAAATTGAAATCTACCCGACCGTATTGTGAGTTGAAATTAGAAAAGGAGCTCCATCAGTTTTCATTCGTTGTATGAATTCAAATTCAAAAGATCTTTCTGTTCATCGCCATTGAATAAAGAAAAAAGACCCCAAACAAGTGTTCGAATTTAATAATATGTAGGTATTCAATGTATTCATTGTTCAACTTCACAATGTTCATAGGTAGGTAGGTATTCTATATGATCATTTCATCATCCTTTGTAAATTACGAATACAATGTAAGTACCTATGTTTTCATAAATAATCAAAAGAAAGAAAAATGCATGAAGAGTATTTTTGACTGAAAGCTACAACAATTATCAGATTATTTCAGTTGAGATTGTTACGTAATAATATGAATAGATTATTACATTCATTATACAAACAATTTCTGATTGTCAGCTGCATCAACAGCGCGCCACTTCATGCAACCGTTAATACATCAAATCGCATTGAGTGTTGCCTATACATCAGGACTTATGCGATGCCTTCTTGCGTGCCAACCACTAATGCCTGACAGTCATACAACCAACAATACAAACGTGCGTATTCAGTTTAGTGTGCATCGTATTCAACGTACGAAGCAGGTAGTAATAATAGTACATTGTTTGATTATCTAGTATTTCAGACAAACGGTGAAACAAAACACTCATGTCTCATGTTGCGGTTTATGATTCACTCTACTTTTTATCGGTCTCACCTCACATTGCTGTACTTGAACTGATAAAATGGAAAATACGAATTGGGAATGCTGGTTGAAAATTTTATTTTCTTCTGTGGATCGAACAAGACGCGGTGAATTTTTTTTCTTGGCCCTCATTAAAAACGAAATGAAAATAGATAGGTATATTCATTTTCATTTTTATCTATCATTGAGTATTCACACTAGTGTATATAATCAAGGCTATCATACACTTTCAGTTTCATTATTCAAGTAAGGAAAAATATGATGTGCTTTACACCCGTCAATATCTACTGAAATAAATACGCTACTTACTGGGGGTTTGAATTAATTTTCTGAAAATTTCCAAGACAAATCAACGTTTGGATGTATTTACTTTCATTTGGCGAGCAATATGGAGCAAATAACCATTCAGGGGTAGCTGGAAAAAACCCACCAACATGGTTTTTTCAAATGCAACCCTATGGCTTGCGCCCCTTCATTGGAAAGCTGGATGAAAATGTTATTTCAAAGTTCAATATATTTTCACCTATAATATCAAGAGAGCTCCAATTATTTCTCGTATTCGACCGTTACCACCACTCGGGAGAATTTTCAAAATATTCGTGTTTTCGAAAAAATTCCCGTATATTAATTGAAGCTAAAATGGTATTTGGTAAGAAAATTTCACACTGAAATATTATTAAAAAATTTCTTGGATACTGACGATTTTTGATTGTTTTGTAAATTTCGAATTTACAAATATACATATCTACATAATATTATATGGTAAACTGTTGATAAATGATTTTTATTTATTGACTTATTGAATGAACTCAATATAATCTGAGGTTGAATCTAAATGTCATTTAACCTATAATGTATTGTCACCTAAATTATGAACACCTGCCAAATCTCAAGTTAATCGGAGTTATGGAATTTTTGTTGAAATTTAAAAAAATTGCTGCTCCAAGATGGCGGACAAGATTTGATCCGATTCCATTCAAAATTGGTAAGTGGGGGTTTTTGAGGTCGGAGATCATGATTTTTTTGTTAAAATTTATAAATTCAAGATGGCGGCTTCCAAATAATTTTTTGTTTTTGTATAAATAACGATAACTCCGTTGTTATCAACACAAAACTATTACTGCGACATATCATCTGTAAGAGAAAAAAAAATTATTTGTAGTTAAGTCATAGTGATGACCTACATTTGGAAAATTAAAGTTGGTGCTGATATCTCGAATTCTAGAAAAGTTGGTATAAATTTCATATTTTTTTCGAAATCACTTTGAAAAACTGCCATGAGAATGTGAAATTCCTATTTGAATATTTCCATAAATAAAGAAGTTACGGAGATGACATGAAAATGATCAAAATCTGTTTTTTGCGTATAAAACAAAAACGAATAGATTTTATCAAAATATTTTTTCACATTATAGTTGGCCTTGATAAACTCCACATTTGGTGTCATTTAACCGACCTCGTATCTCTCACCGTTAAAAAGATACCCATGGTGAGCATGGTAAGTGGGACACACTGTATAAAAAACCTGGAGATAGCAGTTATGGCAAAAAATTGCCATCAATTGTTCAACAGACAATTTGAGCAATTGAGACGGTGGAAATTAATTGAATTTTGAGATTATATTTTAATTTTATCCAACCCTTGAAACTGAAATTTGACTGATACGATGGATTTCTCTTTTCATTAGCTTTCCAATGAGGAGTCAGAAGTCATAGGTTTACATTTGAAAAAATTGTCCCCTAAAGGGGAATATTTTCGATATTGCTTGCGAAAGGTAGACAAATACATTAAATCAATGACGAATGTCGGGAATTTTCAGAAAAAATATTCACCTTCTCGCTAGCGAATTTATTCCAGTAGAAGTCTCCACCCTGTATATCACAGACAAATAAAATCAATTTGTACCTACAGCTAGGTTTAAGGAAAATTAAAAAAAAAGTGTTATTCATTAGGAAAATTGCTAGGTATTTACAAGGACAAATTTTTGAATAATCAATCACCAGCAGAGCTGTGTTGAATTTCCTCAGTAGACAGGAAACAGGATGAAGCAAAAAATGTGGCTCATTCAATTCTCACGACTACACTAAAATGCCCATTGAGTATCAATGTTAATGATGTATCCGAAGGTGAACAGGTGAGCTAGATGAAAATCATTCGCTCAAATATGCGCCAAATTATAAAATTATCTATTTCCTCTCAAAATGATATCACTGGGTTACCAAAAACACCAGATCGAGCATAGACAGACACAAAATTATATTTGAGAATTAATTTGTATGTTAGATTTGGTATGTTGGAGAAATTATCTTTATATTTTTCTCCTCCTGAACTATTCCTATAAATATGTTGTATAATACAGAGTCAATTTTGTTGTTTTCAGAAGTTTTAATTCACAAATCCTTATCTGAGAAATCAATCGTGAAATGTGGATTGATGTGACCTTTCTGTCTTGAAATAACTCTAGGAGCACCCTGTAGATGAATCGATTCTTTCTTATTCGAGACATTCCGGTTATTTCTCCGACATAAGGCAAATATTTCAATATAGAAATGCATCCGATATCGAACATGTGCACTTTTAGGATTTCCGACTAGAGAAAACGTCGATACATTCCTAGGCTAACGAAATGGCAGAGGATCGAGGATGGTCATAGTCATTCATACAGGATGTTCGGGATGCTCCGAAATATTATTTTTACACATTGAAAGTACTGTCTGTATCACAGCAAGAACACGATAAGAATTTGAAAACAAAATCTTCTGAAGTAGAGAATTTGCATTCTCCTTCAGATAAAGATATGTATATACACCTAATATTCTGAATATTCAACAGAAAACAACTACTCTCCTGGCTATTTGCTATACTTCGAGTATTGAATTATATCTGTTGAACATCCAAAAGGCGCCGAGCATGAAAAATAGAAATCCTCTGAAATTGAGGATTGAATTCTCTCTCAAATCGGATTAATAATATGATGAATCATGATATAAAAATAAATAACTTACCAATAAATGTTCAGTATTGAAATGAAAATTGAAATATAAAGTGTTCTTGAATATAATCCTCGATATAATCACATTTACAATAAGTATAACAATCAGAAACAAACATTATAGTTATTGACCAGAGCTTATTCCTATATACACAGTGTGTCCCAGCTATATAAAACTTGTAACTGAATTCTGAATCTTGAACCATCCTGTATTTATTTCAATTAAATGTCAGAAGATAGTTAACCAATAGTTAATGGAGATATGCTGGAAGCCGATTTGACCGATGATGAATAGTATCGACACATAAATATCATAAAGTTGAAAAATCTCGACCTCGAACACCCTATATATCTTTGTAATCATTCCTGCTAGACCCCGATTGTGATACATCAATGATCAATGAAATCAGCTCTTCAGGCAAAATCTAGAGATGCAATGAAATATAGGGTGTTTCATTTGAAAGGTTGATGCCGGTTACGCCTCAAGTATTCAACTTTGAGATATGATAGTTACAGAAAAATATGTCCCTCGTCAAATTGAAATCGACGTGTCCGAGCGATTTTCAGTTTATTCAATGATGAACCCTGGAGAAGCCGTTTAAATATAGATTTGTGGATATTCCAGAAGGCAGTTGATGATCGGTATTTGAAAAGGTGCAAACGGTCGATCTCTCCGAAAATGGCTCTACCTATATTGTAAGTATTATTTAACCATTTTATAAATTGTATGTCGTATCTATAATGATTCCTCTTCTATGCAATGATAATCTAATAAATGTATCAATGTTTTGGATATGTTTTTTACTATTTCTCATACCCCTCAACTATTAGCGTCTTGAGTTAATATAATCTACCCTATCTGAGCAGTTTAGTTTATCTTCTGTAGTCTATGCCAGTGGTCTTATCCCATCAGGAAGCCAGGGATCGTGACAATATACGGAATGACCCTGTACAGCGTATTGTAATAACTTGGAACTGATCGACCACTCGACCAGGGCGACCAGCGACAAGAGCCTGAATTACCAACAAGAACAAGTCGGCAACATTATCCTCCCACATGAAGGAAAAAATTCCGAGTAAACGGCAGCGATTTCTGCAAGTTTCGTATCGGGTTTCGAAACTCGAAACTGACCGAAAAACGAACCGAGAGGCACGTCGTGCCAAGGGTCACGGCCGTTTTACGTGACTGGATTGGCTTGACTTCATGACTTGACTGTCGTGCCCAGGACTTGAGTCACAATCGGCACTATCAATACTAATATTATAAAGAGGAAATGTTTGATTGTTTGTTTGTTTGTTATTGTTTGTATTGAGTAGGCTCCGAAACTACTGGACCGATTTGGCTGAAAATTTCACATCAAACATTGTCGATCAATTTGAAGCCTGTAGATCCTATCATTTCCATAGCAACTAAACAAATTTCTTGGAAATTTTTTCCTCTTCCTTGGGGAAAGAAGCATGAAATTACACTTGACTTTTTTGACGTTCATAGGTTAATAGTTATTTATTATACAAGGGAAAAAAGTAGTAGATTTTAGCTCCAGGTTGTGTTGTCTCCCGACGCTTAGCGGAGGGAGACAACAAACCGTGAGCTAAAATCTAATATTTTTCCCGTGTATAATACACTATTTTTTTCTGTGACAGAAGAAAGGACGAATCAATATTGAGAAGATATTACATTATTTTGAAATCTGAAAATTATCGACGTGAAATTTTAAGTTTTTAACAGTAGGGACACCGCGTTGTAGGCATCTTTATCATTCATTTGAAGTAATCAAATATCTGATGTCACTTCTGTCAGTCTAATTTTGTGATTTGATTTCAAGAAATTGCGAATGCAGTGGTTATTTAGCAATATACGTAACCGCGAAGTCGAATGGAAGATAAAAGGACTTGCAGTTCTTTCTCGGAGACGGTATTATTGACTCATTTTTCGGAACTATAGCACAACAAAAGCCATCAACAGTGTATATATATGTGATATATATATCCGGGAAAAAAGTACTCACTTTTTTCCCACGGGAAAAAAGTAATTTATGAAAAGTGACATTTTATAACCTGCCAACAGGGATGAAATGCCAAACTTTTTTCCCGTCACAGAAAAAATGACATTTACACTCAACTACAGATTATTTCGAGTTCATTCTATAAGTCCATAAATAAAAAACATTTATCAACAGTTTACCACATAATATTTCAATGTGGATTTTCTTACCGAATACCACTTTAGCTTCAATTAATATCCGGGAATTTTTTCTCGAACACGAATATTCAGAAAATTCGTGTTCTCAAAAAAATTTCGGGAAATAATTGAAGTTCACGTGATATTATAAGTGAAAATTGGTAGGGAGGTAGCTTAGAACTAGGAGAAGTTTATAGGATAGTTTTTATCCCGGTACCATTAGGAAATCCAAGATGGCAGATCCAATATGGCAGATTTTCTAATCCGATTCTATTCAACATTGATATTTGGGAGTTTTCTGGGTTGGAGATTATGATTCTTCCGTCAAAATTTGAAAATTCAAGATGGCGGATCCAATATGGCGGACGAGTTTTGTAATTATGGTCCGATTCTATTAAAAAATGGTATCTGGGGGTTTTTGGGGTCGGAGATTAGGATTCTTTCGTCAAAATTTGAAAATCGAGCGGAATTTGGAAATTCAAGACGACGGAACCAATATAATAAACGAGTTTTGTAATTATAATCCGATTCTAATCAAAATTGGTACCTGTGGGTTTTCGTAATCGAAGATTATGATTCCTACGTCAAAAATAGGAAATTCAAGATGGCAGATTCAGAATGGCGGATTCTGTAATTAGAATTCGATTTTATTCAAAATTGGTATCTGAGGGTTTTCGGGGTCGGATATTATATGATTCCTTCGTCAAAATTAGGAAATTCAAGAAGGCGGATCCAATATGGCGGACGAGTATTGTAATTATGATCTGACTTCATTCAAAATTGGCATCTGGGGTTTCTCGGGGTCGGAGATTATGATTCAATCGTCAAAATCAGGAAATTCAAGATGGTAGATCCAATATGGCGGACGAGAATTGTAATTATGATCCGACTCTATTCAAAATTGGTATCTGGGTGTTCCAAGCTCATCAAGATTTCAGAGGATTTTCATTTTTCACGTTCTCTTTTCGGATGTTCAACAAATATAATTCAATGTTCGACGTGGCAAATAGCCAGGAAAGTAGTTGTTCTCTATTGAATATTCAGAATGATATTATGTGTATATCTTTATATGAAGGAGAATGCAAATTCTCTACTTCAGAAGATTTTTTTTTCAAATTCTTATCGTGTATGTTCAATAGATGTAGGTAATTCAATGTTCGTCGTGGCATATAGCCAGGAAAGAAGTTGTTTTCTGTTGGATAAACCGAGAAAGAATTGATATTTTCATCACATAGAGAATGCGAATTCTCAATGTACAGTTGTATTCAATAAAAAGGCGTATATATGTATTAAAAAGAGAGGTCAACGTCATCCTAGTTCTAGTTGTGTAAAACTGGCTCAGCCAATGCTTTGTAGTTTTGACAACCTATGACAAATGTCAACATATGGTGAAAAATCATTCTCGATAGCCCGTTTTACGCAAATGGATGACGTTAGCTGCTCTCTCTAATACTTGTACGCTATTTTTTTTAATACAATTGTATTTCTTCATGTATACATCATTTTTTTTATGTTCATAATTATATCTGAGAATACTTTTCAATGTTTTTCTATCTTCGATCCAAATGTCAAAAGTCTAACAACTAAATGACGCTCTTCCAATGATTTCGTTTCCACCCGGTATAGGCACGTCTTCCCCATAAATTTAATACCCATCTCGATACCCATCAACAGATTGAGTTAGGTGCTTAGCAGGTGTTGCTATGGAAAAGTGCATGTGGCCACAAGTGGTATTGAGGTTAGACGCACTTTTATCTTTAGTTTGCTTTTGTATACTATTATGAAACTGATTACTGAAGTGCGATAAGCTTTGGCGACGAAAATTTCAAGATAATAATAAGTATAGAAGATATTTTTTCATCACTATATGTATATACCCATTAAGATTTCATCAAGTTATAGTATCCAGATGACACTTTACAATGCACATCCTCCTACAACTCTTTTATTATTGAAAATACAAGAAAAACCTGAAAAACAGATACATTCACAACATCTGAGACAATATACATAGAGCAACAAAAAATGTATAATTTGTTATTAAAACACCCTATATTATACTTCCTCACCACTGGAAACACATATTCCAGCGAATTTTACAAAAAATATTGCTCAATGTATTCATCTGCCGTATTTTTCGAAATAAGGACTTTCAAAAATAACAGAGATTGATCAACATTCGAGTGATTT